>JAIGNY010004141.1:430000-617500 GCA_020152595.1 Chiridota heheva
TGCATTGTGATGAAGGTTGAGCATGAAAGCAGACATAGAGCTAGACAGGTACATATGCATTGTGATGAAGGTTGAGCATGAAAGCACACATAGAGCTAGACAGGTACATGTGCAATGTGATAAAGGTTGAGCATGAAAGCAGACATAGAGCTAGACAGGTACATGTGCAATGTGATGAAGGTTGAGCCTGAAAGCAGACACAGAGCTAGACAGGTACATGTGCAATGTGATGAAGGTTGAGCATGAAAGCAGACATAGAGCTAGACAGGTACATGTGCAATGTGATAAAGATTGAGCATGAAAGCAGACATAGAGCTAGACAGGTACATGTGCACTGTGATGAAGGCTGAGCATGAAAGCAGACATAGAGCTAGACAGGTACATGTGCAATGTGATAAAGGTTGAGCATGACAGCAGACATAGAGCTAGACAGGTACATGTGCACTGTGATGAAGGCTGAGCATGAAAGCAGACATAGAGCTAGACAGGTACATGTGCAATGTGATGAAGGTTGAGCCTGAAAGCAGACAGAGCTAGACAGGTACATGTGCAATGTGATGAAGGTTGAGCATGAAAGCAGACAGAGCTAGACAGGTACATGTGCAATGTGATGAAGGTTGAGCATGAAAGCAGACATAGAGCTAGACAGGTACATGTGCAACATGATGAAGGTTGAGCATGAAAGCAGACATAGAGCTAGACAGGTACATGTGCACTGTGGTGAAGGTTGAGCATGAAAGCAGACATAGAGCTAGACAGGTACATGTGCACTGTGATGAAGGTTGAGCATGAAAGCAGACATAGAGCTAGACAGGTACATGTGCAATGTGATGAAGGTTGAGCATGAAAGCAGACACAGAGCTAGACAGGTACATGTGCACTGTGATAAAGGTTGAGCATGAAAGCAGACATAGAGCTAGACAGGTACATGTGCACTGTGATGAAGGTTGAGCATGAAAGCAGACATAGAGCTAGACAGGTACATGTGCAATGTGATGAAGGTTGAGCATGAAAGCAGACAAAGAGCGAGACAGGTACATGTGCAATGTGATGAAGGTTGAGCCTGAAAGCAGACACAGAGCTAGACAGGTACATGTGCAATGTGATGAAGGTTGAGCATGAAAGCAGACACAGAGCTAGACAGGTACATGTGCACTGTAATGAAGGTTGAGCATGAAAGCAGACACAGAGCTAGACAGGTACATGTGCACTGTAATGAAGGTTGAGCATGAAAGCAGACATAGAGCTAGACAGGTACATATGCATTGTGATAAAGGTTGAGCATGAAAGCAGACATAGAGCTAGACAGGTACATATGCATTGTGATGAAGGTTGAGCATGAAAGCACACATAGAGCTAGACAGGTACATGTGCAATGTGATAAAGGTTGAGCATGAAAGCAGACATAGAGCTAGACAGGTACATGTGCAATGTGATGAAGGTTGAGCATGAAAGCAGACACAGAGCTAGACAGGTACATGTGCAATGTGATGAAGGTTGAGCATGAAAGCAGACATAGAGCTAGACAGGTACATGTGCAATGTGATGAAGGTTGAGCATGAAAGCAGACATAGAGCTAGACAGGTACATGTGCACTGTGATGAAGGTTGAGCATGAAAGCAGACATAGAGCTAGACAGGTACATGTGCAATGTGATAAAGGTTGAGCATGAAAGCAGACATAGAGCTAGACAGGTACATGTGCACTGTGATGAAGGCTGAGCATGAAAGCAGACATAGAGCTAGACAGGTACATGTGCAATGTGATGAAGGTTGAGCATGAAAGCAGACATAGAGCTAGACAGGTACATGTGCACTGTGATGAAGGTTGAGCATGAAAGCAGACATAGAGCTAGACAGGTACATGTGCACTGTGATGAAGGTTGAGCATGAAAGCAAACATAGAGCTAGACAGGTACATGTGCAATGTGATGAAGGTTGAGCATGAAAGCAGACAGAGCTAGACAGGTACATGTGCAATGTGATGAAGGTTGAGCATGAAAGCAGACATAGAGCTAGACAGGTACATGTGCAATGTGATGAAGGTTGAGCATGAAAGCAGACATAGAGCTAGACAGGTACATGTGCACTGTGATGAAGGTTGAGCATGAAAGCACACATAGGGCTAGACAGGTACATATGCATTGTGATGAAGGTTGAGCATGAAAGCAGACATAGAGCTAGACAGGTACATGTGCAATGTGATGAAGGTTGAGCATGAAAGCAGACATAGAGCTAGACAGGTACATAGGCATTGTGATAAAGGTTGAGCATGAAAGCAGACATAGAGCTAGACAGGTACATGTGCAATGTGATGAAGGTTGAGCATGAAAGCAGACATAGAGCTAGACAGGTACATGTGCAACATGATGAAGGTTGAGCATGAAAGCAGACATAGAGCTAGACAGGTACATGTGCACTGTGGTGAAGGTTGAGCATGAAAGCAGACATAGAGCTAGACAGGTACATGTGCACTGTGATGAAGGTTGAGCATGAAAGCAGACATAGAGCTAGACAGGTACATGTGCAATGTGATGAAGGTTGAGCATGAAAGCAGACACAGAGCTAGACAGGTACATGTGCACTGTGATAAAGGTTGAGCATGAAAGCAGACATAGAGCTAGACAGGTACATGTGCACTGTGATGAAGGTTGAGCATGAAAGCAGACATAGAGCTAGACAGGTACATGTGCAATGTGATGAAGGTTGAGCATGAAAGCAGACAAAGAGTTGAGCATAGCAGACAGGTACATGTGCAATGTGATGAAGGTTGAGCCTGAAAGCAGACACAGAGCTAGACAGGTACATGTGCAATGTGATGAAGGTTGAGCATGAAAGCAGACACAGAGCTAGACAGGTACATGTGCACTGTAATGAAGGTTGAGCATGAAAGCAGACACAGAGCTAGACAGGTACATGTGCACTGTAATGAAGGTTGAGCATGAAAGCAGACATAGAGCTAGACAGGTACATATGCATTGTGATAAAGGTTGAGCATGAAAGCAGACATAGAGCTAGACAGGTACATATGCATTGTGATGAAGGTTGAGCATGAAAGCACACATAGAGCTAGACAGGTACATGTGCAATGTGATAAAGGTTGAGCATGAAAGCAGACATAGAGCTAGACAGGTACATGTGCAATGTGATGAAGGTTGAGCCTGAAAGCAGACACAGAGCTAGACAGGTACATGTGCAATGTGATGAAGGTTGAGCATGAAAGCAGACATAGAGCTAGACAGGTACATGTTCAATGTGATAAAGGTTGAGCATGAAAGCAGACATAGAGCTAGACAGGTACATGTGCACTGTGATGAAGGCTGAGCATGAAAGCAGACATAGAGCTAGACAGGTACATGTGCAATGTGATAAAGGTTGAGCATGAAAGCAGACATAGAGCTAGACAGGTACATGTGCACTGTGATGAAGGCTGAGCATGAAAGCAGACATAGAGCTAGACAGGTACTTGTGCAATGTGATGAAGGTTGAGCATGAAAGCAGACATAGAGCTAGACAGGTACATGTGCACTGTGATAAAGGTTGAGCATGAAAGCAGACATAGAGCTAGACAGGTACATGTGCACTGTGATGAAGGTTGAGCATGAAAGCAAACATAGAGCTAGACAGGTACATGTGCATTGTGATGAAGGTTGAGCATGAAAGCACACAGAGCTAGACAGGTACATGTGCAATGTGATGAAGGTTGAGCATGAAAGCAGACATAGAGCTAGACAGGTACATGTGCAATGTGATGAAGGTTGAGCATGAAAGCAGACATAGAGCTAGACAGGTACATGTGCACTGTGATGAAGGTTGAGCATGAAAGCACACATAGGGCTAGACAGGTACATATGCATTGTGATGAAGGTTGAGCATGAAAGCAGACATAGAGCTAGACAGGTACATGTGCAATGTGATGAAGGTTGAGCATGAAAGCAGACATAGAGCTAGACAGGTACATGTGCAATGTGATGAAGGTTGAGCCTGAAAGCAGACACAGAGCTAGACAGGTACATAGGCATTGTGATAAAGGTTGAGCATGAAAGCAGACATAGAGCTAGACAGGTACATGTGCAATGTGATGAAGGTTGAGCATGAAAGCAGACATAGAGTTAGACAGGTACATGTGCAATGTGATGAAGGTTGAGCATGAAAGCAGACATAGAGCTAGACAGGTACATGTGCAATGTGATGAAGGTTGAGCATGAAAGCAGACATAGAGCTAGACAGGTACATAGGCAATGTGATAAAGGTTGAGCATGAAAGCAGACATAGAGCTAGACAGGTACATGTGCAATGTGATGAAGGTTGAGCATGAAAGCAGACATAGAGCTAGACAGGTACATGTGCAATGTGATGAAGGTTGAGCATGAAAGCAGACATAGAGCTAGACAGGTACATGTGCAATGTGATGAAGGTTGAGCATGAAAGCAGACATAGAGCTAGATAGGTACATGTGCACTGTGATGAAGGTTGAGCATGAAAGCAGACATAGAGTTAGACAGGTACATGTGCAATGTGATGAAGGTTGAGCATGAAAGCAGACATAGAGCTAGACAGGTACATGTGCACTGTGATGAAGGTTGAGCATGAAAGCAGACAGAGCTAGACAGGTACATGTGCAATGTGATGAAGGTTGAGCCTGAAAGCAGACAGAGCTAGACAGGTACATGTGCAATGTGATGAAGGTTGAGCCTGAAAGCAGACATAGAGTTAGACAGGTACATGTGCACTGTAATGAAGGTTGAGCATGAAAGCAGACATAGAGCTAGACAGGTACATGTGCAATGTGATGAAGGTTGAGCATTAAAGCAGACATAGAGTTAGACAGGTACATGTGCACTGTAATGAAGGTTGAGCATGAAAGCAGACATAGAGCTAGACAGGTACATGTGCAATGTGATGAAGGTTGAGCCTGAAAGCAGACAGAGCTAGACAGGTACATGTGCAATGTGATGAAGGTTGAGCATGAAAGCAGACATAGAGCTAGACAGGTACATGTGCAACGTGATGAAGGTTAAGCATTGGGTGACAGAATAAATTATGGGGGTGGGTATGATGCACAGAAGGATCATACATTTGTGTGCATCCGTATAACTCAATTTTGGTCAACATTATCATAGTGTCATGTAGAGCAGTCATGCTATCTATTGGTTTTCTATGATATCAGAAATACCCTGGTTAATATATCGTACTGTGTCATTTCCACATATAAAAGTGCATGACAGAAACAAGAACTTCACAGACATTTTAAATGAATGAGATTTTCACAGAATATTTGCAGCATATTTGGTTCTTTTATGCTTTCTTTTCATAGGTTTTATGAGATAAATAAAATTGAAAACCTTGGCAGGTTTTCCAAAATGAATAATCATACCATAGATATTACCATAAGGTGATATATCATAATATTTTTTCCATGATAATCGATATTCGATTTTTAACCCATGTGAGATAGCCTTAAACTTTCCGCAGTGCCGCAAATCCCGCGGAAGCCATGCACGCTCCAATTATTTTTGAAGCAATGGTTTTCAAATAGACCCTACTTACGCTCTTTGTCCAAAAGTCTTTTTGGCAATTGACAACATCAGTCTTGCCTTCACCCCCCCCCCCCCCCAACTCCAATATGAAACCTGTGTCCGGGGCCTTGTTCCCGACCAAACAGGTGAGTACTGTCTAGATCTGAACCAGATCTACTTTTTGCTAATTGCAAATGATAGTTGTTCGGTTGCTTCTCTGTTTTGGAACTCTGATGATGAGAAAGAATTGCTTTGGTTGTTTGTTACCTGGATGGTCATGCATTAGAAATCTTTGGTTGTTTGTTACCTGGATGGTCATGCTTGTTACCTGGATGGTCATGTTTGTTACCTGGATGGTCATGCATTAGAAAGCTTTGGTTGTTTGTTACCTGGATGGTCATGCTTGTTACCTGGATGGTCATGCATTAGAAAGCTTTGGTTGTTTGTTACCTGGATGGTCATGTTTGTTACCTGGATGGTCATGCATTAGAAAGCTTTGGTTATTTGTTACCTGGATGGTCATGTTTGTTACCTGGATGGTCATGCATTAGAAAGCTTTGGTTGTTTGTTACCTGGATGGTCATGCATTAGAAAGCTTTGGTTGTTTGTTACCTGGATGGTCATGCATTAGAAAGCTTTGGTTGTTTGTTACCTGGATGGTCATGTTTGTTACCTGGATGGTCATGCATTAGAAAGCTTTGGTTGTTTGTTACCTGGATGGTCATGTTTGTTACCTGGATGGTCATGCATTAGAAAGCTTTGGTTGTTTGTTACCTGGATGGTCATGCATTAGAAAGCTTTGGTTGTTTGTTACCTGGATGGTCATGTTTGTTACCTGGATGGTCATGCATTAGAAAGCTTTGGTTGTTTGTTACCTGGATGGTCATGCATTAGAAAGCTTTGGTTGTTTGTTACCTGGATGGTCATGTTTGTTACCTGGATGGTCATGCATTAGAAAGCTTTGGTTGTTTGTTACCTGGATGGTCATGTTTGTTACCTGGATGGTCATGCATTAGAAAGCTTTGGTTGTTTGTTACCTGGATGGTCATGTTTGTTACCTGGATGGTCATGCATTAGAAAGCTTTGGTTGTTTGTTACCTGGATGGTCATGCATTAGAAAGCTTTGGTTGTTTGTTACCTGGATGGTCATGCATTAGAAAGCTTTGGTTGTTTGTTACCTGGATGGTCATGTTTGTTACCTGGATGGTCATGCATTAGAAAGCTTTGGTTATTTGTTACCTGGATGGTCATGCATTAGAAAGCTTTGGTTGTTTGTTACCTGGATGGTCATGCATTAGAAAGCTTTGGTTGTTTGTTACCTGGATGGTCATGTTTGTTACCTGGATGGTCATGCATTAGAAAGCTTTGGTTGTTTGTTACCTGGATGGTCATGCATTAGAAAGCTTTGGTTGTTTGTTACCTGGATGGTCATGTTTGTTACCTGGATGGTCATGCATTAGAAAGCTTTGGTTGTTTGTTACCTGGATGGTCATGCATTAGAAAGCTTTGGTTGTTTGTTACCTGGATGGTCATGTTTGTTACCTGGATGGTCATGCATTAGAAAGCTTTGGTTGTTTGTTACCTGGATGGTCATGTTTGTTACCTGGATGGTCATGCATTAGAAAGCTTTGGTTGTTTGTTACCTGGATGGTCATGCATTAGAAAGCTTTGGTTGTTTGTTACCTGGATGGTCATGTTTGTTACCTGGATGGTCATGCATTAGAAAGCTTTGGTTGTTTGTTACCTGGATGGTCATGCATTAGAAAGCTTTGGTTGTTTGTTACCTGGATGGTCATGTTTGTTACCTGGATGGTCATGCATTAGAAAGCTTTGGTTGTTTGTTACCTGGATGGTCATGTGTGTTACCTGGATGGTCATGCATTAGAAAGCTTTGGTTGTTTGTTACCTGGATGGTCATGTTTGTTACCTGGATGGTCATGCATTAGAAAGCTTTGGTTGTTTGTTACCTGGATGGTCATGCATTAGAAAGCTTTGGTTGTTTGTTACCTGGATGGTCATGCATTAGAAAGCTTTGGTTGTTTGTTACCTGGATGGTCATGTTTGTTACCTGGATGGTCATGCATTAGAAAGCTTTGGTTATTTGTTACCTGGATGGTCATGTTTGTTACCTGGATGGTCATGCATTAGAAAGCTTTGGTTGTTTGTTACCTGGATGGTCATGCATTAGAAAGCTTTGGTTGTTTGTTACCTGGATGGTCATGTTTGTTACCTGGATGGTCATGCATTAGAAAGCTTTGGTTATTTGTTACCTGGATGGTCATGTTTGTTACCTGGATGGTCATGCATTAGAAAGCTTTGGTTGTTTGTTACCTGGATGGTCATGCATTAGAAAGCTTTGGTTGTTTGTTACCTGGATGGTCATGTTTGTTACCTGGATGGTCATGCTTCTTACCTGGATGGTCATGCTTGTTACCTGGATGGTCATGCTTGTTACCTGGATGGTCATGCATTAGAAAGCTTTGGTTGCTTGCTACCTGGATGGTCATGCATTAGAAAGCTTTGGTTGTTTGTTACCTGGATGGTCATGCATTAGAAAGCTTTGGTTGTTTGTTACCTGGATGGTCATGTTTGTTACCTGGATGGTCATGCTTGTTACCTGGATGGTCATGCTTGTTACCTGGATGGTCATGCTTGTTACCTGGATGGTCATGCTTGTCACCTGGATGGTCATACTTGTTACCTGGATGGTCATGCTTGTTACCTGGATGGCCATGCTTTTTACCTGGATGGTCATGCTTTTTACCTGGATGGTCATGCTTGTTACCTGGATGGTCATGCTTGTTACCTGGATGGTCATGCTTGTCACCTGGATGGTCATACTTGTTACCTGGATGGTCATGCTTGTTACCTGGATGGTCATGCTTGTTACCTGGATGGTCATGTTTGTTACCTGGATGGTCATGCTTGTTACCTGGATGGTCATGCTTGTTACCTGAATGGTCATGCTTGTTACCTGGATGGTCATGCTTGTTACCTGGATGGTCATGTTTGTTACCTGGATGGTCATGCTTGTTACCTGGATGGTCATGCATTAGAAAGCTTTGGTTGTTTGTTACCTGGATGGTCATGCATTAGAAAGCTTTGGTTGTTTGTTACCTGGATGGTCATGTTTGTTACCTGGATTGTCATGCTTGTTACCTGGATGGTCATGCTTGTTACCTGGATGGTCATGCTTGTTACCTGGATGGTCATGCTTGTTACTTGGATGGCCATGCTTGTTACCTGGATGGTCATGCTTGTCACCTGGATGGTCATACTTGTTACCTGGATGGTCATGTTTGTTACCTGGATGGTCATGCTTGTTACCTGGATGGTCATGCTTTTTACCTGGATGGTCATGCTTGTTACCTGGATGGTCATGCTTGTCACCTGGATGGTCATGCTTGTCACCTGGATGGTCATACTTGTTACCTGGATGGTCATACTTGTTACCTGGATGGTCATGCTTGTTACCTGGATGGTCATGCTTGTTACCTGGATGGTCATGTTTGTTACCTGGATGGTCATGCTTGTTACCTGGATGGTCATGCTTGTTACCTGGATGGTCATGTTTGTTACCTGGATGGTCATGCATTAGAAAGCTTTGGTTGTTTGTTACCTGGATGGTCATGTTTGTTACCTGGATGGTCATGCTTGTTACCTGGATGGTCATGTTTGTTACCTGGATGGTCATGCTTGTTACCTGGATGGTCATGCATTAGAAAGTACAGCCAGTAGCTCTGCGCTACTTCCATACTCTGACAAAGTCATGAATACATTTTTTAATAGATGAAAAAAGGCAACAAATTACAATTATATATAAATAATTTGACTTTAATCAAATTTTGATAGCATGATATTGTTTGTGGGTAGAGTTGGTCTGTATAGAAAGGGTTTAGTAGTGAACCTTCATTTATAGAATGACAATTGTTTTTCTTCTGATATTTTGGTGTCTTTTTTTTCCTGCTTTGCAAAGGACAATTGAATGCGTTCTTGATCAGGTGTATTATGCCTGTTAAAGGATTAAATCAGTTAATAAACATGTTTATTTTATATGAAACATTGATCTTATATGAAACATATTTATCTTACATGAAACCTGTTTATCTTATATGAAACATTTATCTTATATGAAACATATTTATCTTATATGAAACATTTATTTTATATGAAACATATTTATCTTATATGAAACATATTTATCTTATATGAAACATATTTGTCTTATATGAAACATATTTATCTTATATGAAACATATTTATCTTATATGAAACATATTTGTCTTATATGAAACATATTTATCTTATATGAAACATTTTTAGGAATGGAACATGTTTATGATGAAATATGTTTATTTATGAAACATGTTTATCTAAGAAACATATTTATCTGATGCGTAACATGTTTATTTTATATAAAACATGTTGATCAAATATGAAACATGTTTATCTTATATGAAACATGTCTATCTTATATAAAACATGTGTATCTTATATGAAACATGTCTATCTTATATGAAACATGTTTATCTTGTATGAAACATGTTTATCTTGTATGAAACATGTTTATCTTATATGAAACATGTTTATCTTATATGAAACATGTTTATCTGTTATGAAACATGTTTATCTTAAATGAAACATGTTTAACTTCTATGAAACATGTTTATCATATATGAAACATGTTTATCTTACACAGCACATGTTAATATTATGAAACATGGTGAGGAACGTGTTCAAAGACCTTTGTCGCTAGGAGATATAAGTTTAATTTCTGTCAGACTTACATGTATATAGAAAAAACTGAATTCAAGACTAATAATGGTGTCATAATCTTACATTTAATTGTTTTGTTAAAATATTTTCTGAAAATTACTTATCATGAGAGTTCTAACACAGCATCGAGAGAAGCAATGGAACAATTATCATTTTCAATTAGTGAAAAAGTTACAAATTAAATTGCAATAAAATGCAGCAACAATTGTTAAGAAAGTGAGGGCTTGTCATCATGTATTCTTAGACTTACTACACCAGTTGTTTCAGACAAACTTCTTGAACGGAACAAGACATCGCAGCGATTTCTTTGCATTTATTTTCAACAAGCAAGATAGATCAACACTGAACTCACCCTTTCCTTGAAACTGTCTTGTGATTAATCTTGGCCATGTCACCTGCTCCGCTTTCCGCTAACTTCTTCGAGAAAAGCTTTGCAATATCTTTCACATTGCTCGTAACATTTTCCCAAAATAACCTTTGGTCATGCTGTAGGGAGAAAGAGTATAAGAAATATGTAAATTTACAACAGAGAGTGGAACATTCTATGAATATTCATTAAAAGATTACTCTCTTTTTTTTTGCAGATCACCAAGGATGACTACAAGGAGTTTCAGTATATATTTGGTTTTGATGATGACAATATGTAAATTCACAACAGAGAGTAAAAAATATGAATATTCATTAAAAGATTACTCTCTTTTTTTTGCAGATCACCAAGGATGACTACAAGGAGTTTCAGTATATATTTGGTTTTGATGATGACAATATGTTGTAAGTACTTTTTTATACTTCTGTATAAATGGATCTAGATATGAAACAACATGTTGAACTTATTTGGGAGAAATCATGGTATAAATTATGAATATTGCAAAAGTCATTAAGAGTTTTTATCCCTTGGATAATCCGACACCCTCGGTTTTCTCAATATCAGGGGTAATCCACACCTTCTAACCGAGAGCCTCTTCACAGTTCAATTGCTAGTAATCAGCTATTGTTACACCGTACATGATAGATAGGTCATTCATCTGGAGCGTAAGCTAAGTACCTCCTTTGCAGTGAAGCGGAACAGATGACCTTTGGATGACCCTAAAAATAAATATACATTATACACATGGAGGAATTTGTGCAATGCCACCATTCCTCCCGAAGAAAGTTATTTTATCGAGTTTCATAAAAATCACTTAAAAATTGATCAATATAAAGCATCTTATATTTTGAAAGCCTTATTGTAATAGATTTTGTAAATTTAATTTTAATTTTGTGACATCACCATCTTCACCAGTGTTATTAGCGACCCCTCTCAACCAATCACAGTACAGGAAACAAACTTTAGTGTACATGAACACAAATTGTGGTGACCTATGAATAAAGGAATGGGTCATGCCGCATAGCTATAGGAACATGTTCTTCATTGGGCACAAAGATAAGCTACAACACTAGTTCAATGGTAAAAAATTGACACCATGTAGGTCACTGCAACATTGGGGGGCATGCCCCCTGTTCCTATGCCTATTGGTCATGGGATGGGGAAGATGGTGTAATGTAGGTCATTTATTCTGATTATACTGTAATGCCATATTTTCTGGCATTTATTACCCTCCTTGTAACTATTCATGACATCACATCTGATTCGTCTTATCTGATATGATTAAAAAAGGTTTCATAGGTGATGTGTGGGTTGTGGTTGGACAGTTTTTGCCAATCAAAGTATTGTCTTAATGAAATACAGGTTGAGTGGGCACACAGTATTCATGTGTTCAATATTCATGAGATTTCTGTTGATGAATATTCATATAATTTCTTTTTCTTTGTCAGTGATTTGGAAGAAAAAATCATCAAGAAGTTAAGCTAGGAGACTGATGATTATTCATGAGATTTCATTTATGAATATTCATGTATTTCTTTTTCTTTGTCAGTGATTTGGAACAGAAGCCAGCTGGCAGCACAGCAATCGTCAAGAAGCTAGGAGACTATGATGAATATTCATCAGATTTCATTTATGAATATTTATGTACTTTCTTTTTCTTTGTCAGTGATTTGGAAGATAAGAAGCCAGCATGCAGCACAGCAATCGTCAAGAAGCTTGAAGACTGATGAATATTCATGAGATTTCATTTATAAATATTCATGTAATTTCTTTTTCTTTGTCAGTGATTTGAAATATAGGAAGCCAGCAGGCAGCACAGCAATTGTCAAGAAGCTAGGAGACTATGATGGATATTCATGAGATTTCATTTATAAATATTCATGTAATTTCTTTTTCTTTGTCAGTGATTTGGAAGAAAAGAAGCCAGCTGGCAGCACAGCAATTGTCAAGAAGCTAGGAGACTATGATGAATATTCATGAGATTTCATTAATGAATATTTATGTACTTTCTTTTTCTTTGTCAGTGATTTGAATAAAAGAAGCCAGCTGGCAGCACAGCAATCGTCAAGAAGCTAGGAGACTATGATGAATATTCATGAGATTTCATTTATGAATATTCATGTAATTTCTTTTTCTTTGTTAGTGATTTGGAAAAAAGGAGCCAGCTGGCAGCACAGCAATTGTCAAGAAGCTAGGAGACTATGTTGAATATTCATGAGATTTCATTTATGAATAGTTATGTACTTTCTTTTCCTTTGTCAGTGATTTGAATAAAAAGAAGCCAGCTGGCAGCACAGCAATCGTCAAGAAGCTAGGAGACTATGATGACACACACCCTGGTGCTACAGTGGTAGATCCATATTATGTGAGTATAGTAGACACAAGTGCATGGGCGGGGGAAGGGGGGGGGGAGTCTTTGGGGCAAGGGAGAACTTTACCCTACCCCAATCTTTCTGATGAATAAAATGATAGCAAAAATGATGGAACTGTACAAGTAAGAAATCAGGTGAAGAAGTCAAAAAATAGTAGAAAACAGCAAACAAATAAACTAGGGTTTCAGCTTTGTAGAGTGTATACCTCTGCCACCTAAACAACTTTCCAATTAAAGCTGAATATTTCTTAGAGATATCTCCGTCACCAGTAAATACCCGTCACCAATGAATACCCCTTCACCAATGAATACCCGTCACCAATGAATACCCCGTCACCAATGAATAACCCACCACCAGTGGATACCCCATCACCAATGAATACCCCGTCACTAATGAATACCCCGTCACCAATGAATAGCCCGTCACCAATAAATACTCGTCACCAGTAAATACCCGTCACCAATGAATACCCCGTCACCAGTGAATACCTGTCACCAATGAATACCTGTCACCAGTGAATACCTGTCACCAATGAATACCTGTCACCAGTGAATACCTGTCACCAGTGAATACCTGTCACCAATGAATGCCTGTCACCAGTGAATACCTGTCACCAATGAATACCTGTCACCAGTGAATACCTGTCACCAATGAATACCCGTCACCAATGAATGCCAGTCACCAATAAATACTCGTCACCAGTAAATACCCGTCACCAATGAATACCTCGTCACCAGTGAGTACCGGTCACCAATGAATACCCGTCACCAGTGAATACCCGTCACCAATGAATACCTGTCACCAGTGAATACCCGTCACCAATGAATACCTGTCACCAATGAATACCCGTCACCAATGAATACCCTGTCACCAATGAATACCTGTCACCAATGAATACCCGTCACCAGTGAATACCCGTCACCAGTGAATACCCGTCACCAGTGAATACCCGTCACCAATGAATACCTGTCACCAATGAATACCTGTCACCAATGAATACCCGTCACCAATGAATACCCTGTCACCAATGAATACCTGTCACCAATGAATACCCGTCACCAGTGAATACCCGTCACCAATGAATACCCGTCACCAGTGAATACCCGTCACCAATGAATACCTGTCACCAATGAATACCCGTCACCAGTGAATACCTGTCACCAATGAATACCCGTCACCAATGAATACCCGTCACCAATGAATACCCGTCACCAATGAATACCCGTCACCAGTGAATACCCGTCACCAATAAATACCCGTCACCAATGAATACCCGTCACCAATGAATACCCGTCACCAATGAATACCCGTCACCAATGAATACCCGTCACCAATGAATACCTGTCACCAATGAATACCTGTCACCAATGAATACCCGTCACCAGTAAATACCTGTCACCAATGAATACCTGTCACCAATGAATGCCTGTCACCAATGAATGCCTGTCACCAGTGAATACCCGTCACCAATGAATACCCGTCACCAATGAATACCCGTCACCAATGAATACCCGTCACCAATGAATACCAGTCACCAATGAATACCCGTCACCAATGAATACCCGTCACCAATGAATACCCGTCACCAATGAATACCCGTCACCAATGAATACCCGTCACCAATGAATACCCGTCGCCAATGAATACCCGTCGCCAATGAATACCCGTCGCCAATGAATACCCGTCACCAATGAATACCCGTCGCCAATGAATACCCGTCACCAATGAATACCCGTCACCAATGAATACCCGTCACCAATGAATACCCGTCACCAATGAATCAGGGTTCTAGCTACGGTGGGCGGCGCTGGGCGGGCCCGCCCAGGACTCGCAATTCCCGCCCACCACTTGGCTCTAAGATTCACTCTTCCGCCCAGCACTCAGAAGTTTAATTCGTTTAAATAATTAAGTGTTTAAACAGATCTCCTTTTAATCTCGCTCTATTTATGTCATCCGCTGATTTACACACATAACATACATTACGCACATTAAATTCCGATCAAAACTACTGAACTATAGGAATTTAACTAATTGAATGTACATACTGTATTATCATAAAATCACCCCATACACGAAGCTCTTTGCATAAACGTATGTACATGCACACAGTTCAGGTTAATGTTTTAATCCTTGTGAATCACTGCTGGCAGCTTGCCAAATCCGTCACTTGCCATACAAACAAACTTTAACAAAGTAAAAATTACACCCCCAAAGCCCAAGACGTGCTTATAGACCAGTCCAAATGTAAGTAACCAATCACATTTGTTATAAATCCCATCGGCACTTAACGTTTTAATGGACTGATCGATATTCTTTCGATTTGTGGGGGATTCTATATTGATAAAAGTTGTTGCGTAGTTCATAGGAACATGTGCCGCTTGGTTTTGATGAGCGATACTGGGGACGAAAATAAAAGCGGTAAAAAGTTTGGGCAATATGAATTACTGTGGTGTAGCGGTTACCATACCTGTCTACAGACCACGAGGCCCTGGGTTTAAGCCTGGGTTGGGTAGACACGCCAGTGCACCACAACTGGTTATCAAAGGCCGTGGACATTGACTTGGTTGTCGATGTTATGTCTGTCCGCACGTCGTACCTGTGTTTTTGTCCGGTCGTATTAAGCGTTTCGTGATAGCATTATTCCTATCATAACCGAATATGCAGGCGGCGACCCGTCATTGTAATTGTGTGTTCACTCGTCATCGTCGTCGGGCAAGATGAATAACAATGGGAATTGAGAGAAGAGTTTCCAGCATATGTTTGTACTTTTTTTTTTTGAGGGGGGGTGGGGAGGACTTTGACAGTTGAATATCCATTGTATTTTGAATATCTATTGTACATACAAAATATTTTGTAAATCCTTCTACTATTCCAATTAAAAAAGAAAAAAAAAGTTTTTTATTGACAATTTGTCAATAGAAGTGGACTAAATTTGAACAGTTGTTAATGGGAGGGGGTCAAGGAGGTCACCTTGGATTATCACTGGAGCCCAGCACTCAAACTTGTCTAGCTAGAACCCTGCAATGAATACCCGTCACCAATGAATGCCCGTCACCAATGAATGCCCGTCACCAATGAATACCCCGTCACCAATGAATACCCCGTCACCAATGAATACCCGTCACCAATGAATACCCGTCACCAATGAATACCCGTCACCAATGAATACCCGTCACCAATGAATACCCGTCACCAATGAATACCCGTCACCAATGAATGCCCGTCACCAATGAATACCCGTCACCAATGAATACCCGTCACCAGTGAATACCCGTCACCAATGAATACCCGTCACCAATGAATACCCGTCACCAATGAATACCCGTCACCAATGAATACCCGTCACCAATGAATGCCCGTCACCAATGAATGCCCGTCACCAATGAATACCCGTCACCAATGAATACCCGTCACCAGTGAATACCCGTCACCAATGAATACCCGTCACCAATGAATACCCGTCACCAATGAATACCCGTCACCAATGAATGCCCGTCACCAATGAATGCCGTCACCAATGAATGCCCGTCACCAATGAATACCCGTCACCAATGAATACCCGTCACCAATGAATACCTGTCACCAATGAATACCCGTCACCAATGAATACCTGTCACCAATGAATACCCCGTCACCAATGAATACCCGTCACCAATGAATACCCGTCACCAATGAATACCCGTCACCAATGAATGCCCGTCACCAATGAATACCCGTCACCAATGAATACCCGTCACCAGTGAATACCCGTCACCAATGAATACCCCGTCACCAATGAATACCCGTCACCAATGAATACCCGTCACCAATGAATACCCGTCACCAGTGAATACCCGTCACCAATGAATACCCGTCACCAATGAATACCCGTCACCAATGAATACCCGTCACCAATGAATACCCGTCACCAATGAATACCCGTCACCAATGAATACCCGTCACCAATGAATACCCGTCACCAATGAATACCCGTCACCAATGAATACCCATCACCAGTGAATACCAGTCACCAATGAATACCCGTCACCAGTGAATACCCTTCACCAATGAATACCCCGTCACCAATGAATGCCCCGTCACCACTGACTACCCGTTACCAATGAATACCCCGTCACCAGTAAATTCGACCTCAGAAATATTTTGTCACTTAGTTTGATCCCCCCTTCAAAAAGTATTTTTCTATCTTGCCCACTTGTGTTCTAAAAACTTTAGAATTTTCTACCTTCTGACTGTTTTTTTCCATGGTCATATCAATATTTTTAGTGTTAATAGAATACATAAAAATGTTGAGGATGCAGTGGTGTAGAAACTAGAGGGGAGGGTACCAATTATTTTGTTGGGACCCAAGTACTATTTTGACACTCCAATAATGAAGGTCTAAAGAATTGATTTTGAAGAGTCAGATTCTCTGCTCATCATTTTTGGTTCGCATGCGAAGCATTATGCGAACCTATGTTATGGCGATTAGGTCCGTCCGGCCGTCCACAGATTTGTCCTGAGATTTCCTCAGAAATGTTAAAGTTGTTTAAGAATTCCTTAGAAAATGTTAAAGTTTCTTCAGAGTTCCTCAGAAAAAGTTAGTTTCTTCAGATATCCTTATGGAAGGTTAGAATTTTCTTTATAAAATCTTAGTTTTTCAGAGATACTTAAGACAGGGTTGATGACCAGTTTCTTTAAAAAGTGTACAAAACATTTGATATTTTCTTAGAAGATAAGTGTAAAATGATATGATTTTTCAATATTCGTCAGAGATCCTCAAGTCTCTCTTGTAGCACTTGAGATTTAAAATCCTTAAAATTCTTCAAAATATTTGGGCACCAACAGCTGTATCAGGCATATTTTTAAACTCCACTTTTATTATTGTGCTCATTTGCATAAAGCTCCTACAGTAATATTACCTGACCAGACTTTTTTTTATTTAGTATGCCTACTTAGGGAGTATGACAGGATGTGATTGCATATGGACATAGGGAGGGATGCCATTTCTTATTCAACAACTCATTTGCCTGTAAGTTATTATATAAACTGACACTTTCATACATAGTATGCTCAATCAGGGACTGTGATAGCTAGGATGAGACTTCTTATGGAGCCTATGGGACATCATGTGAGACATAGGGTGGGATGCCATGTGGGACATGTGGTGGGATGCCATGTGAACAGGGTGGAATGCCACGTAGGATATGTGGTGGAATGCCATGCAGGACATAGGGTGGATTGCCATGGGATGGAGTGTCATGTGGGACATGGGATGATATGGGATGTCATGTGGGACATGGCGTCCCACCCCATTTTAACAGGTCATTTGCGTATAAGTTATTATATGAACTGACACTTTCATACTTAGTATGCTCAATCACGGACTGTGATAGCTAGGATGGGACTTCTTATGGAGCCTATGGGATGCATGTGGGACATGGGGCGGAATGCCATGTGAGACATGGGGTGGGATGCCATGTGGGACATGGGATGGGATGCCATGTGGGACATGGAGTGGGATGCCATGTGGGACATGGTGGGATGCAACAAGTAACACAGAGTGACATAGGTTGGAATGCCATGTGTGACATAAGGTTTGATGCCATGTGTGACATAAGGTAGGATGCCATGTGTGACATAAGGTAGGATGCCATGTGTGACATAGGGTAGGAGGCTATGTGGGACATAGGGTAGGAGGCCATGGGGACATGGGATGTGGTGCCATGTGGGACATGGGATGTGGTGCCATGTGGGACATAAAGTAGGATGTCATTGGGACATTGGGAAGGATACCATATAAAACATGGTGGGATGCTATGTGGAACATTAGGTGGGAAGCCACTGATACGGGACACAAGGAGGGATGCCGTGTGGGACATAGGGAGGGATGTTATGTGGTACATATGGTTGGATTAATGTGGGACATACATGTAGGATGGGATCCATGTGGGTCATAGTGTGGGATGCAATGTGGGACATATGGTGGAATGTCATGTGGGACATATGGTGGAATGCCATGTGAGACACTGTATGATGGAATGCCATGTGGAAGATATGGTGGAATGTCATGTGGGACAAGGCATGGGATGTGGGACATGAGGTGGGATGTCATTTGGGACATGGGATGTGATTCATGTGGGAGGACATAGGGTGGAATTCCATGTGGGTAATAGGATGGGATGCCCTGTGGGACATATGATGGAAAGCCACGTGGGACATGGGATGTCATGTGGGACATTGGGTGGGATGTCATGTGGAAGATATGGTGGAATGCCATATGGGACATTGGATGGGATGTCATGTGGGACATGGGGTGGGATGCCATGTGGGCATGGGGTGGGATGCCATGTGGGACATGGGGTGAGATGCCATGTGGTACATGGAATGCCATGTGGGACTTAGTGTAAGATGCCATTTTTATAATTGGCCTGGTCATATAATATGAATGTCAATTTGCATAGGCATGCGAACCACGACAGTATTTACCGTTTTAGTTTTATTCCAAAGGGATACATTTTCAGAAATTGTTCTCATTTTTGGAAATGTTGCCATATTTTCTCAACATTTCCAATAATGTTATACAATTTTGTTCTTTAACCTCCTCCCCCCTCACCCACCCATCACCCCCACCCCCCTCCTTTTCCCTTTTTTGGATATAAGAGGCTTGTTTGAATTTAATAGGTTTCTTAGGACAAAATCACATCTGGCTCCCAAATTGAAATATCTTCCTTTGCCACTGAGATGTGACATCATAGCTAGTCTGATTTTTGTCCGTTCAACACAAATGAGATGAAATAAGGTACTGAAGTAGTTTCTTTACCTTTTATTTCTTTTATGCTCCCTATTTCTTATAAAGATAAATGGCTTTTACCATTAATTTATTCTTTAATTAATATACATTGAATATTTCACTCTCTGTTGTGAATTTAGATGTTTTTGTGCCCTTTTTCCCAACAGCATGACACAGAATGTTTCGAAAAATGTTACGAGCAATGTGAGAGATACTGCAAAGCTTTTCTAGAAGAAGTTAGTGGTTAGCAGATCAGGTGGTGCGTGACCAAGGCTAATCACATAACAGCTTCAAGAAGTATTCATGCCAGAAAGTAGTATTTGTAGTGGATGATTTTACCGCAGCTGCTTAAGAAGAAAAACAATCAGTTTAGTGCCTAATTGGTTTTGGCTTGTTTAAGGATTAGCTCAGTGATCAAGCAAGTGTATATATTATGAAAGAGGTCTTCAAAAGAAACAAAATGGTGAAGAAAGTATTCAAAAATCTTATTCTGTTGAGGAGATATTCAAGTTAAAGACTGTCTTATCTGTATAGAAATGACTAGTGTAGTAAGTCTACTATGGAAAGTTGGTATCCTCACCCTCTCATTCTTAACAATTGTTAAAGGATTAGTTCAGTGGTCAAGCAAGTGTATATGTAATGAAGGAGGTCTTCAAAAGAAACAAAATGGTGAACAAAGTATTCAAAAAACTTATTCCCTTAAGGAGATATTCAAGTTAAAGACTGTCTTATCTGTGTAGAAATGACCTCTTTCATATAAGATGAAGTTGCTTGACCACTGAACTAATCCTTTAAATTTAGATATCTCCTTAACAGAATAAGATTTTTGAATGCCTTCTTCACTAATTTGTTTATTTTCAAGTCCTCTTTCATATAAGATAAACTTGGTTGAATACTGAGCCTATCCTTTAAAAGTTCTTATCATGAACTTTAAACACCTTTGATAGTATAGCTTGCAAAATTTAAAGGACAGGTGTTTGAAAGATAATATGCTGTAAAACATGAAAGAGCAAAATTAAAAGTTTCATCAAAACCATTTTATCGTAGATATATTGAAGAGCCTTATTGTAATAAAGTATCTAAATTTCATTTAAATTTTGTGACATCACAAAAAAAAAAAAACCCTATGAATATCCTTACATTACAAGTTCACATCTTTTGTATTTCTTCGAAATTGGAAAACAACTTGGAAAATCATAAATGCCATTTTAGTGCAAAAACACTTACCGTATTCGACGTACTGTAATAAGCGCCCAGGTCGCAATTGCAGAAATATAATTGCACCACTTTTTAGGCCTGAAGTTTCTTCCTACTAAGCGTCCATGTTCAGGGGCTGCATACAGTGTGCTATTGAAATTGCATGGTGTGAACTGGTTCTATACTAGTCCCACAATAACCACTACAAAAACATTGTGAGCATCAGATGCAAAATGATGTATAACAAAACTTACTTTAAGTTTTCAAATCAAATGAAACAAATTATGTTATCAATCAAAATAGCAATTATTTTATGTAGCTCCCTTTCTATACGAGTATATTCAAGAGTGCTTTACAAACATCAGAGCTTTAGCATAGGGGAGAGGAGAGCTGCCCATATTGCGCATCATCCATCCATTAGCTCAGGCCTGGGGAAGTGAATAAACAGTGTTTTCACGCTTCTCTTCTCGAATAGTGTGCAGAGAACCAGGTAGAGTGTGACTCGCACCATCGGGACCAATGGCTGAACATCCCCTCAGAAGGATGGCGAGTGCCATTCAACCATTGTCACTTCTCTCAACAGCTGGATGGGGAGCAGGAGCTGCAAACGATGTACTTCCGCTTTGATGATCGGAGTATCTGTCTGCATAGCTGTGGGAAAACGGGTTAGACCTGACCTAGGCTTGAACCCGCTACCTCCAACATCTCAGTCGTGCGCTTTACCAACTGAGCTACCCGACTCCAAAAACTTGTTGGGGTTGGGGCTTCTTAGAGCAGGGGTGCTTAATATGTTGAATGTGGTAAATTATTTTAGCCACATAGGACACTTGCCATCCTAACATGACAAGGACTTTGAAAAAAAGTGATATTTGCAACTCATGCCATATTGGAGCATCACAAGCGTTAAGAATCACCCTTTCATAAATTCCAGATCTGGATGATATCAAATTGATATCTGGCTTATATCTTGGACTTATACAGTTGGATATGGCCAGATCAAGCAAGATCAAATTGTTTGATTTAAATTGATTAAATCCTCCTTTGTTATGCAAATAAAGTTTACATAAAGTTATATGTGCTTAATTCTTTATCTGGCCAGATCTGGGATCGATATCAAATCGAGATCTGGATTTGATATAAATCCCAGATCTGGATTATATATGGGATTTATCTTCCTTTTTTTTGTGAGGGTGGCCATGACCAACCCTTTTTACCCTTTTCAAAATGGCTACCATGTTGCAGTTTTAGATTTTGAATAATTATGTTTATTTTAAAGCACAAGTTGATGACTTGAAATTACAGCTTGTACCATTTACTGATGGTGCACAGTATTTGAGCAAATTTAAAATTGTTGTGCTTGAAAAAAATATATGAATATGACTGTATTTCACCTTAACAGGTAATAATGGTTTTCTCTGCGTCTTGTTCATTAATTATAAGCATACATAAATAAAGCCCTTTTGGAAATGCCTCAAAGGTGTATGTACATGTACATCCACAACCTCTCTCATGTCAACAACGTTCATATTACCCATCTTAGAATAGGTCACACCCACCTCACGCACTCCCACCTTCTTATTGGCTCCCCTCAACCCCTCTGCAACAATTGCCTTTGCACCCTCACAGTCCATTACGTTCTCCTTGCTTGCCACCTGTACAACCTTCCCAGAGCTTCCCTCACTCCCCACAACTCAATTGCTGAGTTCTTTCAGAAAAACCCTCCAGATAAAATGATCTCCTTCCTTTATCATGCTCCCTCTACAGCCACATTTAGTCCACCTCTTGATGCACCCACCATCTCTCTACTTTTTTTTTCTTCTTCACCCATGCAGCTCCTCTCTCGAACCCAGCTTTCTGGCTTTTAGTTCTCGTGTTTCTCTCAATCTCCCCGTTTTCTTTTCTTCCTACCTCTATAATGATCTAACATCTCAGGCACAATTTGACCCTCGTTGTGGTGCCGTTTAGCCTCATCAATCAAATAAACAAACATGTAGAGGGAAGAATAATCTTAAGTAAAATCTACTAAAAATCATCATAAAAGCAAAAGAATTTGTCAAAATCGATGAAATATTGAAAGTATTAAAGGAGACCTGAAGTCTGATGCAATCATTATTTCATTTCATAGAGGATATAAATCTTTACCAACTTCCAAAACAAACAGTAAATCCAAATCTTATTCCTATTTCAAGTTATTCATGTTTGAAGTCGACATATGGGAGGCTGCCATTTTGTTCAATTCTGTATTCAGTGAATTATTGTGCATTATGACATAATTTCCTGAATAGGAACATAAGGACTATAATTTCCTGAATAGGAACATAAGGATTATAATTTCCTGAATAGGGACAAGGATTCTAATTTCCCCAATAGGAACATAAGAATTATAATTTCCCCAATAGGGACATAAGGATTATAATTTCCCCAATAGGGACATAGATTATAATTTCCCCACAAGGGACATAAGGATTATAATTTCCCCAATAGGAACAAGGATTATAATTTCCCCAATAGGGACATAATGATTATAATGCATTTCTTTATAAATGTGATTATAAAGTTTTTATTCCAACATGGTTTGATAATATCATGTGAACACAAATATGTCGTTGACCCTTACAAAAAAGAAAAACAATTTTCATAAACTTGAGGTAGATTTTAAAGAGATTCGGTGCATTCCAACGTACTGGTCTGACTTTAATATGCGTGTTTTGAATACAAAATGGAAGCTCCCGTGGTACTATTTAGTCGTAGCATTAAAGTTTTTAATAATTATTACAAACAAAAATTGCTTCGGGAGTTATGAAACGTAGAAGATTTGTTATTTTTAATTCTATCATGAAATAAGGATTATGTCAGACTGTCTCTTGTAATCTCAGGCATCAATTGTCATGCACATTTTGTGATGTATTACAGCGCTACCTCGGTGTTTTCTTTTGTATAGCCTAAAGTTATTTTTAAATGTTTGTCATAATTCTTTGAAGTGGTGCTGTAAATTCTGACCAAAAGTTTTTAGTCTTTGCCATGCACCCAATAAACTTGTACTTTCCAATCATTTTCAGTGAATAAGATTTTATTACATACAGATCTTAAGCTCTCTGTTCAGTCACACAACACAAACTTTGCATGAATTAAAAACTGATAAAACTTTCTTCAGCTATTTTCCGTGCTATTTTCCAAATTCAAAAGCTGATTTGCTCGCCGATACTCTTTCAACCAATATAGAAAAGGCTACTTGTCCATAGACCTAAAGCAAGTTGTGCAACAATCCGATGACAAACAAAATCATGTTTAGAAATAAACAAAAGGTTTTATAGAAAATGTAAAGTCAACAGATGCCATGTTACAAATCAAAGAAAGTAGATTATTCCATAGAACAAATCAAAGAAAGTAGATTATTCCATAGAACAAATCAAAGACAGTAGATTATTCCATGAAACAAATCAAAGAAAGTAGATTATTCCAGAACAAATCAAAGAAAGTAGATTATTCCATAGAACAAATCAAAGAAAGTAGATTATAGAACACAAATCAAAGAAAACACAAATCAAAGAAAGTAGATTATTCCATAGAACAAATCAAAGAAAGTAGATTATTCCATAGAACAAATCAAAGAAAGTAGATTATTATTCCATGTTACAAATCAAAGAAAGTAGATTATTCATGTTACAAATCAAAGAAAGTAGATTATTCCATAGAACAAATCAAAGAAAGTAGATTATTCCATAAAACAAATCAAAGAAAGTAGATTATTCCATAGAACAAATCAAAGAAAGTAGATTATTCCATAGAACAAATCAAAGAAAGTAGATTATTTACAAATCATAGATTATTCCATAGAACAAATCAAAGAAAGTAGATTATTCCATAGAACAAATCAAAGAAAGTAGATTATTCCATAGAACAAATCAAAGAAAGTAGATTATTCCATAGAACAAATCAAAGAAAGTAGATTATTCCATAGAACAAATCAAAGAAAGTAGATTATTCCATAGTTACAAATTAGATTATTCCATAGAACAAATCAAAGAAAGTAGATTATTCCATCCAGAACAAATCAAAGAAAGTAGATTAAAGAACAATTCAAAGAAAGTAGATTATTCCATAGAACAAATCAAAGAAAGTAGATTATTCATAGAACATCAAAGAAAGTAGATTACATAGAACAAATCAAAGAAAGTAGATTATTCCATAGAACAAATCAAAGAAAGTAGATTATTCCAACAAATCAAAGAAAGATTATTCCAGATTATTCCATAGAACAAATCAAAGAAAGTAGATTATTCCATAGAACAAATCAAAGAAAGTAGATTATTCCATAGAACAAATCAAAGAAAGTAGATTATTTATAGATTATTCCATGAACAAATCAAAGAAAGTAGATTATTCCATAGAACAAATCAAAGAAAGTAGATTATTCCATAGAACAAATCAAAGAAAAGATTATTCCATAAAACAAATCAAAGAAAGTAGATTATTCCATGAACAAATCAAAGAAAGTAGATTATTCCATAGAACAAATTAGATTATTCCATAGAACAAATCAAAGAAAGTAGATTATTCCATTCAAAGAAAGTCAAAGAAAGATTATTCCATAGAACAAATCAAAGAAAGTAGATTATTCCATAGAACAAAGCAAAGATGAAAACTATTTCACCATAAACTGTTGTGTTTTTGATGATGTTGAATTTTGAATTGTTTTAGGGGGCTGAATATATAAATGACGAAAATCATTTTGAGAAAGATACCACCACTCTTTAAATTTGTATCAGTTTTTTCTTTTTCAGACCAGCAAAAAAATGGCCCCTTTGTCCTGTTGGTCCCTTTGTCCTGTTGGTCCCTTTGTCCTGTTGGTCCCTTTGTCCTGTTGGTCCCTTTGTCCTGTTTGTCCGTTTGTCCCCTTGTCCTGTTGGTCCCTTTGTTCTGTTGGTCCCTTTGTCCTGTTGGTCCCTTTGTCCTGTTGGTCCCTTTGTCCTGTTGGTCCCTTTGTCCTGTTGGTCCCTTTGTCCTGTTGGTCCCTTTGTCCTGTTGGTCCCTTTGTCCTGTTGGTCCCTTTGTCCTGTTGGTCCCTTTGTCCTGTTGGTCCCTTTTGTCCTGTTGGTCCCTTTGTCCTGTTGGTCCCTTTGTCCTGTTGGTCCCTTTGTCCTGTTGGTCCCTTTGTCCTGTTGGTCCCTTTGTCCTGTTGGTCCCTTTGAAATGCTTTCAGCCCCTTTGGTATGTGGGTCCTTTTGAATCCTTTCGCATCCCTTTAAATTTGATTCGTTGATCCTGTGACAATATTTTTGTGTCCCATTGGTTTTCAGGTTCCTTTAAGTTCTTAATCCACATGAGCTTTTTTTGGCTTGCTAGCCGCAGGGGTGTCGGAAGGAACTCGGATCAAGGAGGTCAAAAATCAAGTGAGGGCATTTAAAAAAAGTAATTGAGGGGCACTTTATTTTAAAAAAGGGGCACTTTAGTCATTTTTCAAAAAAGTTGGGGCCATGTGCCCCATGTGCCCCCCTCCCCTGGCCCAGGTTCCTACACATATGGGTCGAGTATAGACAAGATTTGGGGAGCAAGGGGAACTTGTTCCACCCCACTTTTTTCCCAATGTATACTGGTGATGTTTTGTACCTTAGCGTGATAGCCCCCCCCCCTCCCCCTCCTTCCCACACACACACATTCACACACACACTTTTGACTCACCCCACTTTCGGTAAGTATATCCCACATATGGGTTTGAGATTGAATCAGGACCAATGCTGACAATTGCCCATCAAGCGTAAAAGGTCTACTTTCGAAAATGACTGCCTAGAAAATTATTGGGGGTCATGTCCCCCTCCCACCACGGCCCTCGGTGTGGGGGCCCCTGGTAAATGATATGCTTTAATTGTGCAAATGGGAATGGGGAGCTTTGGATTGTACCATTATTATGCGGGTTGGTTTTATTAACGAAGTTATTGAAACAATAGTTGCATACTTTAGGTTTTCACGCAGTGAAGGCAAAGTTCGTTAAGAGTTGAATTGAGGGCGAATTTTTTTGGGATTTATCAACACACATGAAAGCCCGTTCATGTGTGTATATTTATCATATAAAAGTATCATGTGGTTTCACTGATTTGAGTGTTTACGCGTAGCGTGGTCATAGCCAGGATTGTCACTCTTGATAATACCAGTGATGACTAGAGGCTGAGATGGGAGAGGGGCGGGACAGCATGAGGAAGAGGGTGGGACGTACGACATGTAGGAGAGGATGGGACGGCTTGCCATGTTTGACGGCATAACATGTGCGATGTAGGCCAAGTGGAATGGAACTTTAGACAATATTTCATTTAACAACTAGCCAGTTTCAATGAAATAGCTTTGAAGCAAAACAAATTAAATGAAATTTAATGCACACACAACTTCAGTTCAAAAGTTTATAAGACAAGGCATTACTGATGAGAAACTAACTCATTTTTTTAAAACAAATATATGACAAACTGTACTTATGCTGAATAGAAAACATTTTTTAAGAATGCAGTGATAAGAAAAGATATGAAAAAGTTTATTCAAGGATATAATAAACATATACTTATTTATACGAAAAGTTTAATAAATAGCATAGTTCTTAATTTTTGGTATCACAATCATGCACCCTAACGTTGTCGTTATGCCTCGCTCTTGCACTTCTTCGTTCATATATGTTGTGGATAATATTTCAGTTAAATAATGTTTAATTTCTTATGAATACAGTCATACAATAAGAAATATATCTCAGTGTAACAAAATATTTAAAAAACTGTTAGAAATGGAAGAAAATCAGCAAAAATCCGACATTGGAAAACCTTATTCGCCTCTTCACAGAAGTTTACGATACACAAACAACAGGAAACCCTCTGCACACAATAGTACAGTCCATGCAGCTCGGGCGTGCTAAGATTACGTCAGAATTATACGTAAGCGGACGCTGATCCGTCGCTTTCCATTTGTTGGAAAGTACGGGCCCTTTTTTTGCACCATTCACGTTGGATTTGATATATATGGTAAATAGTTATATGTTAATTGTCCGGCCGTGTAAAAGGACACCCGAATACTTCCATTCATAAGTTACAAAGGTCAAAGTGGCGATAACCTTGTGATTTTGCTTGCGCTCTCATTGAAAAACAAGAAAAAACACTTTTTAAAGTTTACAAAGTACGGTACATTTTGTTGTTGTTGAATAATTAAATGAAAATGGTCTCAAACGATAGAAAATGAATTCAATTTCTCTATACCGTTTGAAATGGAACAAAATATTCAGAGACTCTTTAGATATAACGTTTGGAGCCCAAAATATGTGTGATTTTTCAAAGTGTTTTGCACAGTTAAGGAGATTATCGCAAGCGTATGAACCAAGCATTCCCATATGCAAATAAATACTAAATGCATGTTGCAACTTCTATTTATATATACTGTAGGATTTGTGAGTGGATTTATATTTGTTTTCAAGCTTTAGGAATGACCTAGAACAATTTCCTATAACTGAATTTCAAAAGGACACCTACCCCGGTCTGCCCTCAACTTTAAAAAGGACACCTCCTGCTCTCGTCTTCACCCAACTTTCAAAAAGGCACCTCTGCCCCCTTCGTCCCTTACCCTAGGGGAAGTGGCCGTCTTTCCCCCGTGGTTCCGACATTACTGGCTAGCCCCCTTGGAACCCTATTAGGCCCTTTTGGCATATTGGTACTTTTGTAATAGCGTAGCAGGCGGGCACCGGATCCTCACTGTCTTTTTTGTCTCGTGGGTTCTTGTAATAAATTTGGTCCCTTTTTCTGTTAAACCTTTGGGAGTCTCCTAAAGCCTGATGCTGCACCTCATGACCAGTGGTTTTTTTGGTTTTTTTGTATATCGTACCCCAGCTACCATGCATGCCCAGGGGTATATTCTAAGAACAAGGAGGGGGTGAGGTTAAGCTCTGAAATATATTTAGTGAGGGGTCTATAGACAAAACTATCCATCTTTTACCTCGAAAAAGTTGAAAAACTTAAAACAGTGCGAAATATGTTTTTGACAACGACTCCGATGGGAGTTATTGAAAATTCATCAAAGTCCGAAAAGATTTCTGGCAATTCTAGCCCCCCTCCTCCCCTCCTCTAAATCATAAACTTTTAACAAGAGAACGCGGGTGTTGAGCTCCAATGAGCATTCCCCCACCCATCACATAACACAACTTTTTCTAGTTAGGGCCGTTAAAAGATTAGTTCAGGGGTCAAGCAAGTCTATATTATAATCTATATGAAAGAGGACTTGAAACAAAATAGTGAAAAAAGCATTCAAAAATGAATGTTATTATTTCTTATTCCGTTAAGGATTGAAGTTGAAAGTTTGGTATCATTTGTGTAGAATGGACTGAAATCGGATTAGTTGTGATGTCATGGCCTCAGATTCCTCAAAGTCTTGATGTAATCTATCATATTTTGTCACGCGATTGTGTGGCTTAAAAACAATGGGATATGTCAGAAAAGTAGTAAAACTGAATATAGAAAGGGTATTCATAATATACTATCTAAACAAAGCTCGTGGAAAAATAATTTATGTAATACATTTAGATAAACTTCCTTAGGGGCGGGGGGGGAGTGGGGAATGGGTGGAGGGGGTACCACCGGCCAAGCGGAACTGTGGGACCCATAGCTATGTCACTGCGCTAAGCAATCGTTTCTGCGTTTTGCTATCCGCCACGAAAAACATCCGCAATCAGAGAGTTTTGCTGCAACTTTTCCAATACAATTTTGGTAGGCCTAGCAATAGCATACGTCTCTTCTGCTAAATAAAGCTTGCAGTAAAGTTTTGTACAACTTCGGAACGTCCATATTTGACACTGACAGTTTGACGATCCTGTACAGATATGGCTGCAAACCAAAAGTCAGTGCTGATGGTCTGTTTAGGTACACACATTTATTTCCATGCTAAGGTTGGTTTAAATCGACATGTATTTTGTGAAGTGCGAGATGTTATTTCATCTTGACATTTATCAAAGTATGGGCAGTGATACTTACTAGTTTCGCGAAAAGTTTCGCGAAACATTTGTTTTAAAGCGACTTTACTTTACACATCCCTCAGTACGGGTTGACATTGGGATTGCTTAGCTATCACTAACGACAGTCATACTAACAACACGGCTGGCATCAGTCCGACGGTACTACGGGCCCATGGGGAGTACTAACAACTTAGTGGCTCTTGATGAAAATGAAATGACAACCATGATTGGGCCCCTTACGTTTAAGATAGGCCTAGGAAAAACCTTAATTAGTTCATTTGTTCTGTCTTGGCTTAAAAAAAAAGACTATAAAAAAAACTGACATGAACTTGAAGAAACATCCACCCTCACATAAAATCCAATTTAATTAAAATGAAATGGTTTATCAGTGAGAGCATTGTTTGATCATCTGCACGGGAAACAGTAACAGTAAAAGGAGTCAGGTAGCTCAGTTAGTAGAGCACACGACTGAGATGCTGGAGGTACCCGCTTCAAGCCTTGGACAGGTCTAACTAGTTTTTCCACAGCTATGCAGACAGCTACGCCGATCATCAAAGCACGTACGTCGTTTGCAGCTCCTGCTCCTCATTCAACTGTTGAGAAAAGTGGCAATGCTTGAATGGTGCTCGCCGTCCTTCGGAGGGGACGTTAAGCCATCAGTCCCGATGGTAGTCACACCCTACCTGGCTCTCTAAACACTTCTCGAAAAGAGTAGGGTGAAAACCCGGTGTTCATCCACTACTGTCACACGAGACTGGCATCTGCTATTCATGCTATAGCTTGGCGTCTATACTCTATATAGGAGTCTTGCCGAGTTCCCGTAAGGGAGGATGATGTACATACAAACAAACCAAAACATTAGGTGGGAAAAGTTTATAAGAAAATTTGTGGAAGAGTTATGGCATAACAAGATTACGGGCTAAGAAGGGTTATCACCCTATAAAAAGCCCAAACTACCACCACCACCACCACCACAAAAACAAAGATGCCCAGAGTTAGTAGAGAACTTATCAATGTTGACCTTGAAATTGTGAACAGAATTGGAGCTAACTACCCACTCAGGCAAACCATTCCACTCATTAAAAACTCTTTGCGAAAAGCTAAAACGCCAAATATCTATCTGTGAGAACTCTTTGGTCAACTTAAAACTGTTACCATGTGTTATGATATGAAGTTTATGGAATTTGAAAAGTTGATGAAGCAGTTAGGCTAGGTAATTGCTTTTATATAAATGTTAAACAAACGTCTTTTGATATTTTACCTTGATGGCCACATCCATGAACTTGAATGTAGCTCTACCATGGGAAAGTGGCTTATAGACCCATAATATCCCACAATCATCTAAGTGTTAGATGATTCTTGAACGTAAATAGAGACAGGCTCAGGCGGCATCGACACAATGTTTTCTGGGAGTTGATTCCATGTTCTCCAAATTCTCAAGAAAAAAGAAAACTTACGCACATCAAGCCTAACATTACAGTACTTGGGCGGATTCTTTATTTTCACTTTTAGGCTTATGCCAGGGAAAGCACTCATAAGTCACAAAGACTTGTTTTCATCGTGGACCTAAGGGAATTGCCAGGATGGAAAGTGGATGAGCACCGAGTTAACACCCTGCTCTTTTTGAGAAGTGTAAGAGAACCAGGCAGGGGGTGAAACTCCTACCATCGGGACCAACGGCTTTATGTCCCCATTAAAGGACAGTGAGCGCCACCCAACCATTGGCCACTTTTCACAAAGGTTGGGTGGGGGAGAAAGTGTGATGTAGAAGACAAACCTCTGCGCTTGATGTCAACGTTTATTGTTCTGCATATCTGTGGAAAAATCACTGGTTAAATCGCAGCCGTTGGACTCAAACCTGGGACCTCCAGCATCTCAGTCGTATGCTCAGCTGACTGAGCTACCTGCCTTCACTTTTGGAGTATCCTCTTGTTTGTGACTCGCATATTAAATCGAAAAATAAATGCAGGATTAAAATCTAATTTGTTTTGAAACATTATAAAAAGTGATTACAGTACATGTAAGTTTGGTCTGAGGTGCCTTTGCTCTAAGCTCATTAGATTTAATTTCTGTTATACGTCAGATGCCTTAATTCAGGTATAAGCTTATATTGAGTATGTTCTTTCTGTCAGGAAACATCTGCCGATCTGTAATGGCCGAATCCATCTTAAAGGAGTTGGTAGAGAAGAGAGCTGATGCTGACCAATGGCGCATCGACAGCGCTGCGACCGCTAGATTCAATATAGGGAGTCTGCCAGACTCGAGGACGAATGATACGTTACGCACACATGGGAGGAAAAAGCAAGCATCTAGCCAGACAGGTAACAGACGGTGTGCAGAATTGAGTGTGTCTTTGTGATGTCATGATGCTTGAAACAAGGGGTGGAAAAGTTTTTACTTTCTGGGATTATAGAAATTCTAGTCTTGAAATTTCAAGTATCAAAGCTTCTCAAGTTGTGTTCTACTGCTATTTCCGTTACAGGGTTATAATATCCAACTTCTTCCATTCAAAATATTGGGGAAGGGGGAGACTGAAATGCGGTACAGTTAACATTAGTAACTTTCTAGTTGTTTTGTTCTGAAGTCACAAAGTTTTGCACAATTTATCCCAATTAAGTACAGTATGTACATGTAAGTTTCAAAATGATGTAAAAGACTTATTTCTTGCCATTTTTGATGTTTTCATGTTTTTTAGTCCATTTAAAACCTGTTATGCTCATCTTGTAGCTACCTGTCTATATACCTGTAATAATATTAAAGCTCTGTTGCTTGTTTTCAGATGAAAAGTGGTGTGAATATGGATGGAAATTTCTTAAACTTTAAATTACAAAAAAATTACAAAATTACATGCACGATGCTAGTGTATATGCACACAATGCACGATGCTAGTGTATATGCACACAATGCACGATGCTAGTGTACATGCACACAATGCACGACGACAGAACTTGTCGTGAAGTAAAAACATTTCATGTTGACGCCCTATTTTGTTGTAAGAGTTGGATCATGGAATTACCAAACACATATCTGCCATGTTTTGTCAGCATCTGTGAGGTCACCTTACTGTTTCAATTGTTCATTTCTTCTACAAAGACAAACCGTGTTTGGTAAGATCTGACAGAAGAAGTGATAAATTCTAAATTTGTGATGATTGAATTTATCTTCTGCTGTGATTTTTTTCAGCTTTCATTTTTTTGTGTTGTGAAGTAGGCGAGGCCTATGTGCTGTTGTGAATGTTGTGTTACTGTGCATTATATACTGAAGTAGTTCTGAATGTTGTGTTACTGTGCATTATATACTGAAGTAGTTCTGAATGTTGTGTTACTGTGCATTATATACTGGAGTAGTTCTGCGATTAATGTTGTGTTACTGTGCATTATATACTGAAGTAGTTCTGAATGTTGTGTTACTGTGCATTATATACTGGAGTAGTTCTGCGATTAATGTTGTGTTACTGTGCATTATATACTGAAGTAGTTCTGAATGTTGTGTTACTGTGCATTATATACTGAAGTAGTTCTGCGATTAATCTATGTGCTGTTGTGAATGTTGTGTTACTGTGCATTATATACTGAAGTAGTTCTGAATGTTGTGTTACTGTGCATTATATACTGAAGTAGTTCTGAATGTTGTGTTACTGTGCATTATATACTGAAGTAGTTCTGAATGTTGTGTTACTGTACATTATATACTGAAGTAGTTCTGAATGTTGTGTTACTGTGCATTATATACTGGAGTAGTTCTGCGATCAATCTTTGTGCTGTTGTGAATGTTGTGTTACTGTGCATTATATACTGAAGTAGTTCCGCGATTAATCTTTCCATGGTTTGGAAGCATTGCGATCGTTTAGTGATTATTATTATTATTATTTTTTTTTTTTACAGCAACACAATGAAGACTTGTAAATATTGAAGCATTGCATCCTATAATTATATCAACTTTGGAATTGCATTCTATTACCTTGATTTTTACTGCAAAATCCTTGCATGTACAAAGGAAAAGTTACATCCATATGTGCATGCGTGCACCCAAGTAATTGGAATTGCAGTTTTCTGCAACTGTGAGCTTCTATGATTGTTTCTAGCAGTTTCTAGTAGTCATACCCGCAGAAATGGAGGTTCTTATTTAGGGGAGAAGACTGACATTTGGAAGTAAATGCTGAAGCATGGTTTGGGTAGACCAATTAACTAGCTGTACCTTTGTTATCTTTTTTTGCAGATCACCAAGGACGGCTACAACAAGTTTCAATACACATTTGGTTTTAATGATGACAATATGTAAATTCAGAACAGAGAGTAAAACATTCTATGAATATTCATTAAAGTATTACTCTCCTTTTATGCAGATCACCAAAGATGGCTACAACAACTTTCAGTATATATTTGGTTTTGATGATGACAATATATAAATTCACAACAGAGAGTGAAACATTCTATGAATATTCATTAAAGTATTACTCTCTTTTTTTGCAGATCACCAAGAATGACTACCAGAAGTTTCAGTATATATTTGGTTTTGATGATGACAATATGTCGTAAGTATTATATTCACAAAGTTGTCATTTTTCATATATTTGTTAATAAAATTATACATAATTGATATGATTACAATGTATTTTGATTGTGGTATAATTGTAACATCATATGTTGTGATGCAAGCTTAGTAAATTTCAGGTTTTCAGAATCCTCGTAAAGTTGAAGGAACATTCTTGTGAACTTTCATTTACATGTATATGGTAGACACTATCAAAGAAACAAACTGACATAATGGAAGTGTGTTGCAATGGATTTTTAGTCCAAAATCCTCAAAGCCTACAAGGTTGAACCATGGAGCTATTAACTGAAAATAGGTCCATGGTTGAACAAAAACATCACTTAAAATCACTCATCAATAAACAAACAAAACCTTCACTGTTAAATACCATCCTATTTGTAAATTACTACTTCAAGCCAGACACGTTGACCACAGGGGAATACTTTTGTCCTTGTATTGAGTGTGAAAGTCAGTAAATTAGTTATCTGGAAATTGCCGATTCAGATTTGAAAAGGTCTATAGCTTTTCAGTCCAAAATCCTCAAAGCCTACAAGGTTGAACAAAAACATCACTTAAAATCACTCATCAATAAACAACAAAACCTTCATCGTTAAATACCATCCTATTTGTAAATTATTACTTCAAGCCAGACACGTTGACCGCAGGGGAATACTTTTGTCCTTGTGTTGAGTGCAAAAGTCAGTGCAGCTGCAGTGAAATTTGTTTACTATCAATGTCAGATTATGACCATGGAAAGTGAGGTGAAGTGTGTGCATTGTATAAATAAGAAATTCCTGGTGTAATTGCTAATTGCTTGTGTTGGATTGTGGTTTCTGTACAGTGCAGCTGCATTGAAATTTGTTTACTATCAATGTCAGATTATGACCATGGAAAGTGAGGTGAAGTGTGTGGATTGTATAAATATGAAATCTCTGGTGTAATTGCTAATTGCTTGTGTTGGATTGTGGTTTCTGTACAGTGCAGCTGCAGTGAAATTTGTTTACTATCAATGTCAGATTATGACCATGGAAAGTGAGGTGAAGTGTGTGGATTGTATAAATATGAAATCTCTGGTGTAATTGCTAATTGCTTGTGTTGGATTGTGGTTTCTGTACAGTGCAGCTGCAGTGAAATTTGTTTACTATCAATGTCAGATTATGACCATGGAAAGTGAGGTGAAGTGTGTGGATTGTATAAATATGAAATCTCTGGTGTAATTGCTAATTGCTTGTGTTGGATTGTGGTTTCTGTACAGTGCAGCTGCAGTGAAATTTGTTTACTATCAATGTCAGATTATGACCATGGAAAGTGAGATGAAGTGTGTGGATTGTAGAAATATGAAATCTCTGGTGTAATTGATAATTGCTTGTGTTGGATTGTGGTTTCTGTACAGTGCAGCTGCAGTGAAATTTGTTTACTATCAATGTCAGATTATGACCATGGAAAGTGAGGTGAAGTGTGTGGATTGTAGAAATATGAAATCTCTGGTGTAATTGATAATTGCTTGTGCTGGACTGTGGTGTCTGTTGGGAGCAATACATAAATATAGACCCGAAAGATTTGAGATTTTGTCAGGGATTAAGACAGAAAATGTATTGCGAGGTTTAGATTTAATGGTGAAGATGTTGATATGTTATTCCATTTAGGAGTTATCAAATTTCAAACATTTCTCCAGTGCGCTGAAAATCCAGACAATTCTTGATGTATTTCTGGAAAAGCTATTTGTTCTTTTATCGGGAGTGTGACAGTAGGTAAATGATCAGATGGGCAAAACTTGTTTTTGTAAGTGCATGTTATACCCCATCTAATTAAGTAAACAATTATTTAAGAAGGAAATAAATTTTCAAAGAAATACATAAAGACTTGTATGGGATCTGCAAGTGTATCATCACAGTATTCACTGCAAGGTCACTTTTTAAGACACTGATGAAATCTTTGAAATGTTATACACTATATCTTCAAAATTACTATTAATTAGTATCAAGCTTTTAACATGGGTTTTTACTCAAATTTGTTTTTTAATAGTCCTTCATTAAATGAACATTCACAGCAATATTCCTTTAAAGCAGCGATTCTTAATAGGCGGCCCGCGGGCCAAATCTGGCCCGCCAGACAATCCAATCTGGCCCGCCAGACAATCCAATCTGGCCCGCCAGACAATCCAATCTGGCCCGCCAGACAATCCAATCTGGCCCGCCAGACAATCCAATCTGGCCCGCCAGACAATCCAATCTGGCCCGCCAGACAATCCAATCTGGCCCGCCAGACAATCCAATCTGGCCCGCCAGACAATCCAATCTGGCCCGCCAGACAATCCAATCTGGCCCGCCAGACAATCCCAATCCAATCTGGCCAGACAATCCAATCTGGCCCGCCAGACAATCCAATCTGGCCCGCCAGACAATCCAATCTGGCCCGCCAGACAATCCAATCTGGCCCGCCAGACAATCCAATCTGGCCCGCCAGACAATCCAATCTGGCCCGCCAGACAATCCAATCTGGCCCGCCAGACAATCCAATCTGGCCCGCCAGACAATCCAATCTGGACAATCCAATCTGGCCCGCCAGACCCCAGACAATCCAATCTGGCCCGCCAGACAATCCAATCTGGCCCGCCAGACAATCCAATCTGCCAGACAATCCCGCCGCCAGACAATCCAATCTCCAATCTGGCCTGGCCCGCCAGACAATCCAATCTGCCCATCTGGCCCGCCAGACAATCCAATCTGGCCCGCCAGCCGCCAGACAATCCATCTGGCCCGCCAGACAATCCAATCTGGCCCTGGCCAGACAATCCAATCTGGCCCGCCAGACAATCCAATCTGGCCCGCCAGACAATCCAATCTGGCCCGCCAGACAATCCAATCTGGCCCGCCAGACAATCCAATCTGGCCCGCCAGACAATCCAATCTGGCCCGCCAGACAAGACAATCTGGCCCGCCAGACAATCCAATCTGGCCCGCCAGACAATCCAATCTGGCCCGCCAGACAATCCAATCTGGCCCGTGAACAATAGTCATTATATAATGCAATACAGTGCATTGCATTTAAGATCAATCCAAAAGAGATCGATACAAATCGCAAACTACTCGTTTATTTTGGTTTTTTCTTAGGCAGATCAGCCCACTAAAACATCACGGCTTATCAAATAAAATGTTATCTTTAGTTCCGCTATAAATTGGGCTCACGGCTTGTCAAAGGAAGGTGGATAAGAGAACTGCCGTCATCTGGCATACATCCTTCTAATCATGCATGCTTTCAACTTGTTTGTATTCAGGGATTGTTTTGACAGGTTTTGTTTGTCACATGACGCTGGTTTTGCCATGGGATTGGCCCACGGCCTGAAGCTGTTGTGAAATGATGGCCCTTGGAAAATTTAATTAAGAACACTTGCTTTTAAGGATTAGTTCAAGGGTCAAGCAAGTCTAGGCAAGTCTATCTTATATGAAAGAGGATTTTGAAGGAAACAAAATGGTGAAAAAAGCATTCAGAAATCTTATTCTGTTAAGGATATATTTAAGTTTAAAAATTTGGTATCATTTGTATACAAACAACTGAAATCAGACTAGTTGTGATGTCATAGCCTCAGATTCCTCAAAGTCTTTATGTATTCTATCATGTTTTGTCCTGCAATTTTGTGGTTTAAAAACCATGGGATTTGTCAGGAAAGTAGTAAAACTCAATCTAGTAAGGGTATTTATAATATATCACCTGAAGAAAGTTCAAGGAAAAATAATGAAAATAGTAAAACCTTTAAATAAACTAAAATACATAAACAATTGTTATGAATGTGGGGACGAGGATACCAACTTTCCATGGTAGACTTACTACACCAGTCATTTCTACACAGATGAGACACAACTTTAAACTTGAATATCTTGTTAACAAAATAAGATTTTTGAACGCTTTCTTCACCATTTTGTTTCTTTTAAAGACCTCTTTCATATAAGGTAGACTTGCTTGACCCCTGAACTAATCCTTTAAGAAACTGTCATCTTTAAATACTTCATACATCTTTCTGATGGATCAGATAATGATCACACTGTACATACCAAGCAGGTACAAAATAGCTTTTTATGAATAATTATGAGATTCCTGTTTATGAATATTTATGTCATTTCTATTTTTTTGTCAATGGTTTGGAAGAAAAGAACCTAGAAGGCAGCACCACAATCGTCAAGAAGCTAGGAGACTATGATAAATATTCATAAGATTCCATTTATGAATTTTCATGTAATTTCTTTTTCTTTTTCAGTGATTTGAAAGATAAGAAGCCAACAGGCAGCACAGCAATCATCAAGAAACTACGAGACTGATGAATATTTGTGAGATTTTATTTATGAATATTCATGTACTTTCTTTTTCTTTGTCAGTGATTTGGAAGAAAAGAAACCAGCAGGCAGCACAGCAAACGTCAAGAAGCTAGGAGACTATAATGAATATTCATGAGATTTCATTTATGAATATTCATGTACTTTTTTTTTTTTTGTCAGTGATTTGGAAGAAAAGAAGCCAGCTGGCAGCACAGCAATCATCAAGAAGCTTGGAGACTGATGAATATTCATGAGATTTCATTTATGAACATTTATATAATTTCTTTTTCTTTGTCAGTGATTTGGAAGAATAGAAGCCAGTTGGCAGCACAGCAATCATCAAGAAGCTAGGAGACTATGATGAATTTTCATGAGATTTTATTTATGAATATTCATGTACTTTCTTTTTCTTTGTCAGTGATTTGAAAGAAAAGAAGCCAGATGGCAGCACAGCAATTGTCAAGAAGCTTGGAGACTGATAAATTTTCATGAGATTTTATTTATGAATATTCATGTACTTTCTTTTTCTTTGTCAGTGATTTGGAAGAAAAGAAGCCAGCTGGCAGCACAGCAATCGTCAAGAAGCTAGGAGACTATGATGACACACACCCTGGTGCTACAGTGGTAGATCCTTATTGGGTGCGTATAAACTATCGTATACTGGAGAAATCTTATTGACCAATCAAATGCTGCAGGAATCTTGGCTATCTGCACAATTCACGCATGGTATGGGACCAAGCTTATGAAAAAATGTTTTAAAGTGCATGTATTATACGTGCGGTATACATGAAGGAAATACGCGCGCATATTGCTGCTTACATTTTTTTTTCTTCAAACCTACACCTGAATGGTAGGGAAACAAAGGAAAAGTTTCCCCAGCACTTAATTGGTCGAAGTACTGAAGAAATCACGTTCCGCTAAACTCTGTTTAAAAGGTCTGATGCAAGAGATTTTCATCATGCTGGGATATAAGCAAGTATTGATTGGAAATGATTTGGTTGATTCTCTCCAAATTTGACCAATACCTTACATGTATATTACAATATTCTAGATACTCGAAAATAAGGCCATTAACCTATTTGATGTTTTTTTTTATCAATTTTTGGGTGTATTGGAATACTTTTATCCATTATAAGTTATGTTAATATACTTTTGCAACTATAGAGGGATTTCATCACGCGACTCTAACTCAATTGGATTCCATTTTGTAGGGCAGCGGTGTTGTTGCATTTCATGCGTTTTCACACAGCTCAGTCACATCACATCAACAAACATACTACAAGCCTACCAGAACCATTTCAGTGAATTTTACTAATTGCAACGTTTTGTTTGCTTGCGACTTTACTTCATATTTTCCTTAAGTTTGATATTTTCACCGGGTATATGATAATGTTGGTGCCAGCTGATTGTTCGTTATACTCAGACAAAGTTTACATACCTGATACAAAGTGCTTGCTGCAAATCCTAGTGTGAACCGTAGGTTGAAGCTGTTGCGTCGTACAGCAGAAACCTACTTCAAACATCGATCAAGATCAGATGGAAATCGAGAAATGTCATTTTGTTCCCCCGCACACATCTTTTAGTGCAACCAATGACACAGCAAGATTCCGGCATACTTATCTTGCCGTTGGTTGCACTAATAGACGTGTGCTGGGGAATTAAAAGACGTTTTCTCGATTTCCATCTGATTCTGATCGATGTTCGAAGTGAGTTTCTGCTGTATGGCGCATCGTCTTTCAACCTTCGGTTTACACTAATGTTAGGATTTGCAGTGAGCACTTTATGCCAGGTATGTAGGCTTTATCTACATATAACGAACAATCAGAAGGCGTTTATGTAAGAGTTACTTTTCATATAAGCGGTGAATACAAAAAATGTTAGGAAAATATGAAGTAAAATTGCCGCTGTGAACAAAAACAATAAAATTCGCTGAACTGGTAGATAGGTAGGTTAGCAGGCAGAATGTTTGTTGTACGTGTGATGTGATAGAGCTGTGTGAAGACGCATGAAACGCAAACAACGCATGCTTGGCAAAATTGCTTTCAGATGAGTTAGTCATGTGATGAAATCCCTCTATACCTTGAACTTAATCTTTAATGAATATTCATAGAATTTTCTACTCTCGGTTGTGAAATGACAAAATACATTTGGTCTTTTTATCTATGTACAGCATGACACAGAACATTTTGAAAAATGTTACGAGCAATGTGAGAGATACTGCCAGGCTTTTCTAGAAGAAGTTAGCGGTTAGCAGATCAGGTGACACGATCGAGGCTAGTCACATGACATCTTTCACGCAAGAAAGTTTTGGTTTTGCATTGGATGACTTTACTTGCAGCTGCTCAAGAAAAAATATTAGCGATATCTTGCCATCATGCATTTTTGCTTTTATGATATTAAAGAGGGGTCTATCCATCACGTTCTCCTTGCTCGCCCCCTGTACAACTTGCCCCCCTGTACAACTTGCCCCCTGTACAACCTTCCCGGACTATCCATCACGTTCTCCTTGCTCGCCCCCTGTACAACCTTCCCAGACTATCCATCACGTTCTCCTTGCTTGCCCCCTGTACAACCTTCCCAGATCTTCCCTTGCTCTCCACAACTCAATTGCTGAGTTCTTCCAGAAAAATCCTCCGGATAAAATTATCTCCTTCCTTCATCATGCTTCCCTCTACAACCATATTTAATTCTCCTCTTCCACCCCCCTCTCTCTACTTTGTTTTTGTTTCAACCATGCACCTCCTGTCATGATAACAGCTTTCTAACTTTTGTTCTTGAATTTCTCTCATTCTCCCCATTTCCTTTCCTTCCTACCTCTAAAATGATCTGACCTCTTAAGCACAGTTTGACCCTCGTTGTCGTGGTGCCATTAAGCCCTCATCAAACAAACAAACAAACTATTTTAGAGGATTTTTGAAGTTTCAAGTTTAGCCGTATGTGATAGAGAGTAATGAAAAGTTTCAAGTGATATTTCACATAGGCATTTAAGTTTAAAGGAATATTACCTTTAATGTTCGTATTGTAGAGGAATATTCAAGAATAAATTGGTGAAAAACCATGTTGATTTGTGTTTCCATTAAATGATTAGTTTATGGGTCAGGCAAGTCCATCTCATACGGAAAAGGACTTCAAAAGAAACAAAATGGTGAAGAAAACATTCAAAAATCTTATTTGGTTACGGAGATATTCAAGTTTGGTATCATTTGTGTAGAACGATTGAAATCATGAAATCGACTAGTTGTGATGTCATAGCCTCAGATTCCTCAAAGTCTTTATGTATTCTATCATATTTTGTCCTGCGATTCTGTGGCTTTGCAACCATCATATGTCAGGAAATTGTAGTTAAACAGAATACAGTAGGGATAATTACAATTTACCAACTGAAGAAAGCTTGAGGAAAAATAATTTAAATAATGAACATAAAATTTGTTAAGAATATATGTCAGGATGAGGGTGCCAACCTTCCATAGTAGACTTACTACCCCAATCATTTCTACACAGGTAAGACATCTCTTTAAACTTAAATATCTCCTTAATGGAATTAGATTTTTGAATGCTTTCTTCAAAATTTTGTTGTTTTGAAATTCCTTTTTCCAGTGGTCAACCCTAATACTCTACCAGCACTTTTTTGAAAATGCGCCTGGAAGGCGGAGTCAAAGACCTAAAGCGGCGATGATTACGCCGCGTGGTAGAGTAAAGGCCGTGATATACTGAACGTGAAGCGGCGAACATTTTTTAAACAGAATTGAATAAAACAAAGGAAAATAAACATTTTGACCTCTTGTTTTCATAGATGGATCGACATCGCATGGCTATTCAGATGATAACCAAAAATTAATTGAAAGGGCGTTTCTACGCCAATTTTAGTAAAATTCCCGTCGCAGCAGAAAATCGCGCCCCACTAAAGCGAATTTTTCCACAGTTTGAACAAAAAAGCATTTCTAGGAAATTTCCTCAATTGTAAACTTCATCGTGTGTAAGCAAAAAGTCAAAGCATCTTATAAAATTTGTTTCCTGCATGATTATCTGAAATATCGCTCGCCGCGTTGCGTTCGGTGTGTTATGGCCTTAAGGGTTAAGTGGCGTTTCTGTTATGGCCACTGAATCTTTCCACGTCTATTGACACAGTGCAAGTTTTTGGTGTCGTAAGTGGAGTCCCTTTGAAGATACTCAGTATCGTGTTTTGCTTCAAAGATCTTCTTATCCTTCCAATAAAAGTTTGAAACATCAACGATAACTCTAGAAATGGAACTTGTTCAAACCGGGCATTAGTTCTTATGCTCCTTCAAATTTCAAACAGTCAGACCTGACCTGATATATAAGCAGGTCGGCTTAGATTTTTCCCCTTCTCTGCAGTAAAATGTAGTCTCTGAAGAGTTTAAAGAGCGCTATTTTGGCACTCTTTTCAAACAAATAACAATTTTTTCAGTGCTACATAGCATAATTCCATCCTGCCCAACCCCCCCTCCCTCCTTCCTCCTCCCCACACACACAAACACAAATTAAAAAAGCTGGCAAATACACTCCTGTACATGGAGCATCGTAAAAATTAGCTTTTAGTAAAGACTATCATGAATGTAAATTAAGTTGTTTGAATGACACTGACAATGATATATTATATATTATTATTATTATTATTATTATTATTATTATTATTATTATTATTATTATTATTATTATTATTATTATTATTATTATTATTATTATTATTATTATTATTATTATTATTATTATTATTATCATTATTATTATTATATCATTATCATTATTATTATCATTATTATTATTATTATTATTATTATTATTATTATTATTATTATTATTATTATTATTATTATTATTGTTATTATCATTATTATTATTATCATTATTATTATTATTATTATTATTATTATTATTATTATTATTATTATTATTATTATTATTATTATTATTATTATTATTATTATTATTTTGTTTTATTTTTTTATTTTTATTAATATCATTTCATTTTTTATATATTATTATTACTTTGAGTTTTACATGAACAGAATTGTGTTAATTTATGTAAATTTGTTCATCTATCACAAAAAACATCTTTTTGCAATAAAACTTTTAATCCAATTTGTAAATGTATTACAGTACTTTCTTATTAAGAATCTGTGTGCATAAGGCATCAACACTGAGACTGCTAAAGGCCATTCAACACTGAGACTCTAAAATATTCAACAAATTTTTTTGAGCTGAGTGGAGAGTTGCAAAACTTCTCTAACATCAATATTTATACCCAGTGCTTATCTAAAGATTCTTAAACAACAAATTTATCACATGCCGAATTGTTTGTCTTTAAGCCTACCTGCAACCGGCACCTGACTTTTTCCTGAAAACTCGGGTATGACAATTACCAACCTGACTTTCTATTCAGTGTATTGTGTTTTCACCAATGCACACTACAGCCAAGTAAGTCCAAGGCTGGTAGTGTGTATAAGATTACGATACAATACAATACAATTTATTACAGTGCTCTATGCCATCTGGCTTTTGTCACAAACATAAACGATAAATTAAATGGTACATGATTGAGGTTCTTACAACATGCTTCTATGATTGCGTGTAAAATAAAGTGTGATAACTGCAAAAATAAGTATTTAGAACTAGCTGCTAATAAAGTATTACATTTTGTTCTAGTTGTGGGTTGAAAGAAATATTTTGGGATAAATTTACAGTGGATATCAGAAAAAGAAGGACAAATTAGAAAAAACTGATATTCATCTCCAACTTCTTTTAAATTGCAAACCTGACAAAACCTCTGTTCATAAGTTTTATTACAATAACGGCCTTCGTTGATTTCAAGGCAAGCACATCTGATTTTGGAGACCAACTTTTTAAACTTAAAAACATTGAATGATAGGTATGGCTCTGCATAGCTTTCTGTTGTAAATTGTGCATAACAACGCAAAGAACTTCTAGAATGAATATCACTCAACCAGTTCTGTCTACCTATATCAAAAACTCGCTACTTAAAATTTTCATAAAAATGTGTAGTAATCCCTTCTCCCTGCCCTTCAATTATTACCAAACCCAGTTTCATACAAAATATTCATAACACAAAAATATATATATATTTTCTTAATATGAAATATCAAAATATACTGTAGAATCGTTAACTTCAAAAACCGATGTAAAGTATTGAAACCATTCAATAGCTGGAATATCATTTGTATTCTTGTTTGTAATAAGATTACAGAAAGCCAGTGCAGAATAATCAAGGCCTTTTTTTTGATTAAAATCACTCATCCGTGTTAGGTATCTTAGTGGGAGAAGTTTGTTTACAAACTGGTGATAGAAATAGCTGTGTATCATATGCCTGAGGTGATATGTGCATTAACTGTGAATAATTGACACACTATTTCTCCTAAGGAAAGATATTGCTTCATGCACTAAGCAGTCGAATTAATATTTTAAAAATAACACAAAAAGATGCCCTTACTGTCCCTGTACCACATTGTAACTGACAGTTCTGGATTGGTTACCAAAAATATTGACCATAAGGTACGCCGATGTAGCAGTTTTTCAAGAATTTGGTCTGATGATAGTACTAAAAATACTTCTTTTTTTTATGAATCCAGAAACCTTAATCTTTGGTACAACGTTTGGATATTTTATGTAAGCACACTTATGACTTGGTTTCAATGCTACATGTACAAATGCAAGATGCAGAAAGTAACATTAAACTTTAATCATTAAAAACATTACACGTTGGTTCTATATTTTTGTTTTCATGAATTGTATTTCATTGTATTCTTTTATCTTGTTGCAATTGATTTTGTATTTGAGAAGGAAAAAAATGAAGCTCATTCATGATAAAAACGGATCATGAACTTATTGAATGCCCTAACCCAGAAATATGTTTCTGAATCTTTCCTGGGGCAGGTCCCTAATTCCCGAGGGCAGTGGTGTAGCTAGATTGTTTTCTTGAGGGGGAGGCGAAACCATAAAAAAAAAATCTGAATCAAAGTTACCGCCCCACCCCCTCCTAGTTACCGTAAATTTTCGGGAAAAGTTGGATATTTTATGGAGACATTTTGAGAAAAAAGTCAGATTAATTTTATGAAAAACTTAAGATTATTAAAAAAAAAAAAAACATATTTTGAGTAAATACTTTAGATATTTTTAGGAAAAGGTCGAATATTTTGATTAAAAATCCCAACATTTTGGGGAAGAAAGTGGGGGAAATTGGTAACTCTATACACCTTGATTTCGAAATCCGGTTTGCGCATGGCCGGTACAACTTATTAAGATCGATTGCTTTCATCAGGATTATCAAAAACCATACCGAGTTTCTATTTTGGAAATTTGAAACTGCACAAATTTTCCAAGGGCAAAAATTTCCCTACCCACCCCACCCTCCTTTAGCTACGCCACTGGATAAGGGGACTTTCCCCCACACTTTCAAGCGGTGGTTTAAAGAAAATGTGTCCCCCTTCCCTTGTGGAGGAATATGTCCCTGGTGTCTCTCCCCTGCATCGACAATGGAACTTGGTTCAATGAAAGCTCTGTTTTTAATTTGGCAAAGGGGAGGGGGATCGATGAGAAGAACGAACCATAAATCTCCCAATAGTGCATGACGCAAGCATATAGTGCATGACGCAAGCATATTTACACAAGGAGTAGTAAATAAGATAAAACTCCATGCCAGGGGTTCATTCACTTCAAAGGAGGAAAGTTCATGATAAGTTTCCATCAAAGTTTTATGATATATTTTTCAATTGGAAAAAATAAAGGCACAAATTCTTACCCTACGCCCCTAGAGCAATTAAAACAAAGCTGGACGCTATAAATGTCAAAAACAGTTCGGGATAAAAGTTAATAAAACTTTGTTCTTAATGTTTGATTTCCCACCAGAAGGTAAAGGAAGGCATGATATCCTGCAGGTATTGCGATCCTGCATGGTAGAACCCCCACCCTTGTCTCCTCCCTATCGTCTTAGCTTATGACTGGGCTAAATCCAGTATGATTGATGAGAGGTTCATGATAATATCTGCAGAGAATATTTGTAATAATTAGTTAACTTTAACTGAAAGTTTAATTAAACCAGAGTCTCCCTGGGCTAAGTATATAAGGTTTGTGTGCTGACGAATAAGCTCAATGCGGCTGGTCCAGAAGTTTTGGAGTAAAAAGATTTTCAACAGATTTCAAATAATTTCAGGGCAAATTGTCAGCAATTTGCGACTGAATTAATAAATATTAATATCAAATCAGGAACCAAGGGATGATCCCCCCCCCCTTCCCCCACGTTTCTGAAAAATGACAAAAGTGCCTTTTTTGTAAATGAAAAGTGTCCCTAAATACTGTCAAGAATGCATGATCTGGTAGATTGTGCGCTTAACAAAAGTACCCTTTTTAAAATGAAGTGCCCTTATTGTTTGGGGTCATATAATGTTATGCAGACCGAGTGAGGCATGCGTATATGATGACTTGGAAAGTGCTCCCTAAGATGTCGTTCCCCCTCCCCTCCTTCCTTAACATTTGTGTAAACGAAAAGTGCCCCTCAATTACTATCAATAAGGTGCATTAAATGAAAATGAAACCCTTTAACCAGATTATTTTGTTCAGTTCACTGATGCTATCTACAGGCTGGGGGAGATATGTGTATATGATTTGGATAGTGCTCCATAGAAGGTCCCCTACTCCTCCCCCTCCCCCTCCTCCGCCCAATCCCCTAAATTATGGGGCCGGAGTAGCATACCTCCCTTTCCTCATAGGCGCGATGATCCTTATGTATGCTGTCCCTATTGCTACTATCAGTGGCGGATCCTGGATTTGTTTAAAAGTGTGTGTGTGTGTAAGGGGGAAAGGGGGACGGCCCCCACACTGGGTGGTCCTTGCTCTAGTTTTTCTTGAGATGAATTAGGAAAATAGTACTATCAAATTATTGGAGTGGGTTTAGCAGTAGCATACGTCTGGAATGTCTGCTTGCAAACATGTCTATGACTTCCCCATATTCAATAGGTATGTCTTTATGGATGAACAGTAGTATGATAGCATCGAGTCTGCCTTCCTTCATTGTAGACCAACGTGCTGTTTTGATGAATTTGAGAGATGAGTGAGTTGCTCAACTGTTGCATTTGAAACAGGAATAAGTTGAAGGATTTGCAATATTGTTGCTATGTTGGGAAATTTCTTCGGGCTAATGCTTTCAAGGGTCCCTTTTATTTGATCAGGTGTGTTTTCACTCCCATTCCAGTAACTTTGTCATAGCTGCATTTCCTGTTCCAGAGTTGAATAGCATGGAAGGTCAGCACACACGTCATTATCAATATCAGTCATTGCCTCCTCGGTCAGAGCTGTCAAGTTGCTTGGATCAGTCCAAGCCAAGTACCGTGACAGCCAGTGGCGTACCAGGATCTTCACATGGAAGTCGGGAGGAAGGAGGGGGAGTAATTGAATTGAACCGTCACGATATTTAGTGGTGTAGTCCAAAGGTGTCACTTCAAGCCCAAATCGCTCGACTTGTGGGGTCCAGGGGCCCGCTCAAGGGGCCCTGGTGGGGTCCAGGGGCAAAGCCCCGGTAGGGCTTGCGGAGGCAAAGCCCACGGAAGCTCTCGCAAAATTGACATTTCAAGGGCAAAAACATATGTCACAACGCATAGTAAGAAGGTGTATTATACAAGTCAAAATTCACATGTCAAAGAAACGGAGCTATAATACACCATATACAAAACACAAAATCATAAAAACGCATAATGTGGAAATATAACGTTTTATGGTTTACGTTTGTACATGGTTAGGTTATCGTCACTCTTTGAAAAATGTGAGTTGTCTAAAAAAAAGTTTTTCAATAATTTACTATAAACTTGTGTAAATGTTTTCAAACTTTTCAAACGAGCCTGTTCTGTATCGCGTGCGTTTCGACACCCACCTCTTCCTCTCTTTTCCTCTCTCCCCCTCTCTTCCCTCTCTCTGTCTTAGTTCATGTATTTAAATACAAAATCGTACTAATGTTTGATATATCATTACCGAATTGAAAAACCTTTTTCTGAGAAAGTGTCCTTTTGAAATCTAAAAACATGATAAGCACCTGGAATGTCAAAGTTTGTTGAACCGACGACACCAATCTGAACCAACGGATTAAAATATTGGAGGGGGCGATCGCCCCCTCCTCCCCCCTCTGGCTACGCCACTGGTGACAGCCGATTTAGTGTAATCACTTAATCGTTCTGGGTTGTTTAGCTCGTCGCCAGTACGTTTCGGGGCAGTCACCTTTAATGTTGTTTTGCATGCCGAGTTTGGCGACCACACTTTCAAGGAACACAGATTTCGACACCAGTTTACGTAGCCACGCCAAGCACACGAAACATGTAGGCCCTACAACTTGTTGAATGTTTTCAACGGTTTTGTCGCATTTCTTTAATTTCCAGCACGAGCTACTTGAATTTCTCTGTGGGCAGTGAAAACTAATCCATCGTTGTTCCCTGAAGCATACTGGCGATGGATGAGGTGAATTGGTGAATCCAAACACGTGTCGAGCTGCTTGAAAAGAAACTGTCACCTCACCTCACCTAGTCTTTTTAGGCCTCCTGGCCAATGGACTCTGTTATTTGCAACTTGTCTGTCTTCTGTCCACGATTTCATGCATCACATTCCTCTCCTTCTCGGCTGTCCTTCTCCAGGTCGTTCTAGGACGACCAATTTTCCTTCTCCCCTCTGGTTTACACGTCATAGCTGTCACACACTGCTTAATAGTACCTAGGCGCATCACATGACCAATCCATCTCCACCTCTTCTTTTTACTTTAGCCTGAGTGCTGATTTTGTCATGTTTAGTGATTCTTAGTATTTCATCGTTAGATATTACATATGGCCATCTGTTTTTCAAAATTCTCCTGTAACATTTGAACATAAATGCATCCAGCTTTTTATTATTTACTACATTAACTCTCCATGTCTCGCAAACATACAAGAGTACAGACTTAACAAAAGAGTTAAACAGTCGTATTTTTGTATATTTTAGAATGTGCTTGAGATCCATATCTTATTTAATTTCATAAATGCTACTCTTGCTTATTCTGTTTTGGATATCTTCCTCGCCACCACCTTGTAAGCTTACTCTTGCACCAAGGTATTTGAACTTATTTACTTCATTTAGTTGTTGGTTATCGATATAAACTTTGTTTGCACATTTGCTGTTAACTTTCATGAGCTCCGTCTTATCCTGATTAATTCTTAGCCCAATTTGGTTTGCATGTGTTGATATGTAAGATGAAAGTAGAGCGATATCATCAGCAAAATCTAAGTCCTTAAGGGTTGACAGGAACTTCCATCTAATTCCATTCCTGTTGTTATCAGTCGTTTTCCTTATCACCCACCCAGTCTACCACCACCAGAAAAAGGAACCCTGACATTACAGTACATCACCTTGCTTTACACCACTTTTGACTTGAAACCATTTAGATTCCACACCACCATCTATAACTGCACATTCACTGTCTTCATATAACGCTTTAATCAAACATATTATCTCTTGTGGTATACCATAGGCTGCCATTATATTCCAGAGGCTTTCTCCGTACAAAACGCCTTCTCAAAGTCAACAAAGGCAAATTTTCTTCAATTTTTGGTAAATTCCCTACCTTTTGGGGCAATAACGCTTTGATTTAAACATATTACAGTATTATCTTTTGTGGATTACCATAGGTTGCCATTATTTTCCAGAGAATTTCTCTGTGCACTGAGTCAAATGCCTTCTCGAAGTCAACAAAGGCGATATATATGGTCGACTGCCAATCAGCCACCTGTTCTAGAATGTTGCGCAAGATGAAAATTTGCTCGGTGGTACTCCTTCGTCTTCTAAATCCTGCCTGTTTATCTCTCATCTTACTGTCAACACCGTTTCTAACAGTGTCGGGGGCGCTTTGGGCCCTGCATGAATCCGACACTGATTATTTGTTTCTTCCTCACAGTGAATGATTGAAAGATTCATGATCTCAGCAGTGGCGTGGTGGGTCATGTTTCTCTGGAGGGGCAATGGAATTTTGGCGCTCCTCCCCCTCGAAAAAAAAAAAAAAATGCTCATCAGAGTAAAACGTTGGGCACATAGATCTAAATTGGCATGAACCGTGTAGGGAATTGTTTAAAATCAGTGTTTCAAATCTATAAACCGTCAAAGCCCTGGACGGGTCCAGAGAGGCGAAGCCTCCAGAAGCGCTGTTTGGTTAACTTTCCCAAAAATTAAAAAACATTTTCCCAAAAAATTGAAAACAAAGTTTTCGGAAAATGAAGAAAAGTTCCCAAAGATTGAAGAAAATTCCGGAAAATGAAGGAAATTTCCCGAAAATGAAGGAAATCTCACAAAAATAAAAGAAATTTCCCGAAAATTGAAAAAGAACTGCCCAAAAATAGAAGGAAATTTTCGGAAAATGAAGATAATTTTCCAAAAATTAAATAAAACTTCCAAAAATAAAAGAAAATTTATGCAAAATGAAGGAAATTTCCCGAAAATTGAAGAAAAGTGCCCAAATATTGAAGAAAATATCCCGAAAATTTGCAAAATGACGCGAATTTCCCGACAATTAAAGAAAATCTCCTAAATATTGAAGAAAATATCCCGAAATTAAACGAAATTTTACAAAAATGGACTCGAAAGCAAATTTCGTAACACGTTTATTTATTGGGTCATGTTGTGTCAACTCTAGGCATGCTATAGGCTAGGGGTGAAGGCCGCAAAGCCCTGGTGGGGACTCAGGGTTTCTCGTGGTTTTAATAGCAGAAAAGGGCTTTAAAATGTGTCACATCCATTGGATGAAGCTGCACGTAGGGGCACTGGGGAGAGAAACCCCCGGAATCCCTGCATTTCTCACGATTTTCAGAGCAGAAAATTGCTTATTATTGTAGCAAATCCAGAGTCGACGTCCTAGCCCCAGGAAGCTAGTAGTTTTTCGATAGCAGATAATTGCTCAAAATTGTGACAATTCCTAACTAAAGTTAGTTACAAGGAATATGAACGAATGATCAATTGTAGCCTAGGATCCCATCATACTTAGGGTCTAGGAATGGTTTTCATATTTTTGATGTAAGAATAAAGCTTTAAGAATTTTTTTTTTTACAATGTTGAGAAAAAAATTATATGATAAGAATATATTTTCATGACAATTTTTGCGCCCCACGGTGAGCATTCGGTGCCCTCTCAAAAAGCTGTATTCAATAAAATTGTTTTCCTTCCATAGCAGGAGCAGATAGTTTTTTCTGTGGAAAATCATGCGCTTTTAGACTACAAAAATGGAATATTACTTGCTTAATAATATAGGAAGAAGTTATTGATCAACACGTAAAACAAATTCTCAGGGCGGTTTTGGGGCCCCTTGAGCACTTGGCGCTCTCTCAGAAAGCTTTTCGGGGGAGTAGGGGGAGGGGCTGCTTCTCCCCCTCCCTGCCACTGGATCTAAGTGATTAAACCCGAATGCTCCCATAGTAGCTTTTTGTAAATATAAACTTTTTAATCATTACAAGAAATGTGTTAGATTACTTAGGGAGGTATAAAACGTGGAAAGAAGACCCCCTTCCAGCACCCCCCACACACGCATACACACACACACAATCTGCACATAGTTTAAAAACAATCAAGTTGAATTCATTATCGTAGGTTAGGGAGCTCAACATTTCGTTATCAAATGAAATAATTCATATCAATTTTGTTTTCAAAATTCAGTTTAAAGCAAAATCGGAAGAAATAAAACATGCAAAATATAAGAATAGGAGTCAGCTTTTACATTATAATAAGAAAAATGTATGTCCTCTCCGGTTAGATGTTATTGAAAGAACATAACACTTTTTAGAAACAATATAACTGTAATACCAATCTGCCTTGGTAATGATACTAATAATAGTTGTGTACTTCTAGATGAAAGTGAACAAATCAAAATGGCTGTCGTTCAGGTAAGGGAAACAAAAAAACATTTTACAATAAATGCTTTTAATTCACCGTGTTATAAAATATATTAACTGATAAATTGTTGTAATTATTCCTGCCTATGATTAACATCCTTTTTCTTTATATTTATAGACTCCTGGAAATCCGCAGCCCAATAAAACATGGGGTGAGTACGCTACGTTTTCGCGAATATTCTTTCTTCAATCTTTGTTCGCGTTACTGAGTCAGTGTGTCACTCACTGTTGCACTTCTTTCCTATGGGCAGTACCAGAAATCCCCCCCCCCTCCCCCTTCCCTTCCTCCTCCGTTATGCCTAAGGAATTGATTTTCAACACCCCCAGGATTTCCCAACTTTGGAACTCCCTCTCCCAGGATTTCCCAGCTTCCCCCAAAAAAATCTAGGCTAGTATCCTGTACTGTTTTAAGCGAGGTGTTAAAAGTATAGGAAAATCTCAGTTTGAAGATCTTTATGAAAACGAAACCACCTCACAGGATTTCCCAGCTTCGGAACACGCTCTCTTGGGATTTCCAAAGTCAAAATACTGTACGCCCCTCAGGAAATAGGCCTACTAGTAGTACCTTCAGACTCGGACTGATGCCAGCCGTGTTAGTATGGCTGCTGTTGGTGATGGCTGGCCGTCCGAGGGTAGGCCTACAGGTACAAAATCCTATACCTTTCTGTACTGTTTTAAGTGAGGTAGTATAGGGAAATCTTAGTTTTAAGATCTTAATGAAAATGAAACCATTTTACTTTTTTTGCCCACAATGACTTGTAGAAATACGATGTTTGAAGCCAACCCGTGTCTTCAAAAACTGTTTTTAAAGGGATTTTATTTACTTTTATCAAAGTATTTTTGACTACTTTTCTTTCCATAAATTTTTGTCTGATGAACTCTCAAAGTACAGTCAAAGTTCAAAACACTACCATCGGGACTATAACATTTTAGTGGGGGTAATTCAATTGTCAATTGTGTGACTTACCCTTACACCCCTGGACTAGGTGAGTCATTGCACCAAAATGGGTGGTCAAAACATGTACATTGATGCAACCTCAGTCACTTAGGTGACTGACATTTCTTGTGCAAATGACATACCCAAATCACTCACCTCTGTGCAAAGTCAATGGCTCTGAAGTAAATTGACTCACCCTTGAGTCACTCTGGTGACTGACAATTTGGTACAATGATACACATGTGAGTCACTTTTTCATATGTCAATGACTCACCTTTGACATTGTTGGGGTTTAATAGTAGGGGTGAGTCATACAACTGACAAGTGCATAATATGTTTTACATTATTTGAGGAAAAAATTAAGATAATACTTATAAAGTATAATTTTATAATCTAAACATTTCTTGATGTTTTATTCGTTTGTTTTCGCACACAGCTTTTTACCAAAACTAATTAATAAAATTATTTGATCAAAAAAATGTTGTCAGCGAAAAATCAACTTGCAGTTTAGTGGAACATCCTAAAACTTGATTGCATAAATTGAATAATTAATCACAAATGTGCGGTGACTAAGAAAATGGCAACCAAAATTTAAAGAGAACTTTATCCCGTTGTGGTGCTAAATAGGTAAAGATTTAGGAAAAGTTTTTTTTTTAAGTGTATTATTTAGACTACTGTACTTGATATAAGAATTTCTAAAAAGTAAGTTATTTTTCAATCATCAATTTTCTACAACGTGTGAATTTGAAAAAAACATTGGAATTGTACCTAATCTATAACAACTCTCGTACGGCAATCCCAATGTCATCCCGTACTGAGGATGTGTATAAATAACTAAGGAAATGGAGGGGGGGTGGGGGGAATATGGATATTTTCTGGAATTGCCCAATGGATTAGGCCTAGGCCTATTTATGGAATCATTTACCATCGTTTGGCCGTAATTTCTTTCACTTTAACCCGTTTCTATTTGCTGACATTGTGTAATTGCTGTTGTTTACTGATCTGCGACCTCACGAAGGTTATGGTTTTTCCTATGGACGTCATTTGGAGATGAAAGACAAAATTTTCTGTCTTAACTATCTTCAACTTTACACAACTTTGCTGAGAATATTCTTTACTAAAACATTAAAATCTTTCATCACTAAGGTTCATAACAGATTTATCGTTTATCCACAAAATCCTGGCATTTAAAACTTACTTGGAAATGGTAGAATTGATCAATTTTCTGTGAGTCTTCTGTTCGCGATGCGGAACTATTTAGCCATTTAAGAGTAGAACTAATTTTTGTTGATTATTTATGAAGTCAAAGTTTGATAAAATTGTTTACTTGTTAGTTAAATCTATTTAAATGTTGTTAGCCAATCAGCTGTACGACAACCATAGAAGTAATATGACGTCAACATAAACAATCACGAGTGACAGAAACTTTGAAGGTTTGACTGGGAAAAACATTTTCGCCAAAACAAGCAAAAAGCCTTCTTCTAATTTTGTCTTTTTGAGCACTAAAACAACTTCAAAGAACAACTGTACGTATAACAATTAAAAGCAAGAAAGGTACATAATATGGTAAGATTGCAAGCTTGGAGCGAATTTCGCCCCATTGACTATGGGCCTAAGTTTGGTAGCCTAACGTTCAACACACCCTCACCTTTATGTATGGAAAGTGTAATAACCCACTGTACACGCCACCAGTATGTTAAAAAGTATATTGTGGGATACAAACTACAAAGTGTTATACAAAATTCTATGGAGTGTTTGCATTGTCATGATCCATGCATTGAATTCCTGTAATGCACGGCCAGAATTTTGGCTAAGAAGATTCTTGTGAAAATCAGTCTGCTAATATCAAAGGCAAATTACAGACTCCTTTCTTTGGAAAAATTCATTTCCTGAGTTAAAATAAGGAAATTGCAACAAGTTTGTATGTAAATATTTTGGGTATGATTGTAAAATTGATGAATGAATTCTTCCCTTTGACCTCCAGTGCACGAAAGGCCGGCCTCCCTTTGCTCTCCGCATCCTCGCCGATTCACGCAACCCTTGCTTCCTTTCCATCCGTTCTCCCTCCTCACCAACCTCTTCAATCTCAACAAACGCATCCCCCACCTTTCGGGATCTGGATGCACTCCCACTTCGCCTAAGCCAACATCAACATTTTCTCGATTGCCAGACACCATCCCACCTACACCCATCTGGATTATTCACCCCCCACCCATCCCCCAAGGTTTACCTTGGTCTTTCTTGGTCACAAAAGTGCTCCACAACCCATCCTTATTCCACTCCAATTACTGTCAACTCAGTAGACATTTCCATGACTACTCCTTCCTCTTCACTGCAGTTCCACATGGGAAGGCTCCTCTGCAGCTGCCTGTCCTGGCCTCACCCTCTCCTCAAGGTTACCCGACGGCACCTCTATCCACTCTGCTGAGGCGAGGGCCATCCTCCTAGCCTTAAATTTCATAGAACTTTATTTTGCCGCCGTTTCGTCATCTTCTCTGACTCTAAATCCGTCCTCACTGGCATTCTCAACATGCTCTGGCCCAACCCTCTCATTCTACAAATCCTCAACAAACTCCCACTCTTTCTCCATAGGAAAGAAAATTCTCTTTTTCTGGCTTTCCAGCCACGTCGGCATCCCTGGCAACAAGAGAGCTGACAGAGCCGCCATTAAAGCTCTGTTAAATAACATCTCTCCTTTTCCTATTCCACACTCAGACCTCCGTCTCTCCATCTCCGACTACATCAACAAAACCTGGCAAAACTCCTGGAATTATGAAACCAGTAATAAACTTCACACCATCAAACCCAAAGTTGGGACCAACACTCCTCTGCATAGTCACTGCAGGGAAAACATCGTAGTCACCCACATTCGCCTCGGCCACTCCTCTCTTACTCACTCCCGTCTCTTATCCGGCTTCCCTGCCCCTCTCTGCCCCACTTGCAACATCGATCTCTCCATCAAACATATTTTCTTAACCTGTCTCCTCTACCAGAACTCCAGATCTCTTCTCTTTTCACTCTCCTCAATCTCGGACCTATTCGAAAATAATTGCTCCTCAAACATCAACTTCCTGCGCAACAACAACCTCTTCCACCACATATAATCTCCTCCAATCCTCCCTTTCTACACGTAACCTTACACACCCCTTTCTTTTCACCTAACTTTTTCTCCCACATTCAGCTTTTCCCCTTTATCTCCCTTGCAGACTTTCCATCTCCTCACTATCCTTACTCTTACACCATAATTTATTAAACACCCTCTTGGCACATTTGACTCTTGACTGTCGCGGTGCCGTTAATCATCAACAAATCAAACCAAAACCTGATAAATGAAATTAACATGACTCCTTGGTATCTTGTTAATTACATGTATCAAACACTTCTTAAAATGATAGGCTGCCAGATTAATAGCTTAAGTAGTGGATCTTCCAAACTAATTTTTGATATGATTTTGAGAGAAGTTATTTTTGTGATTTTGGTGCACAGTTCTAATTCTAGGTGCACACTTTTTATATAAAAGTGTGCGCCATAGTGTCAAAGATGCACTTTTGACCTGTGTACTTTTTCACTGAATGTTTATAGTTTTCTTCTTTAAAAGTTCACAAAAGTCAAGTTCTTGATAGCTTAAACAGGAAAACTTCTTCATACTTCAGCTTTTTGTTAAATATTTTTGTATTATTTTCCACTATTAAAGGAGCCATAAAGTCTGATGCAATCATTATTTCATATGATAGAGGATACAAATCTTAACCAACTGCCAAACACAGCAAGTCCAAATCTTATTCCTATCTCAAGTTATTCATGTTTGAAATCGACACATTGGAGGCTGCCATTTTGTTCAATTATTGAAATATTGTGCATGATGACATAATTTCCCAATAGGGACATAAGGATTATAATGTATTTCTTTATATTGTAAATGTGATTAAAGTTTTTATTCCAAAATGATGTGACATAAAGTTTTAACAGCATGTTTTGATAATTTCATTTGTACACAATTTTTTTATTGAAATTTACAAAAAAAAAACAAGTTTTTATAAGCTAGAAAAAGTGAGGTAGAATTAAAAAAAAATACAAAGCATTCCAACATCCTGCTGGGCTGATGACATCATCTGCATGTTTTGAATTAAAAATGGCAGCTCCCATGTTACTATTAAGTAGTAGTATTAAAGTTTTTAATAATTACAAAAAAATGTGTTAGATTGCTTCGGGAGTTACTGTATGAAACTTGGTCAGTTCATTTGTATTATATGAAATAAGGATTATGTCAGACTTTATGTTTCTTTAAATAAATGATTATTGGTGAACATTTTCTAGATATAAGCACACACTTTGCAAACTATGCAGTCTGGAAATTAAATAAGATATTGTAGAGGAAGTCACCTCTTAATTAGATTAATACCCCCCAGGAAGTTACATAAGAGGTGTATTTAATGTATTCTGATGAAATTGGTCATATTTATCAATCCTAACTGTAAACATATCTCTAGGAAAGTTTAAGTATCCTGTAGCCATGGTTATTTGTGATGAGAATATCCTTGAGTTATTTATGTATCGTCTTAGAGTTGTTTTGAGTGTCTGGATTACTGGGGTTTATTAGAATGTTGATCCTGTAGCCATGGTTATCTGTGATGAGAATATCCTTGAGTTTTTCATGTATCGTCTTAGAGTTGTTTTGAGTGTCTGGATTACTGGGGTTTATCCCTAGGAACGTTTAAGTATCCTGTAGCCATGGTTATCTGTGATGAGAATATCCTTGAGTTTTTCATGTATCGTCTTAGAGTTGTTTTGAGTGTCTGGGATACTGGGGTGGTCAAGCATGCCAGCTGGTATCTATCATTGTTGAATTGGTATTTCCTGTTTTAATGTTTGCTTATATATACAGTATCTTAGGAAGTGAGTTCTTAGTCCCCAGTATTTAACACCAAGACTTATGGTGAACGTTCTTTTCAATCTGCAGCCCCCAAACTCTGGAACATTTTCCCAATCTACATCATAAATGCCCCTACTTTAGATATTTTAAAGAGTGTATTGAAAACACACCTTTTCATGAGTTCCCCTCATTAGACCTTGTAAGTTTGTCCTGCTTCTATCTTTTTAAGTATGGTTTTTTGTTCTCTTACTGTTTGTATCTTACGGTTTTCTCATGTTATATTTGTTTATGTAAAGCGCATTGAGACCGTTTGGTATAATGCGCTATATAAAAATGCATTATTATTATTATTATTATTATTTATGTCCCTGATTGACATGGTTTTGGATTATGCCTTCAAGGCACAAAAACGCTATATAAGCCGGAGGTTTTATTAAGAAAATTTGTATTCGCCCACAACTCCTCGACCGGCCAACATCTCAGCAGCCTAATAAATATCTACAGATGCTATAATCATCTGTGTTGAGCTTCCTTCCTATGAGTCATCAGCTGTGTTAAGTTGTCTTCCTCTGAGTCATCAGCTGTGTTGATTTTCTTCCTTTGAGTCATCAGCTGTGTTGAGTTTTCTTCCTTGAGTCATCAGCTGTGTGGAGTTTTCTTCCTTTGAGTCATCAGCTGTGTTAAGTTTTCTTCCTTTAAGTCATCAGCTGTGTTGAGTTTTCTTCCTTTAAGGCATCAGCTGTGTTGAGTTTTCTACATTTAAGTCATCAGCTGTGTTGAGTTTTCTTCCTTTTCAGTCATCAGCTGTGTTGAGTTTTCTTCCTTTGAGTCATCATCTGTGTTGAGTTTTCTTTCTTTGAGTCATCAGCCTTAGACTCAAGCAACGTTACAATTGGTGGCAAGTGGTGTGATTTGACCTGCATGATTTCAAAGAAGAAGAACTCGATATACAGATGGACTTGACATACAGAACCATTAGTGCTCAGCAGAATCCTACAACTTGAAGAATCACAAATTGGCAACAACCTCTTTTGAATAAGCTCGGAGTCAAGATTAAGTAAACAGAGAAACAGGCTCCAGCCAGACATTTCTGTCAACATCCACAACGTTGCTGATCATGAGAAAAGTCTTGAGTACTCACCTATTTTACCTGAGACAACTGATTGCTAACAGCAGAAACAGCAGTAACAGCAGATGCAGGGATCCCATTTGGTGAAGAATCATTCCGGATATGAACGATCAGCCAACAGAGAGCAATACCTATTATAACAACGATATGCAACGCCATCAGGAAGGCTATCAGAACAACAGCAGTAACAGCAGATGCAGGGATCCTATTTGGTGAAGAATCATTCCAGATATGAACGATCGGCCGACAGAAAGCAATGCTTATTATTACAACGATATGCAACGCCATCAGGAAGGCTATCAGAACAACAGCAGCTGGTCCAGACTGAATGTGACCTGATATTTACAACATTCAGAATTTGTATCCTTGGGCCCCTCCACCCAACACCCTCAGTTTTCTTAAAATCAGGGGTAATCCAAACCTAAGCCTTTTTTCAGCTTAATTGCTAGCAATCAGATATTGTTACACCATACACAAGACAGGGGTAATCCACATCTTTATCTGATAGCCTCTTCACGCTTCACTTGCTAGCAACCAGCTACTGTAACACTGTACACAATAGGTCATTCATCTGGGGCTACAACCACACGCATACTGTGTAGTGAAGTGGAACAGATTAGTCCTTGGCTGACCCTAAAAATAATTTCTGCATTATATGCATGGAGGAATTTGTGCAATGCCCATGACTGATTGATGGACCATTCCTCCCAATGAGGGTTACTCTATCATGACATGGCAGCAGTTCCTGGGAGGACCATCTCACCCAATGAATTATTTGCTGAACTTAATGAGTTGAATACATACACCAAAACATTATGTCTTGCAGCAAATCTACAAGGAGAGGTTTAGCATTATGTCTTGCAGCAAATCTACGAGCGAGAAGAGGGTTAGCATTATGTCTTGCAGGAAATCTACGAGGAGAGGTTTAGCATTATGTCTTGCAGGAAATCTACGAGGAGAGGTTTAGCATTATGTCTTGCAGGAAATCTACGAGCGAGAAGAAGTTTAGCATTATGTCTTGCAGGAAATCTACGAGGAGAGGTTTAGCATTATGTCTTGCAGCAAATCTACGAGCGAGAAGAAGTTTAGCATTATGTCTTGCAGGAAATCTACGAGGAGAGGTTTAGCATTATGTCTTGCAGGAAATCTACAGCGAGAAGAGGTTTAGCATTATGTCTTGCAGGAAATCTACGAGGAGAGGTTTAGCATTATGTCTTGCAGCAAATCTACGAGCGAGAAGAAGTTTAGCATTATGTCTTGCAGCAAATCTACGAGGAGAGGTTTAGCATTATGTCTTGCAGCAAATCTACGAGCGAGAAGAAGTTTAGCATTATGTCTTGCAGGAAATCTACGAGGAGAGGTTTAGCATTATGTCTTGCAGGAAATCTACAGCGAGAAGAGGTTTAGCATTATGTCTTGCAGGAAATCTACGAGGAGAGGTTTAGCATTATGTCTTGCAGCAAATCTACGAGGAGAGGTTTAGCATTATGTCTTGCAGCAAATCTGCGATGAGAGGTTTTGCATTATGTCTTGCAGCAAATCTACGAGGAGAGGTTTAGCATTATGTCTTGCAGCAAATCTACGAGGAGAGGTTTAGCATGTCTTGCAGCAAATCTACGAGGAGAGGTTTAGCATTATGTCTTGCAGCAAATCTACAAGGAGAGGTTTAGCATTATGTCTTGCAGCAAATCTACGAGGAGAAGTTTAGCATTATGTCTTGCAGCAAATCTACGTGGAGAGGTTTAGCATTATGTCTTGCAGCAAATCTACGAGGAGAGGTTTAGCATTATGTCTTGCAGCAAATCTACGAGGAGAGGTTTAGCATTATATCTTGCAGCAAATCTACGAGGAGAGGTTTAGCATTATGTCTTGCAGCAAATCTACGAGGAGAGGTTTAGCATTATGTCTTGCAGCAAATTTACGAGGAGAGGTTTAGCATTGTCTTGCAGCAAATCTACAAGGAGAGGTTTAGCATTATGTCTTGCAGCAAATCTACAAGGAGAGGTTTAGCATTATGTCTTGCAGCAAATCTACGAGGAGAGGTTACGCATTATGTCTTGCAGCAAATTTACAAGGAGAGGTTTAGCATTATGTCTTGCAGAAAATCTACGAGGAGAGGTTTAGCATTATGTCTTGCAGCAAATCTACGAGGAGAGGTTTAGCATTATGTCTTGCAGCAAATCTACAAGGAGAGGTTTAGCATTATGTCTTGCAGCAAATCTACGAGGAAAGGTTCAAGCAATTTTAGCCTACATCCGGGGAGATGCAAGGCAAAATTATTGTGCTCTTATCACTGCTTTGGGCAGAAGATTTTGTCTGCATCAACATAAAATCTTCAGGATTCAGTTGAAGAACCACAGCAGAAGAAAGTATACCTGAACTTGGTTAAGCAGTCAAAAGATTGATTAGACAGGCCTATCCAATGGCACCCTGTGATGTTCAGGATGCCCTCGCTACAGATCATTGGATACAATGTTAGACTTGAAAACAGCAGTTTTCGCCACCTATATCATAATCATTGACATAAATAATTTAAAAAAAATGAATAAATTACAATCACTATATTGTAGTGCTGTCATTGCATATCGATTATCGCGATATATCTTCTTTTCCCACGACATGAAATATGCCTCTCGTGACATTTCGCGATACCAAAAGTAATATTCATCTAAGAAGTTTTTGTGCAACAAGGTTAGGCTACTTCCTACGTTACAATTCTAGTGTTACTGCACTAAATCTAAAAGTCAAGTTTAGGCCATTAAGAACGGGCACAATAATCGTGAAACATAAAAACAACGAATTAGAAATTGTGCTCCGTCACCTCAACTGGCATACGCCGATGTAAGTCGGCAGAAACCTGAAAAATTAATCCAGAATGTGCCACTCAGGATCTCACTTGATGATTCATGGTCACGTTGGCTGAATTACCAAACACATGCGTGATGCGTGAAGATAGTCACATGATCGTCTGTTAGATCTGCAAATCATTTTTTCTTGCGTTCATCATATCACAGAGTAAAGTGTAACCTCATGATCATATAACGTTAGTGATATTAACAATTTGTCTCGTTAGTCAGTTTTCTGGAAAAGTATCGCGATATACAATATATCATGATATTTTTCCTCACGATAATCTATACTTAATAGAGCCATGTCGTGACAGCACTACTAGATTTTATATATACTGTATGTTTGTACTTTTTATATCTTCTACATGTATACACTAAAGCACTGCCATATTCAGACCAAATTAAAAGAAATAATAATATTTGAGTAACTAATTTTGTTGGGAAACTAGTGTCACAGCAAAGAAGCAATTTTTAAGGACCTTTAATGAAGGGGAACATTTTCCTCACAATATCAAAGAATTTCATGACCAGGGTTGGGTAGTTTTTGAAAAAGAAACAATGTGAGTTTAACACTAAAGTACCCCTGTGGTTGCAATTCTGATTGCATCTTTTATAGTGTACTTGGAGGCTGATTAATTATAAAATCTTTCAAAATGTTACTATTTTATCTGCTTTTTAGTAAAAAAAAATTTTTTTTATGTAGAGATGGCTTAAGCTGCTAAATGTTTTGTACAAAGCTGATGTGTAAGTTAGACATCAGTGTCCGGTATCGTATTGGAAAAAAACGAAATTCTGTGCAGCACTTTTTCTGTTCAAAATCATAAAAAAAGGTGACAAATTTCTTAAATCCAGTTGAGCAGAGTGGGAACAAGGAAAACTTGATATTTTGGAGTACAGTAACTATAGAATGCAGGTTTACTTGATATTTTGGAGTACAGTAACTATAGATTGCAGGTTTACTTGATATTTTGGAGTACAGTAACTATAGATCGCAGGTTTACTTGATATTTTGGAGTACAGTAACTGTAGATTGCAGGTTTACTTGATATTTTGGAGTACAGTAACTATAGAATGCAGGTTTATTCAAAGCTCACCCTGGAAATGGCTGCTCACTTCCGAGGTCATATGTGAAATTGACCAGAAATCTTAATTGAGATTATTCAAGAACGACAGATTATGTGCATATTTCAGTATTATATTTTATGACAATTATTTAAATGTACAGTATGTATAAACTTTGAGCTCTAACTTCTACCTGTGAGTAATGCACTTGTCAGTTGTATGACTCACCCCTACTAACCCTGGCAATGTCAGTCAAATGTCAGTCATTGACATCTGAAACAGCAACTCACATGTGCATCAATGTACCAAATTGTCAGTCACCAGAGTGACTCTGGGCTGAGTCAATTTACTTCAGACCTATTGACTTTGTACAGAGGTGAGTGAATAAGGGTAAGTCATTTTAAAAGAAATGTCAGTCACCTTAATTACTGGGGGTGCGTCAACAAACAAACAAACAATGTATATTAATTGGTCACCTACCATGGTGCAATGACTCACGTTGTCTGGGGGTGTAGGGGTGAGTTACACAATTGACAAGTGCATAACTTTGAAAGTGACTGCACTCTTCCGAGTTGGTTTGACTAGTATTGTATGATATACCTTCAGTCTGAAGTTCCCTGGCAGTGATTGGTCACTTCCCAGGTCACACAGCCTGACCTGGGAAGTGGCTGCCAGGTTCTACAGTGTACATTTGAAGTGAACCTGTATTCTATTATTGTGCCGATATTTTTCGTTGTGCAGAATTAAGTTTGTATGAATTGCACCGGACACCCCAGGAAGCCATCACAGATGATACCGAAATTGCTGTCTCACCAAGGAGTCTCCACAGTGAGCTCATGTGCCCAATATGCCTGGACATGCTCAAGAACACCTATACCACCAAGGAGTGTTTACATCGATTCTGCCAGGATTGCATCATCACAGCCCTTAGGAGTGGGTAAGTGGAAGGAAGATTCAATGTGTGGAAATATTAATGGCTTGTTGGGGAAATAAGGAGGGGTGTTTTATGAAATAAAGAGGTCTCGCCTAGGAGTCTCCGCAGTGAGCTCATGTGCCCAAAATGCTTGGACATGAACACCTACACCACCAATGGGTGTTTACATCGATTCTGCCAGGATTGTATTATCACAGTCCTTAGAAGTGGGTAAGTAGAGAAAGGATTAGATGTGGGAAAATAAAGAATGGTTAGTGGGTTAATAAGAAAGGTGTGGGGTCTGTGGGGAAGTATGGAGGGGTCAGTGGGGAAATAAGGATGGGTCAGTCGGGAAATGAGGAGGGGTCGGTAGGGAAATGAGGAGGGGTAGGTGGGGGAATAATGTATTGTAAGTAATGTACTTTTCATCACACAATTTTGGGGAGGTTTTTAGATCATGTATTTACCACATATATACTGTTGTTTACTCAAGAAATCTGAAAACAAAAGTTGTTTCTCAAGAAACCTGATTTTTTTTAAATTTTTTTTTCACGAATTCCCGATTTGAACTAGATTTTTTCCAGCTCTGGATGTATTGTGTAAAAAGTTTTTAAACTTTTAAAAGAACATTTTAAAGCTATTACAATTTTAGATTTATTGGAAGAATTACTGAAAATTGTTAGAAACTGGTACACTTTTTCAAAGAGCTTTGATATGAGAATAGTGAAGTCTTCCAGTTCTTACATCACAAATTTGCATGAAGAACAAATCTGAAAATGAGAAAATTTGAAAATTGTTCAATCTTTGACTGGCCTTCTCAGATTCTTAGCTTGATTTTAAAATGGGCAGGGTGGTAGATTTGTTGATGGGCATATTATTGTGCACCCTATGCGCTGTGCCCTTTGGCGTGGATTAAGCCCCTAGTGATGCTCTAGGGTTTTAGCTATTATCATACCATAATGAAACTATTGTTACTGATATAAGGCACCAAACAGGACGATTTCTTACTATTCTATCATCCTGTGTTTTGTATCTATGTAATGTAAGTTATTTTATTGATGAGGTTAATTAAGATTTTAATTAAGTTTTAAAGAATTTTAGGAACCCAAACAAAGAAAAAAGCAGAATTTTTTTTTAAAAATTCTGAAGAGGGACAGGGCGGACCAAAATTGGGGCGGGGTGGCAGCAAAACTAGCGCACTGCTTCTTACAGGTTGTAGCTAATGCTGTTTCTTTCTTTCCATGCACCTTTAAAAAGAGCCGTTCCAAATCCTTTTCACAGTGAAGATTCTGAGGCTACTTTTAAAGGGTTAGTTTAGTGGTCAAGCAAGTTCATCTCACATGAAGGGGCACTTTAAAAGAAACAAAATGGTGAAGAAACTACTTCAATATCTTATTCCATTAAGAAGATATTCAAGTTTAAAGCTCTGTCTTACCTGTGTAGAAATAACTGGTGTAGTAATTTACTACTGCACATGGACAGATGGCACTCTCATCCTTACATTCTTAACAATTGTTAAATATTTTGATGAATAGAATACAACTTTTTGCTATTTGAATTAATTTCCCTCTAACTTTCTTCATGTGGTAAAGTATTATTACCCTTTCCAGAATCTGTTTGACCAATTTCCTGACATTTCCAATGGCTTTTAACCCTACTCTACTATGCGGTGATATTATCGCCGTTTTGGGTGCCTCATCTTTGACCCCACCTCCCAAGCGTTTTTTTCAGAAAAGTGCTGGTAGAGTAAGGGTTAATTAATCCGCAACAAGTGTGCCAACTAATATGCAGCATGCTTTTGGTGGGTGGCCCACTAGGTCACTGAGGCGGAATGAGCCCGACCATCTCTGCTGCTAGGAAAACAGAGGACCCTTCAATAACCAGCCTGTGCTTAACCCTTACTCTACCACACGGCAATATTATCACCGTTTTGGGTGCCCCATCTTTGACCCCACCTCAAAAGCGTGTTTTCAAAAGTGCTGGTGGAGTAAGGGTTAATCAACAAAAACACTGGACCAAATATGATAAAATACATACAAACTTTGATGAATCTGACGTCGATAGATTGTAAACTTAAAACTTAAATATCTCCCTAACAAAATTAAATTTTTCAATGTTTTCTTTACCATTTTAATTATGATTTAAGTCCTCTTGCATATAAGATGGAATTGCTTGACCCCTGAACTAATCCTTTAATTGTTTTAGCTATTGTCTCATAAAGTGATCAAATATTCTGAATGCATTGTTTACATCAGATCTGAATATTTTTAATTTATTGTTACAGAAACAAAGAATGCCCGACATGCAGGAAGAAGCTGGTGTCCAAGAGGTCCCTGAGGCCAGATCCCAACTTTGATGCTTTGATTGAGAAGATTTATCCAAGCAGGGATGAGTATGAAGCACACCAGGTATGGTTCTCAGGGATTGCATGGATCCTTAAATTAACATCACATAACATAACAAGATGATTGGCTAAGAGGGGTTAGTAAGATTTATCCAAGCTGGGATGAGTATGAAGCACACCAGGTATGGTTCTCAAGGATTGCATGGATCCTTAAATTAACATCATATAACATAAGAAGATGATTGGCTAAGAGGGTTAGTAAGATTTATCCTAGCTGGGAATTAACATCATATAACATAATATAACATAACAAGATGATTGGCTAAGAGGGGTTAGTAAGATTTATCCAAGCAGGGATGAGTATGAAGCACACCAGGTATGGTTCTCAGGGATTGCATGGATCCTTGAATTAACATCACATAACATAACAAGATGATTGGCTAAGAGGGGTTAGTAAGATTTATCCAAGCAGGGATGAGTATGAAGCACACCAGGTATGGTTCACAGGGATTGCATGGATCCTTGAATTAACATCACATAACATAACAAGATGATTGGCTAAGAGGAGCTAGTCACACCATAAAAAAACCCAAACCAAAACCACCTTCACCACTAATGGAAATTACAAATACTCAAAGAAGACAAGTAAAAACTAATTAATGTGTGAAATTGTGAAGAGAATTGAAGGTAACCACCCACTCAGGCAGACCAATCCACTCATTAACAAATCTTTGCGAAAAGCTAAAACGCTGAATATCAATCAGTGACAACTCTTTGGTCAACTTCAAACTGTTACCATGTGTCACATGAGGATTGGCTGAAACATGCAAGAAATAACAGAAATCACTACCAGATAGGAATTTAAAAACCTGAATCATATTGCTTTATACTCTTCCATTCTATTGTACTAAATGTTGGCTACATGTCTATGGACAAAGAAGTCCTGTATCAAAAAGGGTGCTGTTATCACAAACAAATTGTGTTTTGAATGTTTAAGATAGGATATTTAGTTGTGGTAAAACTATTCTCATGGATTTTCATTTTTTCATATATGATAGAGAACATTTTTAGAAACAAACTGGTGAAAAAACTATGTTAATATCTTATTCAGCTTAGAAGTTACAAAATTTAAAGATATTTTTGAATTTGGACAAAAGTGACTGATTGGTAATATCTGTGATATCATAGAGACAATTTCAACAAAACGTCTTTTGTGTTTCTTTAAAAATGATTTTGATTTTTTTCTCATCGTAAATGTGATGTACTGTACACCAAAAAAAATTTTTTTTTTCTTGTAAATTATATATTCCACCCTATCTTCTATAATGAACCAAAAATGCTGTTCAATAATGTGAAAAAAGTGTGATTCAATTTATAAGAAATACATAAGTGCTGGAATTGCCTTGATGACATCACCAAGCTGAAGGACATATATACTGTACAAGGTGTTTTAAGAACATTTTTCTGCTCTTTAAATTGTTATAACTTTTAAATGGAATATGATAGTAACATAGTTTTTTCACCACTTTGTTTCTACAAATGATCTCTATCATATATGAAAAAATGAAAATCCATGGAATATTCTTTTAAGAAAATATGGAACTATATGATTGAGATTATTTTATCATGTTGTGTATTGCCTTACAGGAGAGAGTGTTAGCTAAGCTTACCAAGCACCACAGCACACAGGCCCTGACCACAAGCATAGAAGAGGGCATGAAACAACAGGCAATGAACAGACCACAGAGAGTGGTGAGTACATTACAGGGAGGGGTGACAGTTGGTGTGGGGGTAAGCTTAGTCACTTCTTTTGCTGAGCACAGGAACTGACCACCAGCATAGTAGAGGGCATGAAACAGCAGGCACTGAACATACCACAAATAGTAGAGAGTAGATTACATGATTACAGGGAGGGGTGAGAATCGGTGGTTGGTGGGGAGGGGGGGGGGGGGTAAGCTCAGTCACTTCTTTTGCTGAGCAAAGGCACTGACCACCAGCATAGAAGAGGGCATGAAACAGCAGGCACTGAACATACCACAAATAGTAGAGAGTAGATTACATGATTACAGGGAGGGATGAGGATCAGTGGTTGGTGGGGTAGGGGGGGGGGGGGGAAGGGAGGGTAAGCTCAGTCACTTCTTTTGCTGAGCACAGGAACTGACCACCAGCATAAAAGAGGGCATGAAACAGCAGGCACTGAACATACCACAAAGAGTAGTGAGTAGATTGCACATGATTGCATGGACGGTGGAACTGTTGGCAGGTTGGGGTAGGGGGAGGGGTACCTTCAGTCACTACAGGCCCTGAATACTAGCATAGAGAAGAAGGTATGATTCAACAGGTAATGAACAGACCTCAGCAAGTGGTGAGTAGATAATTACATGATTACAGGAAGGGGTGGGGGGTAATGGGGGTAAGCCCTCAGTCACTTCTTTGCTGAGCCCTGACCACCAGCATAGAGAAGGCATCAATGACAGCACCATGCAATGAACAGACCTCAAATAGTGGTGATTAGATACAGGGACATGATTACAGGAAGGGGGGGGGGGTAAGCCAGTTACTTCTTTTGCTGAGCACTGAGCCCTGACCACTAGCATAGAGAAGGCATCAACAGCAGGCACAACATGCAATAGTAAAGAGAGATTGGTGATATGATAACATGATTACAGGAAGGGGTGGGGGGAGGGGGTAAGCTCAGTCACTTTTGCTGAGCCCTGACCACCAGCATAGAAGAGAGGGCATCAACAAAGCAACATGCAATGAAACAGACCTCAGAGATTGGTGAGTAGATAACACACATGATTACAGGGGGTGAGGGGGTGGGGGGAGGGGGGGGGGTAAGCCCAGTCACTTTGCTGAGCCCTGACCACCAGCATAGAGAAGGCATCAATGAACAACATGCAATGAACAGACCACAAATAGTAGAGAGTAGATAATGATTACATGATTGTGAGGATCGGTGGTTGGTGGGGGAGGAGGGGGGGGTAAGCCCTGGTCACTTCTTTTGCTGAGCACAGGAACTGACCACCAGCATAGAGAGGGCATGAAACAACATGCAATGAACAGACCACAAAGATTGGTGAGTAGATTGCACATGATTGCAGGAAGGGGAACTGTTGGTGGGGGGGGGGGGTAAGCCCTGGGACTTTCACTACAGGCCCTGACCACTAGCATAGAGAAGAAGGTAAGGATTCAACAGGCAACATGCAATGAAACAGACCTCAGAGGTTGGTGAGTAGATAACACACATGATTACAGGGAGGGGTGGGGAGGAGGGGGTAAGCCCTGGACTTTGCTGAGCCCTGACCACTAGCATAGGAGAAGGCATCAACGAAGCAACATGCAGTGAACAGACCTCAGAGATTGGTGAGTAGATAACACACATGATTACAGGAAGGGGTGGGGGGGGGGGGGGGGGGTAAGCCCTGGGACTTTGCTGAGCCCTGTCCACTAGCATAGGAGAAGGCATCAACGAAGCAACATGCAATGAACAGACCTCAGAGATTGATTTGTGAGTAGATAACACACATGATTACAGGAAGGGTGGGGGAGGAGGGGGTAAGCCCTGGTACTTTGCTGAGCCCTGACCACTAGCATAGGAGAAGGCATCAATGAAGCAACATGCAATAAACAGACCTCAGAGATTGGTGAGTAGATAACACACATGATTACAGGAAGGGGTGGGGAGGAAGGGGGGGGTAAGCCCTGGTACTTTGCTGAGCCCTGACCACTAGCATAGGAGAAGGCATCAACAAAGCAACATGCAATGAAACAGACCTCAGAGGTTGGTGAGTAGATAACACACATGATTGTAGGGAGGGGTGGAGGAGGGGGTGGGGTTACAAGGGAGTTTGTGGGAGGGAGTAAGCTCTGTCACCTTTGCTGAGCATTGGTCCTGAACACCAGCATAGAAGAAGGTATGAAACAACATGCAATGAACAGAGAGTTGTGAGTAAAACACAAGGATGACAGAGCCAGGAGGGGAAGGGGTTGGGGTAGTGGTGGGGGCATCAGCCCAGTAACTTCTTATACTGAACAAAAAACATTAATGATCCAAAAAAAGTTTATTGTACAAATTGAAGAGTTTATTCCATTGAAGTGACCCAAATCACAGTGCGTGTGGAGGTTTCACCCTCCTTGCAAGCACTTGCAATGGCACCTTTGGTTTAACTCTGTTCACCTTGCATATGTTCAGCCCTCATAGCAAACCAGTGAATGTTTCATAAGCGCTTGTAATGGCACCTTGGGTTTAACTATGTTCACCTTGCATATGTTCAGCCCTCATAGCAAATCAGTGAATGTTTCATAAGCGCTTGCAATGGCACCTTTGGTTTAACTATGTTCACCTTGCATATGTTCAGCCCTCATAGCAAACCAGTGAATGTTTTATAAGCGCTTGCAATGGCACCTTGGGTTTAACTATGTTCACCTTGCATATGTTCTGCCCTCATAGCAAATCAGTGAATGTTTCATAAGCGCTTGCAATGGCACCTTGGGTTTAACTATGTTCACCTTGCATATGTTCAGCCCTCATAGCAAACCAGTGAATGTTTCATAAGCGCTTGCAATAGCACCTTTGGTTTAACTATGTTCACCTTGCATATGTTCAGCCCTCATAGCAAACCAGTGAATGTTTCATAAGTGCTTGCAATGGCACCTTTGGTTTAACTGTGTTCACCTTGCATATGTTCAGCCCTCATAGCAAATCAGTGATATTTTAAGCCCTTGCAATGGCACCTTGGGTTTAACTATGTTCACCTTGCATATGTTCAGCCCTCATAGCAAACCAGTGAATGTTTCATAAGTAGTGCTTTTATTTTCCCCTTTTTTGACTACAGAGGAAACAAAATCACCCGTTACTCACCGCACCTGGGGAGGAAGGGGATGACTTTGACCCAGTCCAGATGATCCTCAAAATGAAGACATTCCCCCAGAGCAGCCCCCAATTGAGGACACTCCCACCCCCTCACCGCTCCCAGAGAAGCACAAGGAATTCATGATGGAAGAGACAACAGAGGAGGCGATACCCATGGAAGACCATCCTGTACCCCCCACGATACCCACAGAAATAATTGGGGAACCATCGGAGCCAGTTTATGAACCACCATCAGTAAGTCAATAGTCTTACTATCACGGATCTAGGGGGTGGGAAAGGTAACTCTTGCAAGAGATACTGGAGGAGGTGGTACCTTTGTACCTTCCTGTTCCCACCACGATATCCACAGAGATAATAGAGTGAGTGTATGAACCACCCTCAGTAAGTCTATAGTCTTGCTATCACAGATCTAGGGGTGGGAAAGGTAACTCTTGCAAGAGATACTGGAGGAGGTGGTACCTTTGGACCTCCCTGTTCCCACCACGATATCCACAGAGATAATAGAGTCTTGCTATCACAGATCTGGGGGAGTGTATACCTTTGGACCTCCCTGAACCACAGAGATGATAGAGTGAGTGTATGAACCACCCTCAGTAAGTCAATGTTAGCCTTGTTATTAGGCCTGTGGGACTGGGACGGAGGGTAATTCAATGTGGGATACACCTGGGAAGGTGGTACCAATGGACCTCTGTATACTTACCATGATACCCACAGAGATAATTGGAGACAATATTAGCCATGTTGCTTTAAAAGATTGGTTCAGCGGTCAAGCAAGTTTATCACAAAATGGTGGAAAAACTATTTCAATATCTTATTCTGTTAAGGAGATATATTTAAGTTCAATTTTATCTATGTAGAAATGACTGGTGTAGTGAGTCTACTATGGAAGGTTGGCGCCCTCATTCTCACTTTCTTATCAATTGGTAATTTAAGATTAATGTTGAGGCGGAGTGTTAATATGCGTATTTAATGCACCGGGCAAAGGACTTTGACGTGAGTGGAATGACCCGACTTTAAGAGGGTCATTTGTGAGTGCAAAGTCCTTTGAACTGTGCATTAAATACGCATATAAACACGATGCCAAAACAATAATCTTTTTATACAATTTTCTTGTTAGATTGTTTAAAATAAATAAAAGAATGAAAAACAAGAAATATTTACTATCAGTTGTTCGCTTTGTTGAGAAATTCACCTGTTGTAAAAATGGACTAAACCAAATACCCAAGATCGTGCATTATAGGGATTTAATGCACGGGTCATGACAATGCAAATACTCCATAGACATTTTATAATGTATTTTAAAGCAAATAATTTGACTTTCACTATTTCAAATTTCCTTCAGGTGGTGTATTATGATTAACTGTACTAGATTCTGTGTTACTACTCTCCTGACATTCATTGGTTTGTTAGCAACAAAATTGCAGGAAAAATGTGGTAAAATACAAAAAGACTTTGAGGCTATGACATCACTACTAGTCTGATTTCATTTGTTGACAAATTATGCAGAACTTTAAAGTTAAATATCTCCTTTAGTAAAGGAATGGGATTTTTGAGTGCTTTCTTCACCATTTTGTTTCTTTCATATAAGATGTACTTGCTTGACCTCAGAACTAATCCTTTATTGTTCCTAAAGAAATCACAAAACTTGCAAAAAATCCCCAAAATTTTGTTAACAGTTCATTAGTCGTTATGCTCCTTAAAGTTTCAAACAGTCAGACCCGACCTGATACATAACCAGGTCGGGTCAGATTTTTCCTCTTTATTTTCTTTATTCTGAAAACCTTAGCTGTTGTGGAAGTTGGTGCTGAGTATCATATTAACAATGGATAAAGTCCTTATTGTGTGGTTATTTTAATTAAGATAAAGTGGTCTCACTATTTGCTACAGTAAGTTTGTGGTTATGATTTGCTGGAACAAATTTTTAAGGAGAAGGACAAGTCATGTGACAACTTCTTTGAAATTACAGGTTTAGTTTATAGACAAATTCGGGATAAAGATTCCAAGCAAATCTGTTTATTTTCATATCCTTTGTTTTGTGTTCTTTTCAATCAAAGATCAAAAGACATTTCCGCAGCTGCAGAAAATCTACGATTCTGACGGTTATTACCGCAGGAAAAACTGGAGTTTGCGGGAAGATTTTTTATTTATTTTTTCATTAAAAAAATGAAATGAAAAATAAATATTCTTTTTGAATTTTTTAAAAAGATTTCTTGGTAAATATGTGCTCTAAAAACATCCATTGTGTAATTGCGTAATGAATAAATAGTACATTAATTTGTGGAAGAGGGAAGCATATAAAGATGTATTACTACATTAATATTATTTCTGTCATAATTTTTGCGTGGGAAGATTTTCGACACTTTTATGTACAGTAGAACCATTGGAAATGATATAATTCCAACTCCAGACATTTCTTCTTTAATCCTTATTGTATTTCCTCCTAAAGCAGGACATCGAGCTTGGGTTCAGACCCCATTCAGCCCGAAGACATCGAGCTTGGGTTCAGACCCCATCCAACCCGAAGACATCTAGCTTGGGTTCAAGACCCCATTCAACCCAAAGACATCGAGTTTGGGTTCAGACCCCATCCAGCCCGAAGACATGGAGCTTGGGTTTAGACCCCATCCAACCCGAAGACACCCATGCATCCATGGATACACCATCTTGCTAAATATCTGTCAGTGAGACCACCTATCTATTTTAACCTGTTTTATTTGGTTCTCTTCTAATGCAGGAAATTGAACTTGTGTTCAGACCCCATCCGACCCTAGAGGACCCTTCAGGGTACCCCGTCAGGTACTTGAAGACTCCCATGCATGCATGGATAGACCACCTTGCTAAATACCTGTCTATGAGAGCATCATTGGATGCAAGAGGTATGTAGAGCTGTGATGTTTGAAAAAATGAAATTTAAAATTGTATATCTCCTCAACGGAATAGGCTATCGAAGTAGTTTCTTCACCATTTTGTTTCTTTTTAAAGTCCTCTTTCACATTCGATATTCTTTCTTGAAACCTGAACTTATCCTTTCACACAATATTTTTATTCTCTTACCCTATAGTGACATGAGTGTCAATATTTCTTAAATGCATGTTCAGGAATTCCATCAAAAGTCACAAAAATTAGAAGAAATCTCAAGTTTGCTGCCCAATCCCGGGTTTGCTGCCCAATCCTGGGTTTGCTGCCCAATCCCGGGTTGGCTGACCAATCCTGGGTTTGCTGCCCAATCCCAGGTTTGCTGCCCAATCCCAGGTTGGCTGACCAATCCCAGGTTTGCTGCCTAATCCCAGCTTTGCAGCCCAATCCAGGGTTTGCTGCCCAATCCCGGGTTTGCTGCCCAATCCCAGGTTTGCTGCCCAATCCCAGGTTGGCTGACCAATCCCAGGTTTGCTGCCTAATCCCAGCTTTGCAGCCCAATCCAGGGTTTGCTGCCCAATCCCGGGTTTGCTGCCCAATCCCGGGTTTGCTGCCCAATCCCAGGTTTGCTGCCCAATCCCAGGTTGGCTGACCAATCCCAGGTTTGCTGCCTAATCCCAGGTTTGCAGCCCAATCCAGGGTTTGCTGCCCAATCCCGGGTTTGCTGCCCAATCCCAGGTTTGCTGCCCAATCCCAGGTTGGCTGACCAATCCCAGGTTTGCTGCCTAATCCCAGCTTTGCAGCCCAATCCAGGGTTTGCTGCCCAATCCCGGGTTTGCTGCCCAATCCCAGGTTTGCTGCCCAATCCTGGGTTTGCTGCCCAATCCCGGGTTTGCTGCCCAATCCTGGGTTTGCTGCCCAATCCCAGGTTTGCTGCCCAATCCCGGGTTTGCTGCCCAATCCTGGGTTTGCTGCCCAATCCCGGGTTTGCTGCCCAATCCCGGGTTTGCTGCCCAATCCCGGGTTTGCTGCCCAATCCTGGGTTTGCTGCCCAATCCTGGGTTTGCTGCCCAATCCTGGGTTTGCTGCCCAATCCCAGGTTTGCTGCCCAATCCCAGGTTTGCTGCCCAATCCTGGGTTTGCTGCCCAATCCCGGGTTTGCTGCCCAATCCCAGGTTTGCTGCCCAATCCTGGGTTTGCTGCCCAATCCTGGGTTTGCTGCCCAATCCCAGGTTGGCTGACCAATCCCGGGTTTGCTGCCCAATCCCAGGTTTGCTGCCCAATCCCAGGTTTGCTGCCCAATCCTGGGTTTGCTGCCCAATCCTGGGTTTGCTGCCCAATCCCGGGTTTGCTGCCCAATCCCGGGTTTGCTGCCCAATCCCAGGTTTGCTATCCAATCCTGGGTTTGCTGCCCAATCCCAGGTTTGCTGCCCAATCCCAGGTTTGCTATCCAATCCTGGGTTTGCTGCCCAATCCCAGGTTTGCTGCCCAATCCCGGGTTTGCTGCCCAATCCCAGGTTTGCTATCCAATCCCAGGTTTGCTATCCAATCCTGGGTTTGCTGCCCAATCCCAGGTTTGCTGCCCAATCCCAGGTTTGCTATCCAATCCTGGGTTTGCTGCCCAATCCCAGGTTTGCTGCCCAATCCTGGGTTTGCTGCCCAATCCCAGGTTTGCTATCCAATCCCAGGTTTGCTATCCAATCCTGGGTTTGCTGCCCAATCCCAGGTTTGCTGCCCAATCCCGGGTTTGCTGCCCAATCCCAGGTTTGCTATCCAATCCCAGGTTTGCTATCCAATCCTGGGTTTGCTGCCCAATCCCAGGTTTGCTGCCCAATCCCAGGTTTGCTGCCCAATCCCAGGTTTGCTGCCCAATCCTGGGTTTGCTGCCCAATCCCAGGTTTGCTGCCCAATCCCAGGTTTGCTGCCCAATCCCAGGTTTGCTGCCCAATCCCAGGTTTGCTGCCCAATCCTGGGTTTGCTGCCCAATCCCAGGTTTGCTGCCCAATCCCAGGTTTGCTGCCCAATCCTGGGTTTGCTGCCCAATCCCAGGTTTGCTGCCCAATCCCAGGTTTGCTGCCCAATCCCAGGTTTGCTGCCCAATCCCAGGTTTGCTGCCCAATCCCAGGTTTGCTGCCCAATCCTGGGTTTGCTGCCCAATCCCAGGTTTGCTGCCCAATCCCAGGTTTGCTGCCCAATCCCAGGTTTGCTGCCCAATCCTGGGTTTGCTGCCCAATCCCAGGTTTGCTATCCAATCCCAGGTTTGCTGCCCAATCCCAGGTTTGCTGCCCAATCCCAGGTTTTTGCCCAATCCCAGGTTTGCTGCCCAATCCTGGGTTTGCTGCCCAATCCCAGGTTTGCTGCCCAATCCCAGGTTTGCTGCCCAATCCCAGGTTTGCTGCCCAATCCCAGGTTTGCTGCCCAATCCCAGGTTTGCTGCCCAATCCTGGGTTTGCTGCCCAATCCCAGGTTTGCTGCCCAATCCCAGGTTTGCTGCCCAATCCCAGGTTTGCTGCCCAATCCCAGGTTTGCTGCCCAATCCTGGGTTTGCTGCCCAATCCCAGGTTTGCTGCCCAATCCTGGGTTTGCTGCCCAATCCTGGGTTTGCTGCCCAATCCCAGGTTTGCTGCCCAATCCTGGGTTTGCTGCCCAATCCCGGGTTTGCTGCCCAATCCTGGGTTTGCTGCCCAATCCTGGGTTTGCTGCCCAATCCCAGGTTTGCTGCCCAATCCCAGGTTTGCTGCCCAATCCCAGGTTTGCTGCCCAATCCCAGGTTTGCTGCCCAATCCCAGGTTGCTGCCCAATCCCAGGTTTGCTATGCCCAATCCCAGGTTTGCTGCCCAATCCCAGGTTTGCTGCCCAATCCTGGGTTTGCTGCCCAATCCCAGGTTTGCTGCCCAATCCCAGGTTTGCTGCCCAATCCTGGGTTTGCTGCCCAATCCCAGGTTTTGCCCAATCCCAGGTTTGCTGCCCAATCCCAGGTTTGCTGCCCAATCCTGGTTTGTGCCCAATCCCAGGTTTGCCCAATCCTGGGTTTGCTGCCCAATCCTGGGTTTGCTGCCCAATCCCAGGTTTGCTGCCCAATCCTGGGTTTGCTGCCCAATCCCAGGTTTGCTGCCCAATCCCAGGTTTGCTGCCCAATCCCAGGTTTGCTGCCCAATCCTGGGTTTGCTGCCCAATCCCAGGTTTGCTGCCCAATCCCAGGTTTTGCCCAATCCCAGGTTGCTGCCCAATCCCAGGTTTGCTGCCCAATCCCAGGTTTGCTGCCCAATCCCAGGTTTGCTGCCCAATCCCAGGTTTGCTGCCCAATCCTGGGTTTGCTGCCCAATCCCAGGTTTGCTGCCCAAATGCCCAATCCCAGGTTTGCTGCCCAATCCCAGGTTTGCTATCCAATCCCAGGTTTGCTGCCCAATCCCAGGTTTGCCCAATCCAATCCCAGGTTTGCTATCCAATCCCAGGTTTGCTGCCCAATCCCAGGTTTGCTGCCCAATCCCAGGTTTGCTGCCCAATCCCAGGTTTGCTGCCCAATCCCAGGTTTGCTGCCCAATCCCAGGTTTGCCCAATCCCAGGTTTGCTGCCCAATCCCAGGTTTGCCCAATCCCAGGTTTGCTGCCCAATCCCAGGTTTGCTGCCCAATCCCAGGTTTGCTGCCCAATCCCAGGTTTGCTGCCCAATCCCAGGTTTGCTGCCCAATCCCAGGTTTGCTGCCCAATCCCAGGTTTGCTGCCCAATCCCAGGTTTGCTGCCCAATCCCAGGTTTGCTGCCCAATCCCAGGTTTGCTGCCCAAGGTTTGCTGCCCAATCCCAGGTTTGCTGCCCAATCCCAGGTTTGCTGCCCAATCCCAGGTTTGCTATCCAATCCCAGGTTTGCTGCCCAATCCCAGGTTTGCTGCCCAATCCCAGGTTTGCTGCCCAATCCCAGGTTTGCTGCCCAATCCCAGGTTTGCTATCCAATCCCAGGTTTGCTGCCCAATCCCAGGTTTGCTGCCCAATCCCAGGTTTGCTATCCAATCCCAGGTTTGCTATCCAATCCCAGGTTTGCTGCCCAATCCCAGGTTTGCTGCCCAATCCCAGGTTTGCTGCCCAATCCCAGGTTTGCTGCCCAATCCCAGGTTTGCTGCCCAATCCCAGGTTTGCTGCCCAATCCCAGGTTTGCTGCCCAATCCCAGGTTTGCTGCCCAATCCCAGGTTTGCTGCCCAATCCCAGGTTTGCTGCCCAATCCCAGGTTTGCTGCCCAATCCCAGGTTTGCTGCCCAATCCCAGGTTTGCTGCCCAAACCAGGGTTCCCAGGTTTGCTGCCCAATCCCAGGTTTGCTGCCCAATCCCAGGTTTGCTATCCAATCCTGGGTTTGCTATCCAATCCCAGGTTTGCTATCCAATCCCAGGTTTGCTATCCAATCCCAGGTTTGCTATCCAATCCCAGGTTTGCTGCCCAATCCCAGGTTTGCTGCCCAATCCCAGGTTTGCTATCCAATCCCAGGTTTGCTGCCCAATCCCAGGTTTGCTGCCCAATCCCAGGTTTGCTATCCAATCCTGGGTTTGCTGCCCAATCCCAGGTTTGCTATCCAATCCCAGGTTTGCTGCCCAATCCTGGGTTTGCTATCCAATCCCAGGTTTGCTATCCAATCCCAGGTTTGCTGCCCAATCCTGGGTTTGCTATCCAATCCCAGGTTTGCTGCCCAATCCCAGGTTTGCTGCCCAATCCTGGGTTTGCTATCCAATCCCAGGTTTGCTGCCCAATCCCAGGTTTGCTGCCCAATCCTGGGTTTGCTGCCCAATCCTGGGTTTGCTGCCCAATCCTGGGTTTGCTGCCCAATCCTGGGTTTGCTGCCCAATCCCAGGTTTGCTGCCCAATCCCAGGTTTGCTGCCCAATCCAGGTTTGCTGCCCAATCCTGGGTTTGCTGCCCAATCCCAGGTTTGCTGCCCAATCCTGGGTTTGCTGCCCAATCCTGGGTTTGCTGCCCAATCCCAGGTTTGCTGCCCAATCCCAGGTTTGCTGCCCAATCCTGGGTTTGCTGCCCAATCCCAGGTTTGCTGCCCAATCCCGGGTTTGCTGCCCAATCCCAGGTTTGCTGCCCAATCCCAGGTTTGCTGCCCAATCCTGGGTTTGCTGCCCAATCCCAGGTTTGCTGCCCAATCCCAGGTTTGCTGCCCAATCCCAGGTTTGCTGCCCAATCCCAGGTTTGCTGCCCAATCCCAGGTTTGCCCAATCCCTGGGTTGCTGCCCAATCCTGGGTTTGCTGCCCAATCCCAGGTTTGCTGCCCAATCTGGGGTTTGCTGCCCAATCCCAGGTTTGCTGCCCAATCCCAGGTTTGCTGCCCAATCCCAGGTTTGCTGCCCAATCCCAGGTTTGCTGCCCAATCCCAGGTTTGCTGCCCAATCCCAGGTTGCTGCCCAATCCCAGGTTTGCTGCCCAATCCCAGGTTTGCTGCCCAATCCCAGGTTTGCTGCCCAATCCCAGGTTTGCTGCCCAATCCCAGGTTTGCTGCCCAATCCCAGGTTTGCTGCCCAATCCCAGGTTTGCTGCCCAATCCCAGGTTTGCTGCCCAATCCCAGGTTTGCTGCCCAATCCCAGGTTTGCTGCCCAATCCCAGGTTTGCTGCCCAATCCTGGGTTTGCTGCCCAATCCCAGGTTTGCTGCCCAATCCCAGGTTTGCTGCCCAATCCCAGGTTTGCTGCCCAATCCCAGGTTTGCTGCCCAATCCAGGTTTGCTGCCCAATCCCAGGTTTGCTGCCCAATCCCAGGTTTGCTGCCCAATCCCAGGTTTGCTGCCCAATCCTGGGTTTGCTGCCCAATCCAGGTTTGCTGCCCAATGCCCCCAGGTTTGCTGCCCAATCCCAGGTTTGCTGCCCAGCCCAATCCCAGGTTTGCTGCCCAATCCCAGGTTTGCTGCCCAATCCCAGGTTTGCTGCCCAATCCCAGGTTTGCTGCCCAATCCCAGGTTTGCTGCCCAATCCCAGGTTTTGCCCAATCCTGGGTTTGCTGCCCAATCCCAGGTTTGCTGCCCAATCCCAGGTTTGCTGCCCAATCCCAGGTTTGCTGCCCAATCCCAGGTTGGCCCAATCCCAGGTTTGCTGCCCAATCCCAGGTTTGCTGCCCAATCCCAGGTTTGCTGCCCAATCCCAGGTTTGCTGCCCAATCCCAGGTTTGCTGCCCAATCCCAGGTTTGCTGCCCAATCCCAGGTTTGCTGCCCAATCCTGGGTTTGCTGCCCAATCCCAGGTTTGCTGCCCAATCCCAATCCCAGGTTTGCTGCCCAATCCCAGGTTTGCTGCCCAATCCCAGGTTTGCTGCCCAATCCCAGGTTTGCCAGGTCCAATCCTGGGTTTGCTGCCCAATCCCAGGTTTGCTGCCCAATCCCAGGTTTGCTGCCCAATCCCAGGTTTGCTGCCCAATCCCAGGTTTGCTGCCCAATCCCAGGTTTGCTGCCCAATCCCAGGTTTGCTGCCCAATCCCAGGTTTGCTGCCCAATCCCAGGTTTGCTGCCCAATCCCAGGTTTGCTGCCCAATCCCAGGTTTGCTGCCCAATCCCAGGTTTGCTGCCCAATCCCAGGTTTGCTGCCCAATCCCAGGTTTGCTGCCCAATCCCAGGTTTGCTGCCCAATCCCAGGTTTGCTGCCCAATCCCAGGTTTGCTGCCCAATCCCAGGTTTGCTGCCCAATCCCAGGTTTGCTGCCCAATCCCAGGTTTGCTGCCCAATCCCAGGTTTGCTGCCCAATCCCAGGTTTGCTGCCCAATCCTGGGTTTGCTGCCCAATCCCGGGTTTGCTGCCCAATCCCAGGTTTGCTGCCAAATCCCAGGTTTGCTGCCCAATCCCAGGTTTGGTTTGCTGCCCAATCCCAGGTTTGCTGCCCAATCCCAGGTTTGCAGCCCAATCCCAGGTTTGCTGTCCAATCCCAGGTTTGCTGCCCAATCCCAGGTTTGCTGCCCAATCCCAGGTTTGCTGCCCAATCCCAGGTTTGCTGCCCAATCCCAGGTTTGCTGCCCAATCCCAGGTTTGCTGCCCAATCCCAGGTTTGCTGCCCAATCCCAGGTTTTGCCCAATCCCAGGTTTGCTGCCCAATCCTGGGTTTGCTGCCCAATCCCAGGTTTGCCCAATCCTGGGTTTGCCCAATCCCAGGTTTGCTGCCCAATCCTGGGTTTGCTGCCCAATCCCAGGTTTGCTGCCCAATCCTGGGTTTGCTGCCCAATCCCAGGTTTGCTGCCCAATCCAGGTTTGCTGCCCAATCCCAGGTTTGCTGCCCAATCCCAGGTTTGCTGCCCAATCCCAGGTTTGCTGCCCAATCCCAGGTTTGCTGCCCAATCCCCCAATCCTGGGTTTGCTGCCCAATCCCAGGTTTGCTGCCCAATCCTGGGTTTGCTGCCCAATCCCAGGTTTGCTGCCCAATCCCAGGTTTGCTGCCCAATCCCAGGTTTGCTGCCCAATCCCAGGTTTGCTGCCCAATCCTGGGTTTGCTGCCCAATCCCAGGTTTGCTGCCCAATCCCAGGTTTGCTGCCCAATCCCAGGTTTGCTGCCCAATCCCAGGTTTGCTGCCCAATCCCAGGTTTGCTGCCCAATCCCAGGTTTGCTGCCCAATCCCAGGTTTGCTGCCCAATCCCAGGGTTTGCTGCCCAATCCCAGGTTTGCTGCCCAATCCCAGGTTTGCTGCCCAATCCCAGGTTTGCTGCCCAATCCCAGGTTTGCTGCCCAATCCCAGGTTTGCTGCCCAATCCCAGGTTTGCTGCCCAATCCCAGGTTTGCTGCCCAATCCCAGGTTTGCTGCCCAATCCCAGGTTTGCTGCCCAATCCCAGGTTTGCTGCCCAATCCCAGGTTTGCTGCCCAATCCCAGGTTTGCTGCCCAATCCCAGGTTGCTATCCAATCCCAGGTTTGCTGCCCAATCCCAGGTTTGCTGCCCAATCCCAGGTTTGCTATCCAATCCTGGGTTTGCTGCCCAATCCCAGGTTTGCTGCCCAATCCTGGGTTTGCTGCCCAATCCCAGGTTGGCTGACCAATCCCAGGTTGGCTGACCAATCCCAGGTTTGCTGCCTAATCCCAGCTTTGCAGCCCAATCCAGGGTTTGCTGCCCAATCCCAGGTTGGCTGCCCAATCCCAGGTTTGCAGCCCAATCCTGGGTTTGCAGCCCAATCCCAGGTTTGCTGTCCAATCCCGGGTTTGCTGCCCAATCCCGGGTTTGCAGCCCAATCCCAGGTTGGCTGCCCAATCCCGGGTTGGCTGCCCAATCCCGGGTTGGCTGCCCAATCCCGGGTTGGCTGCCCAATCCCGGTTGGCTGCCCAATGCCCAATCCCAGGTTGGCTGCCCAATCCCGGGTTGGCTGCCCAATCCCGGGTTGGCTGCCCAATCCCGGGTTGGCTGCCCAATCCCGGGTTGGCTGCCCAATCCCGGGTTGGCTGCCCAATCCCGGGTTGGCTGCCCAATCCCGGGTTGGCTGCCCAATCCCGGGTTTGCTGCCCAATCCCAGGTTGGCTGCCCAATCCCAGGTTGGCTGCCCAATTCCGGGTTTGCTGCCCAATCCCGGGTTGGCTGCCCAATCCCAGGTTTGCTATCCAATCCCGGGTTTGCTGCCCAATCCCAGGTTGGCTGACCAATCCCAGGTTTGCTGCCCAATCCCAGGTTTGCAGCCCAATCCCAGGTTTGCTGTCCAATCCCGGGTTTGCTGCCCAATCCCAGGTTTGCCGTCCAATCCCAGGTTTGCTGCCCAATCCCAGGTTGGCTGCCCAATACCAGGCTGGCTGCCCAATCCCAGGTTGGCTGCCCAATCCCAGGTTGGCTGCCCAATACCAGGCTGGCTGCCCAATCCCAGGTTGGCTGCCTGATCCCAGGTTCGCTGCCTGATCCCAGGTTCGCTGTAGGTGAATGTGTTCAAAATTTGAATTGTCCCAGGTGATTTATCAAGCCCTGTCTATGGTTGATATATAATTTTCCTGTTTTTCTCATCCAGATATGGATTCAGTCAACTCAAGCAGTCAGAAGTCAACGACCCCCGAACCCAACGTTGAGTTTTCTATTTACGTTTCGTCACAAAATGGGGAACTTGCGGTAAGCCAGTGTTTATTACTTACATTGTGTATAAGAGAGAAAGGTCACAAACTGGGGAACTTGCGGTAAGCCAATGTTTATTACTTACATTGTGTATAAGAGAGAAAGAGGGTTGTCTCATTTCATTTATCTTCATAGATAACTTAACAGTTGGGGGGAGGGGGTTCTGGGGAGGGGGTTTTGTGGGGCTGAACCCCCATTTTTGGTGGAAATTTGTTGGTCATATCCAGCACTTTAATATGAAGAATTAGAGTTAGATCCTACTTCTGATCTTCGTCAAAATTTCAAAATCCTAAATCTAATTAATTAAGCAACCCTCGCCAATTCCTGTTGCCATGGTCACCATGGTGATGAAAGCCTATATCTTGGCACCAAGAAGTAAACAAAACTGATATTATTCGCCAGAGAAATAACACTTTATGTCTCACCTGGCGACCAAAATAAGTTTTTTTGAGTAAAAAATGAACTTAAAATATTTCGGTATTATGTAATACCTTTATTCTTTACTGCCCCAAATTTACTGGAAATCCTAATTTCGAATTTTGACACCGTAACTTTGTCTCTACATGCGGCGCCGATACAATATGTAAGATATCACATCACGGAGCAACAGTATACGGACGTATGTAGTCCCGTTAGACACGTAATACATGCAGGGATGTGCCTGAAACAATGATCATCATTTTCCTGATGGAAAATGATCATATTTTTTGCTTTGCGATCAGTCTTTACTTTCAAAAATTGTTTGGCCGTTTTTTTAATATTAAAAAGAGTCATCATTAAAGGATTAGTTCAGGGGTCAAGCAAGTCTACCTTATATGAAAGAGGACTTCAAAAGAAACAAAATGGTGAAGTAAGCATTCACAAATATTATACCGTTAATTAAATATTCAAGTTTAAAAGTTGGTATCATTTGAGTAGAAACGACTGAAATCAGACTAGTTGTGATGTCACAGCCTCAAGATTCCTCAAAATCTTTATGTATCTTATCATATTTTGTCCTGCGAATTTGTGGTCTAAAAACCATTGGATATGTCAGGAAAGTAGTAAAATAGAATCTAGTAAGGGTAATTATAGTTTACCACCTAAAGAGTGTTTGAAGAAATATTATTCAAAGAGTACATTTTTTTTAGAGATTTTCTTTAAAATGCAATAACAATTGATATGAATGTGAGGATGAGGCTGCCAACCTTCCATAGTAGACTTACTACACCAGTCATTTCTACATAGATAAGACAGAGCTTTAAACTTGAATATCTCCTAAACGGAATAAGATATTTGAATGCTTTCTTCACTATTTTGTTTCTTTTGAAGTCCTTGTTCATATGAGATGGACATGTCTGACCACTGAAGTAATCCTTTAAAGTATAAAGTTACATTAGTCATGCAGGTGGAAAGGGGGTGGGGGGGGGGGGCATTCAAAATTATAATTTCAAACAGGTTTTTGTATTGGTGAGTAACTTAACAATTTTGGCAACAAACTTTGGGAAATTTAGGAAGATACTCAGCAGTTTTTTTCAGAGCTGCCGACCACAAAACAAACGCAATTGTCGAGAGTTGATACTAAATAGAGCAGTCACGATATGAGTAAATGAGCTATCGATTATCATGGACAGAAATATCGCAAAATATGGAAATATGGCAATATGTTTGTTATGATTATTATTCTTGCAAAAGTGCTTTAATAGGTTCTCAGCTTTGCATATCTGATTTACGTCATAAAACCTGAGAGCTAAGGAAAGGAAGCATCAGATATGCTACAAATACTCAGTTAAAATCTCATGCATTTGTAATGTTCATGAAATTCTGTTTTGCAAACTTTTTCTTTTATATGCAGTTTATATGTGAAAATAAGATAAGTTGGTCAGGGCAGTGTTCACACTAAAGGTTCAAACAATTTTGGGGGGATTTTCCCCCCGTGTGTAATTTTGGGGGGGATTTCAAAAAAGGGGTATTTTTTTTTTTTTTTTTTTTTTAAAGGCAAAAATACCAAAAAGGGTATAAAAAAAAAGAAGACCAAATTTGGCTGGAAAATGCCAAATTGGGCTAAAAAAATGCTAAATTTGGCTGAAAAAATGCTAAATTTGTCATTTTGGGGCCTTTTGGAAAAAATTACCCTTTCAATTATTTTTGAGCGGGAATTTGATAATGTGTGCATGAATCCTGCAATCCCGCACCTTAATGTAAAGACTGGGCCAGGATATTTTTGATATCATGGAAACACGATATCGCAATAATCGACTTATCATGACTGCCCTTAAAATAGTTGACCTCTGTGGTCAAACAATCAGCTACTGTAGATAAGCTTTCTGGATTGACCAGTTCTTTACAACTGGTTTGTCAAATGCCTGGGGATAACCTTGGCTGTTGAGAAATGCCTGGGGATAACCTTGGCTGTTGAGAAATGCCTGGGGATAACCTTGGCTGTTGAGAAATGCCTGGGGATAACCTTGGCTGTTGAGAAATGCCTGGGGATAACCTTGGCTGATGAGAAATGCCTGGGGATAACCTTGGCTGATGAGAAATGCCTGGGGATAACCTTGGCTCTTGAGAAATGCCTGGGGATAACCTTGGCTGATGAGAAATGCCTGGGGATAACCTTGGCTCTTGAAAAATGGATGTAAAATGCCCAATCTACCTACCTAAATAGTAGATGACAATCACATATTTTTGGAGATAACCCTTATGATTATTTGGGCCTCTCATGTATAATGTAAAAAGATGATTCAGAAAAGGAAAACACATGAACATAAAATACAAATCCAATTCAATCTCCAAATGTCCTTCATTGGTCATCAAATTAACTCTCTTTTCAAGCAAACTTTTCATTTCCTTCTTGATGTCTTGGACAGTACCGTTAAACCTCATTGGAAGAAACAAACAAAACAATCTTATGTTATCTTTTCTTCTTCAGATTCTTCCGGGTTCCATGACGCTAGAGCAAGTCAACGATGTCCATTGGAAAATCAGCAAACCATTGGAACTCTTCTATTCCCCCAAGAAATGATACTTTTCAGAGCTGCAGAGGTTTTTGAACGAAGAAACCAAACTCATTTCAAGAAGTTTTTGTAGTTCTGTAGATATGTAAATGTTTGCAAGTACACTACTGCACTGATGATTGGTTGAAGATGATGTGAGGCTCCACCCACATTTATTTTGGGCACCACCCACATTTATTCCAGGCTCCACCCACAGCTAGGAATGTTATTCATAAGTAGCATTTAATGATATCTCACAGGGATTGTAAGCTTTATAACTGTAAAGGACTTTAAATGATAAACACCAACCTTTTTTCTTTCATTTAGACTTTAACTCTTCAAAGAAAAATTCCCGTGTTGTTTCGTAATCTTCAAGCTTTTACAACAAAATCATGAAGCTTTCAAAGCATGAGAGAAAGTTTGTCCATCTCGTGGTACCAGGTAGAAATTGTTGCTTTTCCTGAAAGCAGGTATGGCACAAGCAGGAAGGCATCAGGGACATTTAGCCCCCTAATTGTGGAATCTTTTAAAATCTGTTAGGGAACTGTAACAATGAAATATTGCAAGTCATTTTTGGTAAAAGATTATTCCCCCCCTTCCCTAATCAGAGAGGCCAGCCCCTGTAAGGCAAACTGATTCCTAGCACCACCCTTAAATGTGAAAAAAGGAAAACAGTGATCATCTATGGCAGACACGTGATATAGCTGTAAAATATTGGTAATCAATTTCTGATAAATATTTTTGATATGAAAAGAAATAAAAACAACTTTTCATGGGGTTTTTCCCATTTATTTGAAATATGTATTTTTTCTATATGATTTTGAAGTCTGGTCAGATTCTTATAGAAAGAAAGAAGATGCTGGAAGTGTTTTTATTGAAGACCCAGCAGGGTTCGTTCCTCTTCTGCTGCCAATGAATTATTTCTGAAGTTTTATATTCAAAATGTTTATGTTGTAGTTATGTCATGATACAGATAAGTGTATGTTGTACAGTATCCATAGTTGATGTTTTGGTGGACAATGATGAAAGTCAAATAATTTAAAAAGGGGAGTCTGTATGCTAATAGCAGTCATTGTTCTGTGAATTATTACATTACAATTCCATCAATAAATTTCTTGTCTTTGTCTCACTGGTTTTCACATAATGCATGTGCCCCTACTTTCTGCCCCAAGCACAATTTCATCAATAAATCTTGTCTTTGTCTCACTGGTTTTCACATAATGCATGTGCCCCTTACTTCCTGCCCCAAAGCTGTATTTCTTCTCTTACTAGTACTCATATTCTTTGTTAAGTGTAGCAGCTTGCAACAGAGTGGGAGGGTCCCCAACGATGGTCAAAATATTCCAGAGGTGTACATTAAATGAAATAGTGGGTGTGAACGTATGGTTAAGAGGGTACAAGAGGGTTAATTGGTGGGGTTCGTTGTGGGGAAGGGGTGTGACCTTAAGGCACAGAATGATGTTTCCTGTAAAAATCTACACAAAAACCCTTGACATAAGCTAATATTGAAAAGGAGGGGGAGGGGAGCATGTTGATTGTGGGAGGGGAGCATGTTGATTGTGGAAGGAGGGGGGCGTGTGTTGATTGTGGGAGGGGAGGGGAGCGTGTGTTGATTGTGGGAGGGGAGGGGAGCGTGTGTTGATTGTGGGAGGGGAGGGAGCGTGTGTTGATTGTGGGAGGGGAGGGGAGCATGTTGATTGTGGGAGGGGGAGCATGTTGATTGTGGAAGGGGGGCGTGTGTTGATTTGTGGGGGGAGGGAGCGTGTGTTGATTGTGGGAGGGGGAGGGGAGCGTGTGTTGATTGTGGGAGGGGGAGGGGAGCGTGTGTTAATTGTGGGAGGGGGACGGGAGCATGTTGATTGTGTAGATATTCTCCATGCTTTTGGAAGATCTTCAGTTTTTGGACTATGGGGAAAAGTCCTTTGGGCTCTTTGCATTTTGGTTGCTATTTCACCTATTTTCTGCATAATTGACAATAATAAGCTATTTGGATGAAAAAATTGATCAATTCCAGCTACTTTTATCAATCATCACTGACATGTCTGGGACCCATCAACCTCGGTACTTCATGTATACTATTCAAGTTAAATTCATACTCTGTAAATCACTAAAACACAAAATATCATGTCCAAGGAATTTTATTTCTGTTACAATTTTTACATTGATCATAAACTGTAAATCTTAGAAAGTGAAAGCCACATAAACTTTCTATAATACAAAAAAACCCATAATATATCATGGCAAACCCTGTAAGGGTGACATTAATATTGGAAATCACAACATGGTGCATGGCTTCTACGGTCGAGAGAATCCTGGACTTTTGGTGTAATAATAAATACACCCAAACTTGAGAGCTTTATATTCATTACAAGATCCAAGGACGCCACCATTTTAACTAGTGATGATGTAAATCAATGAGGATTTCTAATGAGAACGTATTTTGAAAGGAAAAACCGATATCAAATGAATATTCATTAGATTTGACCGCAGACTTTTCAATTACATCGTGGACTGCGATAAAGTAACAAAAGACTTATGCTTCTGTGCTGGCTTAGTCATCGCTGATACCATGTACATGTTGCTTCTGTGCTAGCTTAGTCATCGCTGATACCGTGTACATGTTGCTTCTGTGCTGGCTTAGTCATCGCTGATACCATGTACATGTTGCTTCTGTGCTAGCTTAGTCATCGCTGATACCGTGTACATGTTGCTTCTGTGCTGGCTTAGTCATCGCTGATACCATGTACATGTTGCTTCTGTGCTAGCTTAGTCATCGCTGATACCGTGTACATGTTGCTTCTGTGCTGGCTTAGTCATCGCTGATACCGTGTACATGTTGCTTCTGTGATGGCTTAGTCATCGCTGATACCGTGTACATGCATCATACATCACATTACACAAATACTACTTTCTCTTAGTAAAAATCCCATTGATGTAACGTAAGCACAAGTTAAACTAGCGGCCTCCATTGATCTTAATAAATACGAAGCTCCAAGTTTTGGTGTATTTTTTTGATTACATCAAAAGTCCAAGATTCTCCCTGGCTGTTCTATGCATTTATTATTCTAAGATTTAAGGTGGAATAGCCCCACACAATGGCATCTTCATCCATCCTTACAAGGAATGGTCCATCAATCATTCATGGGCTTTGTACAAACTTCTCCCAAGCATATAATTCATATTAAGGTTCAGCCAGACTAATATGATTCGCTTCACTGCACAGCACTTATGTGGCTTGAGCCCCAGACAAATGACCCATTGTGTAAAGTGTAACATTAGCTGGTTGCTAACAAGTGAACTGTAAATAGGCTATGAAGATGCTGTCAGTTGGATTTAGGTATAGATAACCACCTGTGTTGTGTATGGTGGCAATAGCTGGTTGCTAGTCAATGAATTGTGACTAGTCTCTCTGCTTTAATGGTGTGGATTACCCATGATTTTGAGAAAATAAAATGTGTCGGGTTGGAGGGTCTAAGGGCCAAAAATTCTTAATGTTTTTGGTGAACTTTTCAAATATGTATTGACCTGTTTTGCCTCCCAAAGTGATGTTTTGTTTATGAATCTCTGATAATCAACTAGGTGATCTAAATTGGTGTTAAAGAAGTTTTGTAGTAGCACGGAAAAAAAGCTTTGCTAAATATTTGTGAGTCACTGGAAAATGGCACAATTATCACTTTTGAGTCTAGTGCCCGTTTAATCTAGAAACAGCTTCTAATTTTAAAATGGATTTCTATTGTCAAAATGGACTGGAATAAAGCCTTCACATTACCATTATACTCCTGTTTTGGTATTTACTAAACTCTGTACCAGAAAAGCTCACGAAATTCTTGTTTGCTTTTCTGTTACATAGGTTATTAAGTATACAGGAGTTTAATGGTAATGTAAGGGTTTCCTTCCAGTCCATTTTGACAATAGAAATCGATTTTGAAATAAGAAGCTGTTTAGAGATATCTACAGGACGATACAGGATATAGTAAGCTTTGTTTAAGGAATATTTCATGTTTTTTCGTAACCTTTCGTAAGAAATGGAGAAAAGTTTAAAAACAATTGAATGCACAAATCATGTCAATATGTTATTCCTTCCAGGAGATATTCGAATATAAGGTTCACAAAAATGGCAATAAACAAATAGGAAAGGGCTCAGTATGACATCATAGCAACACATTCTTCCACAAAATGTATGTATTACATTAAAATATATCTTCCTTTCTTTATTAGTAAAAGCAGCTAGAAAAATGAATAGATGAAAGTTCAGTATTTATATACATTGCCAAATATACCCTACTCAAGAACTTTTGCAAAATTGTTTCCAACCATGCAGAAACAACCGATTAACGTTTAAAGAAAATTCATCATACTGTACACAAAATTTTAAAAATCCGTATCTCCTGAACGGAATATGATATTAACCTGATTTTCGTACCAAATTGACTCTAAAAGTATGCTCTTTCAAATAAAAGTTTACAAAACACCATGGGAATATTCCTTTAGAAACAGACAGATAAACAGTAGATAATAAACATGCGAAAATTAAACAAGCTCTCCGACAAAACTTGGGGGGTGTCTTTTTTGCTAATTCATAGGTATCTTAAAACAAGATGCGGAGTTGGAAATAATTATACAATTTCCCACGGTTCTGAGTGAAGGTATCGAAAATCTTCCCATGAAAAATCACATAAGAAATAATATTAATGTACTAAATTCATCTTTATATGCCTTCCTGTTTCATAATTAATGTACTTTTCATTGCAAAATTACTTGGGGATTTTGTAGAGCACATATTTACCACTTATACTGTTGCTTACTTAAGAAATTAAATATATATATATACATATATATTTATATATATAATATATATATATATATATATATATAAATATATATATATATATATATAATATATATATATGTATGTAACATATATCAATATTATATATATATAATATATATAATGTATATATATAATATATATATATATATATATATAATAATATATACATAATATATATATATACATATATATATATAATATATATATATATATATAATATATATATATATAATTATATCAAAGATTATCACTACCATTGTGTGCGTAAAAAGTGTATTAAAATATTCTGGAGACTCCATAATAATACGCCCACACATATTGATTAGTGCTCCTTTAAGTAAATGAAACAAACCTGCTTTGCAGTGAAGTGGAACAGATTAGTCCTTGGCTGACCCTAAAATAAATACTGCATTATATACATGGAAAGAATTAGTGCAAGGCCCATGAATGATTGATGGACCATTTCTTCCAAAGAGTTATTTCATCATGACTTTTCCAAAAAATGACAGAAGTGCCCCTGTGGAAAAAGGAAAAGTGCCCCTCACTTACTGTCCCACCAGTAAGAAACGGGTGACTTCTGTCAGTCCCATGTACGGGAGGAATGTGTCACCCATTTATACAAATGAAGTGCCCCTTTAAATTTACTTTGTTTTGGGCTCACTTATTCTATCTACAGATCGGGAAGGCGGACATGCATATGACTTGAAAAGTGCTCCTCCCCCCTCCCACTTTTTAAAAGGTTCCTACACCCCTAGGTCAGATATGAATGAAAAGTAGCACTGTAAAGAAGCTAGTGTGATATCTTCTTCGATCTTGGGGAAAGTATATTTTAATATATCCGCACTTTCAACATAGAGATTTCAGTTGGAGGGACAAAACACGACTAGGGGTAGGGAGAGGACAACACACGACTAGGGGCAGGGAGGGGGTAAAAATGAACATTCTTTACTTATACACAGAACTGAAGCAGATTCGTATTCTTTACTACAAACAAAACACTTAGTAGCAAATCTTTGGTAAGAATATCTTCACCTACTACTCGCCACTATAGGCTAGACTTTTTTAAACAAGTGCTCTTTTAATTCTTAATTTTTCTTTCACCAATATTTGTTTTTGTATTTCTTACCTACCCACCTAAAACTTTGAATAATTATTCAGATTAAAAAAAAATAGTTTTGCCATACCTTCATTCCCATAAAATACATGGTTTGGGGGTCAAAATTACTGTTTGTTTTTCTTTCTTGAAGTCATCACTGGAACAAACAAAGTTCAGAAAAAGCTTCATTTGCTAAAATAGACAGGACAATGCTAAACAAAACGATTTCCAGCAAACGCTTCTCTGTACATACCAATATGATATTTAAATTACACGACATGTGATGAACTACATGACTAAATTATGATACTTACGCTGGACATGATAGTTCATTCTATACAAATTTCTGCTAATTCTATTATATAGATAAACATGTTTGCTTTTTATGTATAAAATAATGGCACTCTTGAGTTCCTTTGACTATAACACGTCCTTTGAATATTCAAGACTCTTAAAATTAAATATTCATGAGCACAGGATGTGGACAAGAAAACCTCAAGTCCAAACAAAAAATGTATGAACTGATTAAGATAAAGTGCTTTTCCTTTTTCATCACAGCAAAGCAAAATCAGAAGATACAAAATATGAGTTATTTCCTTGGCGCTAAAGTCATGGATATTCAGAGGGTTCTGCATTTCTTAAACTTAAATATTCATGAGCACATGCATGAAACAAGAAATTATTCAGAGAAAGACAAAATAAGAATATTTATTCTCATTTATGGCATACACATTCGTGGAGACATTTCATAAAATTACATATTCATAAGCTGAGGGTATGGTAAAATAATAGTGCTTTTCTTTTTACCCCCACAAAGCAAAACAAAATAAGTACAGCTATTCTCATTGAGTTACTCTGAATTACATGAATATTTACATTATGCATTTCTTAAAATTACATATTCATGAGCATAAGGTATAGGTGAAAAATTTATTAGTGCTTTTACTTTTTCCAGACACAAAATAAGAACAGTTTTTCTCATCAAGTGACTGTGAATGGCATGAGTATTTATCTTCTGCATCTCCTAAGATTACATACTCATGAGAAGCACACAAAATAAAATAGTTATTCCCTTCGAGTCACTCCGAATGGCATGAATATTCATTATGCATTTCTTAAAATTACATATTTATGAGTTTAGGCTAGTGGCCAAAACAGTTTTTTTTCTCTTTTTTTTCTTCTTCTCACAAAGCAACACAGAAAGAAACAAAATAATTTTCTTCCAAATTATTCTTAGTGGCATGGATATTCGGAAGTTCTGTATTTCTTAAGATTGCAATATTTATGAGTATCGTAACAGATCAATGAAGTCTTTACAAAAATGTAGACCGATTAAAATATATTATTATCCTATTCATGATGAAAATCTGTTGCAATGGTTTTTCAGTCCAAAATCCTCAAAGTCTACAAGGTTGAACAAAAACATCACTTAAAATCACTCATCAATACAAACAAAACCTTCACTGTTAAATACCATCCTATTTGTAAATTATTACTTAAAAAAATAAAGTGAAAGTCAGTGCAGCTGCAGTAAAATTTGTTTACTATGTCAGATTATAACCATGGAAAGTGAGGTGAGGTGTGTGGAAATCACTGGTGTAATTGCTTGTGCTGGATTGTGGTTTCTGTTGTGAGCAATGTAGACCCCGGCAGATGATAGATTTTGTCAGGGCTTAAGAGACACAAAATGTATTAGGAGGTTTAGACTTAATGTTTCCTCAAAACGGAAAGATAACAAAATATGAGTTATTTAATACACAACTGCATAAGCAAAAGCAGGCAAAAAAACAAACACAAACGGCTACTTAATCTGACCCATCTCACAAGCAGTGAAGGCCCATAGTTTAATCCCTTCCATGATGGTACTGTAGATTGTGTACTTTACATCACTGTCAACAGCTATGGTTATGTAGGTATGTCCACGGCCATTTGGTAAACCAGTTGTGAAGTATTACTGGATGAAGACCCATAATAGCAGTAAATTGAACCCAGGACCACAAGCCAAGCTGGCGATACCAAGCTAGACCACAGAGGCTCATAAATATGTATTCCCGGTTTCTGTGGTGACAGCAGAGGAGAGCATGTGACTCCCCCTGATAGGGGTGACTCCCCCTGATAGGGTGAGTCCCCTGATAGGGTGACAGTCCCCTGATAGGGTTGACAGGCCCCTGATAGGGTGACCCCTGATAGGGTGAGTCCCCTGATAGGGTGACAGTCCCCTGATAGGGTTGACAGGCCCCTGATAGGGTTGACAGGCCCCTGATAGGGTGAATTGCAGGTGACTTCCCAGCAGTGCTGGTGACTTCCCAGCAGTGCTGGTGACTTCCCAGCAGTGCTGGTGACTTCCCAGCAGTGCTGGTGATTTCCCAGCAGTGCTGGTAATCATTTTAGTAGACTAATGGATAGTGGAATTAACACTTTTTTTGGAAAACGCCAGGAATCAGCTTTCGACAAATCACACGTCTGGCTGCCCGGGACAACCAACAGTCTTATGTGGGCACCAAATGACATTTACATCACCTGCCCAGATGACAACTTGGTCGGCAAAATGTAAACAAAAATTCCATAGGCAACCTTGATTACTTTCAGAACAACAACCAATTCAGATTCTCCTGCCGGCGGAGAAGTTGGTTAAACCCTGCCTGAAATTGTACACAGAATCCAATCACTGTACCCAGCGATGAGGTTGGTTGAACCCTGCCTGAAATTGTACACAGAATCCAACCACTGTACCTGGCGGAAAGGTTGGTTGAACCCTGCCTGCAATTGTACACAGAATCCAACCACTGCACCCGGCGGAGAAGTTGGTTGAACCCTGCCTGTAATTGTACACAGAATCCAACCACTGTACCCAGCGGAGAGGTTGGTTGAACCCTGCCTGAAATTGTACACAGAATCCAACAACTGTACCCAGCGGAGAGGTTGGTTGAAGCCTGCCTGAAATTGTACACAGAATCAAACCACTGTACCCGGCAAAGGAACACAAGAGTCCAACCACTGTATTCTTTTTCGGATATGATTATGAGTCTGTAACCACTTGGCTTCTACACTCAGGGTTATCAAACCACCTCAAAATATCTATAATTTATTCAAAAAGACTTGAATAAAAAAGACAGAAATTGAATTAATTGTAGGTCCTCTTTCGATAAGAGTTATGTATGGAAAGTTAAGAATAGAGGGAGACAATTAGTAGTCAAAGTCACCTTTTAGAATTAAACGACAAACTTCAGCAATTACAACCAACATTTTCTGAAATTTCTGCTTGGCATTTCTGAGACTAAAGGGGCACTCAGCTGACATGTGATGTCATCTTTACGGTCTTGGTCCGACGAAGGTCATGTATGGTACGTGAAGGATACGAGGGAACAATTACTTAGTTACCTATGTTACTATTTACAGTTAAACAACAAAGTTCAGCAATTATGTTTGGTATTTCTGAGATTAAAGGGACACTCAGCTGACATGTGAGTGTGTATCATGCTGGAGACTAGAAAATTCCAATACACTTGTCATGCATCTGATGGCACTAACAACCCTTCATATCAATGTTCAAATCAAGTGTACTATTTTTCTATTTTCCCAGTTTGTACACAACGTTTCGTGCATAGCATGGTACATATAGACTGTAATTATTAATACTTGTTCTGAATACTGCATTCATTTTTCCACAAAAAGGGTATGAAAATGAGACCTCTGTGATATTTTAAAATTAATTAGCAAAAATAACACGCTCACCTTTTTCGGACGAAATCACCTTTAAAGAAAGTGAAGCAATTGGATTAATTCTGAATACAACGTATTTCTGTATAGGGTATCAAATCTCTAATATAGATACTATCCAAGTATCAACAATAGGACCATCCTACAGTCTGTGAACGGACTGCAGAATGGCCCTGGCAGACCCCTGGGTCTTCCAGGGATGTGCTAGGGCCATTCTGCAGTCTGTTAATTATGTGACGTACTGTGAAATGGCCCTAAGAACCCTGGGTCTTCCAGGGATCTGCTAGGGCCATTCTGCAGTCTGTGAATCATGTGACGGACTGCGGAATGGCCCTGGCAGACCGCTGGGTCTTCCAGGGATCTGCTGGGGCCATTCCGCAGTATCTCCCAGGGATGTGCTAGGGCCATTTCTCAGTCAGTGAATTATGTGACGGACTGCGGAATGGCCAATAACATTTGTACATGTATGTAACTGGTGCATTTACACATTCTCATATATGACATAACAGACACTGGGCAGCTATTGAGAAAGCACGCAGAATACAGCTAAATTTCCTGGGCCACATTCTTCGAATGACAAAGGATATATCTACTAAACTGTATGCCTTTCTCTAACCACTCCAAGGTTGACGTAGGCCAGGAACGTCAATGCACAACCAATCTATTCCACACTTACTGGGGGATGATAGCGGCCAGCTATCCCCAAGCCAGGCAGCCAACCTTGCTAGGAGGGGCTGGAGGAAGGTTACAGTCACCTGTGTCACAGCCGATCAATGATGATGACACATTGTTAGTAGAAAATCTATATCTATATACTGTATATCTATGTACTGTATATCTATATACTGTATATCTATATACTGTATATCTATATACTGTATATCTATGTACTGTATATCTATGTACTGTATATCTATGTACTGTATATCTATATACTGTATATCTATATACTGTATATCTATATACTGTATATCTATATACTGTATATCTATATACTGTATATCTATATACTGTATATCTATATACTGTATATCTATATACTGTATATCTATATACTGTATATCTATATACTGTATATCTATATACTGTATATCTATATACTGTATATCTATATACTGTATATCTATATACTGTATATCTATATACTGTATATCTATATACTGTATATCTATATACTGTATATCTATATACTGTATATCTATATACTGTATATCTATATACTGTATATCTATATACTGTATATCTATATACTGTATATCTATATACTGTATATCTATATACTGTATATCTATATACTGTATATCTATATACTGTATATCTATATACTGTATATCTATATACTGTATATCTATATAGATTCTATACACATAGAAACTTCCCATTCTAATTATTTCTCAAAATTCCCTTTAATATTCTTTATTATAGCATGCACCAGTGATTTCAAGCAAAATCCTATACTATATCATCACGTTAAGTGCCATACTATATCATTACGTTAAGTGCCATACTATATCATTGCGTTAAGTGCCATACTATATCATTACGTTAAGTGCCATACTATATCATTACGTAAAGTGCAGACAGGAAATATTACTTATTTTCACCACAAGGTTAGAACACAATAATTCCCTTTGATTGTACCATGAACACGCACCAGTAAATTCCAGCAATAATCCCAAAATACATCACTACGTTAGTGCAGAAAGGGAACACTTTTTCCTTGACCAAAAGGTTAGAAAACAATAATTCCCTTTGATTGTACCAATAATCCCAAAATACATCATTAAATAAGTGCAGAAAGGGAACGCTTTTTACCATGACCAGCGATTTTCAGCAATCTTCTCAAACTATATCATTACATTAGTACAGATAGGAAATAATATAAACTTTCACCAAAAAGGTTAGAAAACGATAATATCCTTTGATTCTACCATGTACACGCACCAACATTTACAACAAAAATCCCAATTACTATATCATATTTGTGCTGAATGGGAATAATTCTGACTTTACCCAAATGCTATTTCCCTTTGATACTCTTGTTATACCAGTGATTCCACCAACAATTTCGAGCACTATTCCTAAACTACATTAGAGCTTGAAACTTAAATCCACACTCAGGCAATTATGACCCATCAGGTGCTTACCCCTGGTTTCTGTTGGTAAGCGGTTTAAAGCACACATGAAGAAATATCTTTCCTTAGGAGAAATGGTCCGTCAATCATTCACAATTAATGCACACATCACCTCAGGCATATAATACATAATTATTTTATCACCCGGTTCCAAACAAACTTCTCCTACTAAGACACCTAAGACGGATGAGTGATTTCAATCACAAAAGTGCCCTAATTACTCAGCACTGCCTTTCTGTAATCTTATACACACAAAATAGCCTTGGGCTACTTGGCTGTGGTGTGCATGGGAATGGCAGCTAAACAATAATTGATTGGAGTGGAAGCACAATACACTCGGCAGGAAGTCGGGCTGGTAATTGTCATACCTGAGTTTTCAGGATTAACTCAGGTGTCAGGTGCGGGTCAGCTTAAAGAAAAACTTTTTGGCACGATTACTCCCCTTGGGCAGGACACCATTCTATGACAGGCTACATCCCCAGCAATACTCATTTCACAGCTGAATAGACTGGAGCAAGTAGAGTGAAGCGTCTTGCCCAAGCACACAACACAGCACTCATAACAGGAGTGACACCTGGTACATACCTTTTGCACATGTATGTGGCTCTTGAACCAATGCACCGCTAGTGCAGAAGGGAATAATCCTTACATTCCCCAAAGGTTAGGGAACGATAAGACTCTTCTCATCTTGTATGCTAAACTTTGATACCAATGGGTGGAACCATGAGTTAGCTATGTACAGAGTTCCCACACATTCAGTATAAACAAACCAATATTCGTGACCCACCATTTCTAATTTCCACAACCAACATAAATATTCATGTTTGAGATATTTTCATAGGTGTCATATACACCAATTCAAGATCGTTGATTAATGTATAAGGCTGCCGTGCTAAAATGCTGATCACCCCTATACACCCAGATTCTAACTTGGATCAATAATATTGAAAAACTTTTGAAACATTTTACAAAATTCAAAGCTTCAAATACATGTATATGAAAATTTACATTTTAGTCTTACATTGACCTTCAAGTCTTGTAACACCATTGCCCCATGCCCATTGGTATGGTAACACCATTGCCCCATGCCCCCCCCCCCCCTCTCTCACCTGCCCTAATCCTGCCTGACTCTCTATCAATATAATCAAAGGAACCCAGAGAACCTGACCTACTCCTTAGCATCCTAAAGATCCGCCTCTGTCTCTTCAGGCTGTTTTTGTTTCGTGTGTTCAAGTTGCTGGAAAATAACTGGCTTCTTAGCTCTGTCCGGTTTCCGCCAAACTGTGATTTCCTGCAAGGAAACAAAAGAAACAAATGATGTAATGGTCACATGATCCTACAGACCGTTTCAAACTCTAAATCAGCAAGTTTGGGAAAACGAACTCCATTAATGTCACATGGCTAAAATTCAGAGTCCATAATGGACCAATCGTATACTGGGGAAATCTTATCAATCAATCAAATAATGGGGGATTCTTGGTAGTTTGCAACATTCTTGCATGGTATTAGGACATGCATTTAAAAAGTGCATTCAATGTCAGTCATACAGGCAGGTAACATGTATGCACACGACATATCTTTCAGCTACATGGTTGGGTTAACAGCAGGAAAATTCCCACAGCTTTTGATTGAATGAAGCACTGAAGGTCGGTGTTCAGCCAAAATCAGTTGGAAAAGGGCTACATTCATGCTAACTGTAAAGTTATAGAGCCAATCAGAAGCTATTTGCAGGGACCAATCAGAAGCTATTTGCCTGGGCCAATCAGAAGCTATTTGCCTGGGCCAATCAGAAGCTATTCGCAGGGACCAATCAGAAGCTATTTGCCTGGGCCAATCAGAAGCTATTTGCCTGGGCCAATCAGAAGCTAATTGCAGGGACCAATCAGAAGCTAATTGCAGGGACCAATCAGAAGCTATTTGCATTTGCCTATTTGCCTGGGCCAATCAGAAGCTGCAGGGACCAATTTGCAGGGACCAATGAGCCAATCTATTTGCAAGCTAGCTTTGCATGAGCCAATCAGAAGCTATTTGCAGAGACCAATTAGGAGCTATTTGCCTGGGCCAATCAGAAGCTATTTGCAGGGGCCAATCAGAAGCTATTTGCAGGGACAAATTAGAAGCTATTTGCTGGGCCAATCAGAAGCTGTTTCATAAGCCAATCAGAAGCTATTTGCATGAGCCAATCAGAAGCTGCCAATCAGAAGCTATTTGCATGAGCTAATTAGAAGCTCTTTAGTGAGCCAACCAGAAGCTGTTTTATGAGTCAATCAGACGCTATTTGCACGAGCCCATCAGAAGCTATTTGCATGAGTCAATCAGGAGCTGTTTTATGAGCCCACCAGACGCTGTTTCATGAACCAATCAGACGCTGTTTCATGGGTCAATCAGAAACTATTTGCAAGAGCCAATCAGAAGTCATTTGCATGAGCCAATCACAAGGTATTTGCGTTAACCAATCAGAACCTATTTTTATGAGTCAATCAGACACAATTAACATGAGTGAATTAGTAGCCAATTAGCCAATCACAATTTATTTACATGAGCGAAACAGAAACTATTTACATGAACCAATCAAGCGATTTGCATAAGCCAATCAGAAAGTATTTCCATAGACCAATCACAAACTATTTGTAAAAACCCACCACAGGCTACTAGCATGAGCCAATCAGACATTATTTGCATGAGCCAATTATAACTATTTGCAGGAGCCAATCAGACACTATTTGCATGAGCCAATCACAAGCTATTTGCATTCACCAATTACAAACTATTTGCATGAGCCAATCACAAGCTATTTGCATTCACCAATTACAAACTATTTGCATGAGCCAATCACAAGGTATTTGCATTCACCAATTACAAACTATTTGCATGAGCCAATCACAAGCTATTTGCATTCACCAATTACAAACTATTTGCATGAGCCAATCAGAAGCTATTTGCATTCACCAATTACAATCTATTTGCATGAGCCAATCACAAGCTATTTGCATTCACCAATTACAAACTATTTTGCATGAGCCAATCACAAGGTATTTGCATTCACCAATTACAAACTATTTACAGGAGTAAAATCAGAAACAATTTAGATGAGCCAATTATTAGTAGCTATCATTAAAACCTATATACATTCTATTTACATGAGCCATTCAGAAACTATTTGCAATAGCCAATCAGAAGCTATTATTATAAGCCAATCAGAAAATATTTGCATGAGTCAATTAGAAACTAATATGAATCAATCAGACCATGGACAAATCAGACACTATTGGCATGAGCCAATCAGACACTATTGGCATGAGCCAATCAGACATTATTTGCATAAGCCAATCAGACACTATTTGCATGAGCCAATCAGACACTATTGGCATGAGCCAATCAGACACTATTGGCATGAGCCAATCAGAAATATTTGCATGAGCTAATCAGACACTATATGCATGAGCCAATCAGAAACTATTGGCATGAGCCAATCAGACACTATTGGCATGAGCCAATCAGACACTATTGGCATGAGCCAATCAGACACTATTGGCATGAGCCAATCAGACACTATTGGCATGAGCCAATCAGACACTATTGGCATGAGCCAATCAGACACTATTGGCATGAGCCAATCAGACACTATTTGCATGAGCCAATCAGACACTATTTGCATGAGCCAATCAGACACTATTGGCATGAGCCAATCAGACACTATTGGCATGAGCCAATCAGACACTATTGGCATGAGCCAATCAGACACTATTGGCATGAGCCAATCAGACACTACTGGCATGAGCCAATCAGACACTACTGGCATGAGCCAATCAGACACTATTGGCATGAGCCAATCAGACACTATTGGCATGAGCCAATCAGACACTATTGGCATGAGCCAATCAGACACTACTGGCATGAACCAATCAGACACTACTGGCATGAGCCAATCAGACACTACTGGCATGAGCCAATCAGACACTATTGGCATGAGCCAATCAGACACTATTGGCATGAGCCAATCAGACACTATTGGCATGAGCCAATCAGACACTATTGGCATGAGCCAATCAGACACTATTGGCATGAGCCAATCAGACACTATTGGCATGAGCCAATCAGACACTATTTGCATGAGCCAATCAGACACTACTGGCATGAGCCAATCAGACACTATTGGCATGAGCCAATCAGACACTATTGGCATGAGCCAATCAGACACTATTGGCATGAGCCAATCAGACACTATTGGCATGAGCCAATCAGACACTACTGGCATGAACCAATCAGACACTACTGGCATGAGCCAATCAGACACTATTGGCATGAGCCAATCAGACACTATTGGCATGAGCCAATCAGACACTATTGGCATGAGCCAATCAGACACTATTGGCATGAGCCAATCAGACACTATTGGCATGAGCCAATCAGACACTATTGGCATGAGCCAATCAGACACTATTGGCATGAGCCAATCAGACACTATTGGCATGAGCCAATCAGACACTATTGGCATGAGCCAATCAGACACTATTGGCATGAGCCAATCAGACACTATTGGCATGAGCCAATCAGACACTATTGGCATGAGCCAATCAGACACTATTGGCATGAGCCAATCAGACACTATTGGCATGAGCCAATCAGACACTATTGGCATGAGCCAATCAGACACTATTGGCATGAGCCAATCAGACACTATTGGCATGAGCCAATCAGACACTATTGGCATGAGCCAATCAGACACTATTGGCATGAGCCAATCAGACACTATTGGCATGAGCCAATCAGACACTATTGGCATGAGCCAATCAGACACTATTGGCATGAGCCAATCATGAGCCACTCAGATTGGCATGAGCCAATCAGACACTATTGGCATGAGCCAATCAGACACTGGCATGAGCCAATGGCATGAGCCAATCAGACACTATTGGCATGAGCCAATCAGACACTATTGGCATGAGCCAATCAGACACTATTGGCATGAGCCAATCAGACACTATTGGCATGAGCCAATCAGACAAAATTGGCATGAGCCAATCAGACACTATTTGCATGAGCCAATCAGACACTATTTGCATGAGCCAATCAGACACTATTTGCATGAGCCAATCAGACACTATTGGCATGAGCCAATCAGACACTATTGGCATGAACCAATCAGACACTATTGGCATGAGCCAATCAGACACTATTGGCATGAGCCAATCAGACACTATGGGCATGAGCCAATCAGACACTATTGGCATGAGCCAATCAGACACTATTTGCATGAGCCAATCAGACACTATTGGCATGAGCCAATCAGACACTATTGGCATGAGCTAATCAGACACTACTGGCATGAGCCAATCAGACACTATTGGCATGAGCCAATCAGACACTATTTGCATGAGCCAATCCGAAACCACTTTCATGAATAAATCAGAAGCTATTTACATGAGTCATTCAAAAGCTGTTTCCATGAACCAATCAGAAGCTATTTGCATGAGCCAACAGAAACTATCATTATGAATCAATCACAGACTGTTATCATGAGCCAATCAGAAACTAATTTGCAGGAGCCAATCAGAAGCGACTTCCATCAACCAAGCAGCAACTATTTCCATGAACCAATAGAATGTATGTGCATAAGCCAACAGAAACTATCATTATGAGAACACCAGAAACTATTATGAGCCAATCAGAAACTATTTGCATCAACCAATCATGAGCTTACTTGTTGTTTGAAGTATCTCCTCTCCTCTTCATCCACCAGTACCAGGTTGAGGTAATACCGAACTGAAAACTTCTTGTTCACGTCCCGCATGCTGGGCGTGAGCTCGTAGCCTGACAAAAATAGCCGGATTGGAATGGATTCTCCTACAATAGAGAGAGAAATACAATACAATTTTATATCAAGCAGCAAGTTTCTCCTTTTCTTGATAGAAGAATAAATAATACACGGGAAGTTTTGTTCAATGTTCAGCTACATGAGAAGCACACGAAGCATTTTAACATGTCCCTCAGAATGGGTGTGAGCCCTCATGATGGGTGTGAGCCCTCATGATGGGTGTGAGCCCTCACGATGGATGTGAGCGCTCACGATGGGTTTGAGCCCTAACCATGGGTGTGAGCCCTCACTATGGGTGTGAGCCCTCACCATGGGCGTAAGCCCTCACAATGGGCGTGAACCCTCAAGACCTCACAATGGGCGTGAACCCTCAAGATGGGTGTGAGCCCTCACGATGGGTGTGAGCCCACACGATGGGTGTGAGCCCTCACTATAGGTGTGAGCCCTCACGATGGGTGTGAGCACTCACCATGGGCATAAGCCCTTACGATGGGCTTGAGCCCTCACAATGGGTGTGAGCCCTCACGATGGGTGTGAGCCCTCACGATGGGTGTGAGCCCTCACCATGGGCATAAGGTGTGAGCCCTCACAATGGGTGTGAGCCCTCACGATGGGTGTGAGCCCTAACCATGGGCGTAAGCCCTCACTATGGGTGTGAGCCCTCACCATGGGCATAAGCCCTCGCGATGGGTGTGAGCCCTCACGATGGGTGTGAGCCCTCACGATGGGTGTGAGCTCTCACCATGGGCGTAAGCCCTCACGATGGGCGTGAGCCCTCACGATGGGTGTGAGCCCTCACCATGGGTGTGAGCCCTCACGATGGGTGTGAGCCCCCACGATGGGTGTGAGCCCTCACGATGGGTGTAAGCCCGACAAAAGAGCCGGAATGGAATGGCTTCTCCTAGAATAGTGGTAGATACACAGAGAAATTAAAGACAATTTTCCACACAAAAAAAAACGTTTTCTTGATAGATGATATTATAATAATTGACTAGAGAGCTAAGAAAGCTACATCCATCTGAGCCACCTGATGTTCATCTTATGATAAGAGTACATGACCCCTCTGGAGGGGACACTATGACCCCTCTGGAGGGGACACTATGACCCCTCTAGACGGGACACTATGACCCCTCTGGACGGGACACTATGACCCCTCTGGACGGGACACTATGACCCCTCTAGACGGGACACTATGACTCCTCGAGATGGGACACTATGACCCCACTGGACGGGACACTATGACCCCTCTGGACGGGACACTATGACCCCTCTGGACGGGACACTATGACCCCTCTGGACGGGACACTATGACCCCTCTGGACGGGACACTATGACCCCTCTAGACGGGACACTATGACTCCTCTAGATGGGACACTATGACCCCTCTGGACGGGACACTATGACCCCTCTGGACGGGACACTATGCCCTTCTGGACGGGACACTATGACCCCTCTGGACGGGACACTATGACCCCTCTGGACGGGACACTATGACCCCTCTGGACGGGACACTATGACCCCTCTGGACAGGACACTATGACCCCTCTGGACGAGACACTATGACCCCTCTGGACGGGACACTATGACCCCTCTGGATGGGACACTATGACCCCTCTGGACGGGACACTATGACCCCTCTGGACAGGACACTATGACCCCTCTAGACGGGACACTATAACCCCTCTGGAGGGGACACTATGACCCCTCTGGACGGGAAACTACTCCATCACAGATTAACTCTGCAGAAGTGCTGGTACTCATTTCACAGCTGAGTGGACTGAAGCAAGTTAAGTGTCTTGCTCAAGGATGTAATGCAGCGCTCACGGTGGGAATCAAACTAGGTACCTGTGGAATACGAGCATGACTTAACCCTTACTCTACCATGCGACAATATTATCGCCATTTCAAACCATCTTTTTCTAAAAATAAAATGGGGACTTTACCAAAATCCTATGGAGAAATCTTGGTATCATTTTAAAGTGCTCGAATATTTCTTTCACAAAATGAAACTTTTTATAGGGGTCATATTACAGAACTTTGAGAAAAAGTAGCTTGAAAAAGGGTTAAACTAAAAATTGCTACAAAAATGGCAAAAAATGTTCTTTTTCCTTTTCAATCTTACAATAACTTCAAGATCACATTCCAAAATCAAACACACAAGTCCTAAGACACGATGTTATTGATTTTTGATCTATTTTTAAAATCCCTACCTGCAATCTTTGTTCTGGAGCAATTTCTTTAAAATTTCATCAATTTCTGCCTTTTGTTTTCTTCAAAAAATCATTTACCAAAACCATACATAGCACATGCTTTGTTGAACCATGGTTTGAAAGTGCTTGCAGTAATTAATATGTTGCACATATTAACCAATAAAGTACTTGTAAATTAAGCCCACATTGAAGAAAGGAATTTGTCTAGTTATCGGCAAAAGAATTTGGAACAGTGAACTCTGATCCGGAATAGTATTATTTGGGAAAAAACTGCCCGGTGGAACATGTGGCAAAAAACTGCCCCGTGGAACAGTGGCAAAAAACTGCCCAGTGGAACAGTGGCAAAAAAAAAAAAAAATTTAACCCCTGCATATTCCAACCATGCCAGTTTAGAATGCATTCGCATATGACGGCCGATGAGACACGGAAAATGTATTCGCCTATGACGGCTAATGAGACACGGAATCTTCATTTCTGTGGGATACAATTGGTATGTTTGACCTTGTTCCTAACATTTGACTTACCTCTAACAGGTGCACCGTCCATGATTTCATACTTGGCAATTGTTTCATTTTCGTTAAAGGTATTTGGCCCTGCAAAAGACAAAACATGAATTCTTAATATCAACTAATTGACGGAAAACTGTTTCAAAAAGATCTGAATGAGACTTAAGAGAGGTAGAGCGCACACACTTTGCATACTGACTGGTAGAGCGCACACACTTTGCATACTGACTGGTAGAGCGCATACACTTTGCATACTGACTGGTAGAGCGCATACACTTTGCATACTGACTGGTAAAACACATACACTTTGCATACTGACTGATTTTACAGACCACTGTTCTTCTACTTGTTGGTACCTCTGTCTGCAATACACAACCCCCTTCACACCCCCTATCAATTCCTATACTTACTTAAGACTGCAAACCCTCTTTTCACTTGCATAACAAATGGCAACTATTTGTTCACTTAATTAGAATTCATGACATTCAGAAGTTCCTGTAGTTATTTTTGGAAGCTAAATCCTGCTCTGAGCAGATAAGACACTTGAAACTTATATATCTCCTCAAGCGGATAAGATTTTTTTGAATGCCTTCTTTACCATTTTGTTTGTATTGAAGTCATACAAGATGAAGTTGCCCAAAGTCATACAAGATGAAGTTGCCCAAAGTCATACAAGATGAAGTTGCCCAAAGTCCTACAAGATGAAGTTGCCCAAAGTCATACAAGATGAAGTTGCCCAAAGTCATACAAGATGAAGTTGCCCAAAGTCATACAAGATGAAGTTGCCCAAAGTCATACAAGATGAAGTTGCCCAAAGTCATACAAGATGAAGTTGCCCAAAGTCATACAAGATGAAGTTGCCCAAAGTCATACAAAATGAAGTTGCCCAAAGTCATACAAGATGAAGTTGCCCAAAGTCATACAAGATAAAGTTGCCCAAAGTCATACAAGATGAAGTTGCCCAAAGTCATACAAGATGAAGTTGCCCAAAGTCATACAAGATGAAGTTGCCCAAAGTCATACAAGATGAAGTTGCCCAAAGTCATACAAGATGAAGTTGCCCAAAGTCATACAAGATGAAGTTGCCCAAAGTCATACAAAATGAAGTTGCCCAAAGTCATACAAAATGAAGTTGCCCAAAGTCATACAAAATGAAGTTGCCCAAAGTCATACAAGATGAAGTTGCTCAAAGTCATACAAGATAAAGTTGCCCAAAGTCATACAAAATGAAGTTGCCCAAAGTCATACAACATGAAGTTGCCCAAAGTCATACAACATGAAGTTGCCCAAAGTCATACAAGATGAAGTTGCCCAAAGTCATACAAAATGAAGTTGCCCAAAGTCATACAAGATGAAGTTGCCCAAAGTCATACAAGATGAAGTTGCCCAAAGTCATACAAAATGAAGTTGCCCAAAGTCATACAAGATGAAGTTGCCCAAAGTCATACAAGATGAAGTTGCCCAAAGTCATACAAAATGAAGTTGCCCAAAGTCATACAAAATGAAGTTGCCCAAAGTCATACAAAGTGAAGTTGCCCAAAGTCATACAAAATGAAGTTGCCCAAAGTCATACAAGATGAAGTTGCCCAGATCATACAAGATGAAGTTGCCCAGATCATACAAGATGAAGTTGCCCAAAGTCATACAAGATGAATTTGCCCAAAGTTATACAAGATGAAGTTGCCCAAAGACATACAAAATGAAGTTGCCCAAAGTCATACAAAATGAAGTTGCCCAAAGTCATACAAAATGAAGTTGCCCAAAGTCATACAAAATAAAGTTGCCCAAAGTCATACAAAATAAAGTTGCCCAAAGTCATACAAAATAAAGTTGCCCAAAGTTATACAAGATAAAGCTGCCCAAAGTCATACAAGATGAAGTTGCCCAAAGTCATACAAGATGAAATTGCCCAAAGTCATACAAGATGAAGTTGCCCAAAGTCATACAAGATATAGTTGCCCAAAGTCATACAAGATGAAGTTACCCAAAGTCATACAAAATGAAGTTGCCCAAAGTCATACAAGATGAAGTTGCCCAAAGTCATACAAAATGAAGTTGCCCAAAGTCATACAAAATGAAGTTGCCCAACCACAGGATGAGGAGCTACAATTTTTTTCTTCAAAAAAAAAAAAAGTGCTCTTAAAAAGGCTAAAAATCATGAAATTTTGCATAACTTTTGCCAAAAAAGGATATTGATAATAGGAGCAGTCAAAATTTGACAAGAACTGGATGCATTGATGTCTCTGGCAGTTTCTCAGAGGTTTTCAGGCAAAAGCAAGGTCTGGAAGTATGGCAAGTAAGTTTTTAAAGAAAACACATTTTTGGGGGTTAAATTTTGTGCACTTTTTTAACTTTCTCTATTTTAACCCATCTTTTTCACAAAAATCTTCAACATAGTAACCTCTACCAAAAAGTTACATTTTCTGACAGTATTATTCGAGCACTTTTAAATGATACCAGGATCACTGCTGTTTGACAAAGCAAAATATTTTTTTGAAATGTACATGTCCAAATCGGCCATGTCACGGCCGCATGATTGTAAAGGTTAAGTAAGTTCTATTTTTCAATCCACCAATGAGATCAGAGTGCTCACCTGACCCCGTTGTTTCCCTCTTGATGATGGCAAGTTCCATGTGTTTGATTTTGATCCGTACGAGAAGAAAATAAATTTTACCGACTATGACATCTTTTAGATGATACCTGCATTTGAAGAAAAATAACAAAATTGTAATAATCTAGAGCATCAATATTGCAGTGGCTCAACGAGTGAAACACGAAGCTATAATGCATCATCAGCGTCTGAGAACACCAAAATTTCAGGTCAATATTGTCAGAGGTTTTAATGAATATTGAAGTAAAATGAGAGTACAAACAGGATGAGTGAAAGTGTAATAATTACACAGGCTAATTCTTCTCTATCATTCCTCCGCGCAAAGTTTTTAGGGCAAGCATTCTTTGATGCCTACCACCAATTTGACTGGTAATGATGCTGAAACCTCCTACATCAACATAAATAAGAGGGGTCTTCCCAAGAAATACATGGTAATATTTTGTGGATACACCCTAAAATTTCCACATGAAATCAAATTGAGTGGATGGTCATGAACAACTGAGAGCTTCTGTGGGCGGCCTATGCCCAAGGTAGGGCCATCTTCACTTACTTTGACTTGCTGTACTCAAAATCTACATACAAGCAGTCATCGATGCCGACCTCGATCACGGAGTTGGGGCATGTGAATACTGTAATACTGCAGAGAATGGGAGCCACACACAGAAAGAAGAGACTTCCTGGTGGAAACAATAAGACAAGCCACTCATGGAGTGGTGAGTCTACAGTTTTTAATGTAAAAGCCCCCCCCCCCCACCCCTTCCCCAGGAGAACAAGATCCCAGAACAAGAAAACCATGGAGAAATTTTGCTGCCCCAAAAAGGGTAAGGGAGGAATCTTCCCTTATTTTGACTTGATGTACCAGTCTTCGATGCCGACCTCCAGTTTGATTGATGAGTTGGTATCGGAGTATTGTGATAATGTGGGAGCCCCTAAAGCGGTGATTCTTAACCCTTACTCTCCCAGCGTCACGGTGACCGTGACAATTACGATCCATTTTCCAAAATTTGTTTTGAGTTCCTTCCCAAAATCCTATAGAGCTGCAAATAAGTTCATTCAAACCAGATTGAATAGATCTTTTATAAAATGGTTATTTTGTTGGGGGGTTAGATTGAAATTTTTTGACTTAAAATCGTTACAAAAAAGTGCATTTAAAAAAAAAAACGGCATTTTTTTTTTTTTTTTAAAGACGAATGTCATACGTGAATATTTTTTCTCTTTTTTTTTTCAGGTAAAGTATAAAGATAGTTTGAATTGTTGGTTGCTACACGATTTTTACTTGTACTTGGTCAATGTTTGTGTTTTTTTGGAGAAAATATGCCAAAATTTGTGATTTTGGGCCATTTTGGACCTTTTTTGATCACAAAATTATAAAAAAAGGGCCAAATATTGTATTGGAATTTTTAAAATCTCTACGGGTAGAGGAGAAATAGATCGTTCAGACGAACTATTACAATAACAGATGCACCCCCTCTACTTGCCTAAAAGGTCTCTGATGATGACGTCAATTTGCATCTTTGTTTTTTTTTTCCTCGCACATTCGACATCACAAAATGGCGAGATATAAGTTACAACGCCGAACGTGCCTTCCGACTCCTATGTTTTCTTTAGAATAATGATGACTCAGAGGGGTCGGAAGGTACTTCTGATGAAGAAGATGTACCAGAACTCGACCAGATTGAGGAAGAGGAGAATAAAGAGCCTGCTGAGATGGATAGTGATCTGTTCCAAATTACGGAGTTGGTAAGTGTTTTCTTCCAAAAATAGCGAAAGTACTACATTGTAAATGTGTAGTAATAAAATAAGGCTTAAAGAATTATAATGATAAATTAGCGGGGATTTTTTGCTTGTTACGATGAACAAGTAAAAGGGACACTAAAATCACATATAAAAAAAAGGATTTAGGTCCTTTCTATAATAGCCCGGATGAAACAAATGAAAGCTGAACCCCAATAATAACATTTCTAAATGGACTGAAATATATGTATTTCCCAATGGCAAAATTGTAAATTTAGGCCTACTGAAATATGTGTATTCCCAATTTCACAAAATCCAAGTTCCATTATTTCAGAGGCCGAAATCACAATTTTATGGGGGAAAGTGGAGTAGGGGTCCCATGTTAGGGCAAAATACACATGTTGGGGGTGCCCCAGGCCCATTTAGAGGAAAATGCTTGTATATAGGCCTAGTACCGGTACATTATTTTGATGCCCCATTTTTTGGGACCATGATCCTTTTCCCCTCCCCCTGGCTATGCCACTGTTGTGGTGATGACTAGATCGATAAAACAAACATTTTGGACCCCTGTATGTACCCCGGGCTTCCCGGCTGTAAAAGTCTGTCCCCACAGTTACCACAAAATTGTGGGGCAGGTTAGAAACCACAATAACATGTTATGCGATAACATGTTATGCGTATGCTTGAAGAGGACGAGTTGCCCGCTACTAAAAACCACAATAACATGTTATGCGATAACATGTTATGCGTATGCTTGAAGAGGAGAAGCCGCCCGCTACTCCCCAACCCGAGAGGAAGAGGGACAGACCGTTGAAGATGAGCCCAGGCCCCTCTTCCAGGCCTTCCGCTGCAGTCTCGCCACCATCACCACTCAAAGACTGCAGCGGAAAAAGCTGCCTTCAAAACCAGGAAGGAAGAGCGGAACGCTCGGCTGCAGGAGATACAACGGTCGAAGGTCATCCCTGCAGCCAATAAAGACTATCATCTGTGGGAAGTACTGGTGGAGAGTGACCGGGATCGACACGAGGTCTTCGGTAACTGGTTATAGGAAGACCAAACTAAAGTAAGTTAAATGAATATAGTTGTAATTTTTTTTTTTTTTTAATTCTATTTGCAGCAACAAGGTATAGCAGAAGACTTTACAAATTTGGAACTTTTCGGCAAACATTTCTTATGAATTCCATGTGGAATGAACAGAAGTAAGTGTTCAATAGATAATCAGCATAGTCTATCAACATAAAAGTAGCTGTGAAGCTTGTAATGGCTGAAATTGGGTCAGAAATAAACCAAAAACACTTTCGTGCATAATAAATGAGGTAAATGACTTAATTTGCATATCATTTGCCAATTTTTTTTTGTTTTTTCGTTGCAAATGATGATGTAAACATCTTGTTTTTCTGCATTCTATTAGTTTTGGACATCATAGAAGGGGAAAATGCATTTTTGGAAAATTTAGTGCCATACACTATTAGATAGATTATTCACAGAATCGAAGGATAATTTTTAGGTCAAAATGTACCAAATTTTTCATATTTTTTTTTTTCTTCTGATTTTTAAAAATTTTTCAAATTCTTCTGATTCTTACCAAAAAATCCTGATTTTTAAAATGAATAGTATCAAATGCAAGGTCTTTCCAAGGACGATTCAGAAATTCTATCCATATTTTTTGCTATTTAGCCACAAGGCACAAGCGTGTCATAAAGATAGAATGTTTAGGGACCTAATATGCTAATTCAATGACCTAATTTGCATATTTGAGTTCGGAAATATGCACATTTTTGGAAAGTTCAACATGTTAGCTTTCATAAAAGTCGAACTTGTTTTGGTACAAATGGAACAGAAAGTGCTGAAAAAATCCTCTTTCCAAAAATTTCAGAAATAGCTTATTCTATTTTTGGAACCTTGGGAGAGTAAGGGTTAATAGGCAGCCCGCGGGCCAAATCTGGCCCGCCAGACAATCTACTCTGGCCCGCCAAAAAGTCATTGTTGGAAAAAAATGTGAATGAGATTGGTAAAAATCTCAAAATACTTGTTTATTTTGGGTTTTTCCTAGGCAGATCTGCGCACTATAATATCGCGGCTTATCAAGCAAAATGTTATCTTTAGTTTCGTTATAAAATGGGCAGACTTGCCGGCTTGTCAAAGAAGGAAGGCTGATAAGAGAACCGCCAACATCTAGCGTACATCCTTCTTATCGCTTGCACTCTCAGCATGTTTGTATTCAGGGTTTGTTTTGATGGGTTTTGTTTGTCACGTGACGCTGGTTTTGCCATGCGATTGGCCCACGGCCTAAGTTTAATGTGAAAAAAAAATTGATATAGAACCCTTGCCCTAGAGTAACAGAAGAAGGGGCCTACTAAGAAATAAGATGATGACATGACCTCTATTTTGATTAACAAGTTTGGAATCTGCATATTTTAAGAATGTGGCCACTCCCTCTCCAGAAAAGAAAGAGAAATTGTCTGGCATAGAAGTATTTGTCCAGCCCCCAGAAGGGTAAGGGACGGATCTCCACTTACTTTGACTTGTTGTACTCAAATTCTATATGCAAGCAGTCTTCGATGCCGACCTCCATTTTGATTGATGAGTTGGTATCTGGGTATTGTGATAACGTGTGCACCAGGATGTCCATCTCCTTTGTGGTGTCCGTCAGACGCTTTGTGATAATTACCCTCAAAAAGTACCTGGGAAAACAAGGAAACAAGCAATGATGTGAATATAGGCTTGTTTGATGAGACTTAACGGCACCACGACAGTAGAAAGAGAACAACTTGAAAATCAAAGACGGAACTGTCAAACAACTACTGTGCTATCCTGTTCCCAGGGGCGCAGGAGGAGTCACCCCTCAGGGGGGCAAGAACCACACAAAACTTCCCATTTACAAGCAACAATAAAAAAAGGTTGTAACAAAAGTTGCTGGTTATCAGGAAATCTTCAATTTTCAGGAAATCCTCTTCATTTTAGAAGAATTTAATTTTTGGAAAAGTTTCTGCAAAGTTCCTTCAATTTTCGGGAAATCCCCTTCATTTGAGGAGAATTTCATTTTGGGGTATTTTTGTGCAGATTTCCTTCAATTTTTGGGAAATGTCAAAATATTTCAATAATTTCACAAATTTTCCCAATAATATTCTAATAAAATCCCAATTACACCTCCAACTGGGGAGGAGAAATCTTCTCAGTACTTATTAGAGCTGTGAACGTTTGGGGATTTTAGTAAACGTGTACACGCCAAAAAAAGCGAGCGTGTATCGTGTACACGCGTTTCGTACCGTAATTTAAGGAAATACACCAAAATTGCTCTAAAACTACGACGCGAAGTAAAAAAATCACGCAACCAGTATGGCAAAAGTACTGACTGCATTGCCCAAATAGACGCTGAGTTTTGCTTTCCAAATCGTAAAAAGTTTACTTCTACAGTATAAAACATCATTTTTATGGAAAATATGCATGGAAATTCAGTTTAGAAAGAACAGATAACTTCCTTTCAATGTCATTTAAACTCAACATCGCGTAAATTTGTATCCCTATTCGCTACGGCTTTCAAAGTTCTTCTGTGAAAAGCTTGCATACGGCCTATGATATACCTCGCCGTAAAACATTTAAAAACTACGCCACCACTACCAGGTAATTCTGAAATATCAGTCCTCTTGAAAAAATGGCCGCCATCTTTGCAACGCATGCAGAATTTCAGCTCTGTTAAAACCTTTTTCTGTTTGTTTATTATGCAATATTTTTTCTTTCTTGCAAAATTTATTTGACTTATCAGGTAATATTTACATGTAAATGTACTGATTGTCATGATTCAAGCATTTTTCAAGAGTGTTTTAGTCGATTTAACAGCTTGTAAAACGGGCCTTGATTGAGTGGGATTTAAAGCCTTACGGCCTAACGTTAGGCCTATTGTTAGTTTCACTGTTTACTGCGGCACATTCGCGGTGCATTTTACAAGTTAGATTACTCAGATTTCGGCGAAATCAAAGTGCATAACATCCCCATTCATTGGTAATAACTGCCCATTTGTGATTCGCACATTTAAAAAGGATTATGCTAATCGGGTTTACAGTTTGTAAAAAGTCATTGATTGGAATTTTGTCAGTGGATGTGTGTGATTTGAATCATGAATGACAATATTGATTTTCAAATGCAAGACTGACTATGAAAACCGATAACTCGCAATGAAGTATTTAGTAAACGTTTACAAGATTTGCAAGCGTGTAGCGTATATACGCTAAACGGTCACAGTTTTATTACTTATACCTCTGCAACTGGGAAGGGGAAATCTTCTGTTCTTATACCTCTGCTTGTTCCATTCAGGGTAATCAATTGTCAAGTTGTTGCAGCTTTGTTTGAAATTTTGCTGCACCTTTTCAAAGAATTGAGATGGATATTCACAAAAGACAATACCAAGGCCGCCCTTTAATACACCACAGATTTGCATGCAAACTTTGCATGTTGATGTCTCAGATTCCAGAAGGCTATAAAATGTCCAATTTGTAACCAAATTGAATGTCATACCTCAACCTGACATTGGCTCCTGTGTATGATTCATACGGCTTCTCTACGTTCATAAACTCAAAGGGAAAGCTTGTTGACTGGGTGAGCTCCCCGGGACGTGCCAGCTCCTTGATGAGAGATGTAAACTCATGATGGTTTCCTCTGTCATAGTATAATTCTGTGGAAAGCAAACATAGCAATATTGACAGGGATGTTGGCACACATTTGAAAAGGGAATATAAGGAAGGGGGAATACAACCCGAACTAACATTATGAATAATCAGGATATAGCTGCTGACTGCAATCTTCTTGAACACCGCCCTTCACTGGGTATGAGCCAAAATCAATAATGATAAGGTGTGGGGGAGGAGGAACTACTGAAAACTTAAGTTATGAATAATCAGGGTGAAGCCCCTCCCTTGAATCCTCGACAGAACACCTGTCCTTAGTGATTATGAGCCAAGATCGATAATGATGACAGGCTGGAAGAAAAAGCAGAACAAATTTCAAACAAATTAAACCTGGAATGTTCACTGTTCTTGCCAAAAGTCTGCCAGAGCAGGTTTTCATTTGTTTTCTATTTTGAATCAAACCTAAGTTCACTATTTAACTGTGTCTTCATCAATCTATTTTACAGCACATCTATCTAGACTATAATTTTTTTTTTTTTTTTTTTGGGGGAGAGAGGGCGGGGAGAATTTTCTTGCAGATCAAATAATTGATTGCTTGAATTCAGGGCATGAATTAATTGTTTAGCAGATTCTAATCGTACAATTACTTTCCAAAACATACCCTCCTAGAACATGCAGGCCCCTAGAAAATACCCAGGGCTACATTTCTGTCCTTTACCAGCTTTAATATTGTTCCGCAAGTTTAAATCACTTCTGCATCAAGTTTTTATTACAATCTAATTATTACTTCTTGAGATGTGTTGATGAAAAAAAAACCTACAAGCATAGCCAAAAAAAACATGACTTCTTTTAAATTCATTATCAGAGGATAAAATAAGTCATAAAATCAGTCTTGGTTTGAATGGACAGCAGGTTCACAATTAAGATGGGATTCCGATAAAATGCCAAATTTGACAATTTTTTAGCCAATTTGGCTGTTTTTGGTGTATTGAGTAATTACACAAAGGAGGGGGGAGGGGAGAAGCACCCCCCCCCTCTTCAACAAAAGAACTCTAGTGTGAACACTAGTAAAGCGGTTTAAGGAGGAGGCTGTGTCTTGGGAAAGACTGCTGCCGCCGCCACCACACCATCATCATCACCATCACCGCCATCATCACCACCACCACCACCATCACCACCATCATCACCACCACCACCATCATCACCACCACCACCATCATCACCACCACCACCATCATTACCACCACCACCATCATCACCACCACCATCACCATCATTACCACCACCAACACCATCATCACCACCATCATCACCACCACCATCATCACCACCATCATCACCACCACCATCATCACCACCACCACCACCATCATCACCACCACCACCACCATCATCACCACCATCATCACCACCACTATCATCACCACCATCATCACCACCACCACCATCATCACCACCATCATCAACATCATCACCACCACCATCATCACCACCACCACCACCATCACCACCATCATCACAACCATCATCACCACCACCACCACCATCATTACCACCACCACCACCATCATCACCACCACCACCATCATCACCACCACCATCATCATCATTATTAAGGAAGGATAAAGCAAATACAAACTCACCTATTTGCCCAACAAATTCAATGCGGATACCTTGGTGCTCTAGCTTTCTTCCTTTAAGTGTGACGTTGACCTTAGGGGAAAAAAAGATTAAGCTCTTTCAGATCTTCTAACATCAGGGGTCAAAATTCAAAACTCAAAAAATGCTGTTCTGAATCAGATTTCACTGTTCCAGCTTTGTTGCTGATAACAAGATAAATCCCTCTTTTTTTCAAAATGGTCTTAATTTACAACTACTGTACTTTGTAGATTGGTTAATATAATGAACAAATATTGATGTCAGATATTGGTACAGTATTTACATGATGTAACATCCAGTTGCATACGGTCCACATGCAAGCAGCCTTGCATATGTATTCATAATTAATTATGCTGATAATTGCAAACACTGTTGGAAAAGCTTTTTCTTAGGATAGAAACGATTTTTTATGATAATCTTGTTTGAAAACATGACAATATAAAAATAATAAACAACACTGGATAATAACAGGAAGTATAAAGTACTACAGCAAACTGCACATTTCCAAGACTCTTTTATTGCTCTTAAGTAACTTTTCCCCCTTTGAGGGGGTTCCTCCCCTGATGGCACAAGAGTAAAGAAGACAACTCAAGATTTGTTATGTTTGTGGGAAGAAATGGAAAATATTTCAATTATGGCTCACCGCTCTAGGTTCACCCCACTCTAGCTCACCACTTTAGGTTCACCATACTCTAGCTCACCATGGCTCACCACTATAGGTTCACCATACTCTGGCCCACCACTTTAGGTTCACCCCACTCTATTTCACCACTAGGTTCACCCACTCTAGCTCACCACTCTAGGTTCACCATACTCTAGTTCACCATGGCTCACCAGTCTAGGTTCAAAACTAGCTCAACATGGCTCACCACTGTAGGTTCACTCTGGCTCGGCATGCAGTCTAGGTTTAACACTCTAGCTCAATATGGCTCACCACTCTAGGTTCACCATACTCTAGTTCACCATAGCTCACCAGTCTAGGTTCAACATACTCTAGTTCACCATGGCTCACCAGTCTAGGTTCAACACTAGCTCAACATGGCTCACCACTGTAGGTTCACCATGGCTCACCATGCAGTCTATGTTCAACACTCTAGCTCAACATGGCTCACCACTCTAGGTTCACCATACTCTAGTTCACCATGGCTCACCAGTCTAGGTTCAACATACTCTAGTTCACCATGGCTCACCATGCAGTCCAGGTTCAACACTCTAGCTCAACATGGCTCACCAGTCTAGGTTCACCATACTCTTGTTCACCATGGCTCACCACTTTAGGCTCAACACTCTAGCTCAACATGGCTCAACTCTCTAGATTCACCCCACTCTAGGTTCACCCCACACTAGTTCACCATGGCTCACCAATCTAGGTTCAACTCTAGCTCAACATGGCTAACCACTCTAGCTCACCATGGCTCACCACTCAAAGGCTTATCTTCAAAAATCAATGAAAACAAACACCTCTTTTCTAGACCTACCTTTCCAGTTATACTTTTATCATCATAAAATAAGTATAGCTTCTCCTTCCTGCCCTTGTGGGTGTAGGAGGGGAAAAGGAGGGGATGTCCTGCAACAGTACCATTCATCAAGGACCACTGACTTTCTTATTAACTTGTAGCACCCCAGAAATTACCATGTCTTTTCTAAACCTACCTTGCCAGTAATGCTTTCACCATCATAAAATAAGTACAGCTTCTCCTTCCTGCCGTCTTCTGTCTTGATTTCTGCTTGTTTCCTTGTTGCCGCATCGTCAAGAATTATATCTATATCTGCACCCTGCCCGAAGCCGAGGAAGCTCTGCAAAAAAAGAATAAAACAGGTTGGCATTTTTGGAATTCCCCTCAAGAAAAATTAAAATGGGCAATTTGCTATTGCTAAAAGTAAAGTACACATTTAAACAGAATCACGTTAGTTTCTGCTCTAGAAAATCAGCATTTTTCTGCCCCTGAAAATCGGTGTTTTCCACCTCTACCTAGTTCTCAGGGCCTGAAACCCTTGTTTTCTAACAAGAGCGAGTAAACATCAACAGGCCATAAAACATGTTAACATTGGACAGCAATATACAAAAAGGTCAAGGCTTCTGATTGGTCATTCAAATGCCGGTCTACAACCAATCAACAATCGTAGCAGAAGTAGGACAAGATTCCTTCTTTAAATGAGGTGGAATTGCAACTTGCTGTGGAATGGCCCTAATGAGCTTTTCCTTAAAACTATTTCAAAGATCACCATTTTATAGCCCACCCCTATTTACATGCATATTTATTGCCTGAGTCAAAGGATTTTGGCCAGAGTTTAGGAGGATCATTCACGGTGCATCAAATACGCATATAAACATTTGATGCCAAAAACATTATCCTTTTATTAAGTTTCCATGTTAGATTGTTTAAAATGCATAAAAAAATATTTACATATTCAGAATTTCCTTCTGTTGATGAGATGCATATGACAATGGTTATCAATTCTGAGTAGAACAGTCTTTAAATTTTGAAACAACAATAACGGTCTTGGGATTGTTTGAAACAACAATGATGGTCTTGGGGTTGTTTGAAACAACAATAACGGTCTTGGGGTTGTTTGAAACAACAATGGGTTGGGGTTTTGGAAACAACAATAACGGTCTTGGGATTGTTTGAAACAACAATGACGGTCTTGGGGTTGTTTGAAACAACAATAACGGTCTTGGGATTGTTTGAAACAACAATGACGGTCTTGGGGTTGTTGGAAACAACAATAACAGTCTTGGGGTTGTTGGAAACAACAATGACGGTCTTGGAGTTGTTGGAAACAACAACAGTCTTGGGGTTGTTGGAAACATCAATAACGGTCTTGGGGTTGTTGGAAACAACAATAACAATAACGGTCTTGGGATTGTTTGAAACAACAATAACAGTCTTGGGGTTGTTGGAAACAACAATAACTGTCTTGGGGTTGTTGGAAACAACAATAATGGTCTTGAGGTTGTTGGAAACAACAATAACGGTCTTGGGATTGTTGAAAACAACAAGTCTTGGGGTTGTTGGAAACATTAATAACGGTCTTGGGGTTGTTGAAAACAACAATAACGGTCTTGGGATTGTTGGAAACAACAATGACGGTCTTGGGGTTGTTGGAAACATCAATGACGATCTTGGGGTTGTTGGAAACAACAATGATGGTCTTGGGGTTGTTGGAAACAACAATGACTGTCTTGGGGTTGTTGGAAACATCAATGACGATCTTGGGGTTGTTGGAAACAACAATGACGGTCTTGGGGCTGTTGGAAACAACAATAACGGTCTTGGGATTGTTTGAAATAACAATAACGGTCTTGGGGTTGTTAAAAACAACAATAACGGTCTGGGGTTGTTGGAAACAATAACAGTCTTGAAGTTGTTGGAAATGACAATAACGGTTTTGGAGTCGTTGGAAATGACATTAACGGTTTTGGGGTTGTTGGAAACAACAATAACAATTTGGGGGTTGAAAATAACAAACAGAAAAGAATCCTCAGCTTGAAAACCCTTTCAGACCTAAACGGAGACACAAAGTCTGACATACTCCTTAGTTTAAATTATACAATTTCTATGGAGTATATTTGCGTTATCATGTACCATGCATCAAATTCCCAAAATGCATGGATTTCAATATTTGGCTTAGTCTATTATTAAAACAGGTGAATTTCTTAAGAAAGCAAAAAAATGTGTACAAACTTTTCCCGTTTGTTATTCTTTTTTGTCATTTTTTATGAATTTTAATCTTAATCTTTTTAACAATCTTTTAAATCTTTTAAAACAATCAATTCATGTTTTGGCATCGTGTTCATCAGGGGGCGAAATTCCCGCTGTTCTGGGAAACAGTGTTTTTTTAGCAGGAACAGTGAATTTTTAAATATCTACATTATGCATCACTCATAAAACTTGTTCTAAGAGTAAATTCCATGTAACAAACAATTTTTAAAGAATGAAAAAACCTTTCTTTTTCCCAATTTCTGGAATTTTTTCATAAATTCTTCACCTAACCGAAAATGAATCCTTATATCAGCTTACGAACGAAGGAAAATTGCAAAATTGGGGGATATATACATGCCAGGGAAATTTGTGTGAAAACAATAAGATCCTAGAAGGCACTGTAGCAAAATAAAAAATTTGCTTTAACTGGAAATTATATGTTCCATCAGGGCTTGGCTAACAAGGGTAAGCATACTGTTGATCAATTATATGATATTGTACATATGTATCAGATCAATGGGGCTTGTACAAAGATACAAATTCATAATTTTGATAACCAGTTATTTCATTTTAGAGCACAATAAGAATAAAGGTATTTCAAGCCAATGCATTTCTTACTCAGAGAAACTTCTATTTTAAATCATCATTTTTCAATTTTTTGGTCACCAAGATTTAAATTTTCATCGCCATGGCGACAGGAATTGTTGAGGGTTGAAAAAAGATGGTTGCTTAAAAAGTGTTCCATATAGAATAAATAATTAGAAACAATGATAGTGTACATGATAATTCCAAAAATTAAGGTAATGGGAATGACTTTATTAAAATAAACTTTTGTGTGGAACCCATTTTTGGAATTTTTTTTGTTGACAAAATATAATTTTCCACCACATACTGTACATGGTGTGGTCAAATTGACCATAGAGCGTGTTGCAAAACACCTTTTTTGTTGTTTATTTAGTAACATTTTTTCGTTTTTGAACAAAATATTTGACTCATCAGGTAATATTTACATGCGTGCACAACAATTGAAGCTGTTTTGACAGGGTATTTTGGGGTCAGTTTTACAGCTTGTGAAATAGGATTTTGATTGAAAGAGATTGAAGCCTAATGTTATTGTACATTCACGGTGCATATCAAAACTTTTAGTAAAACTAAAGCAAGAAATTTCCCCATCTATAAGTGATTGCTGCTAATTTCTGCATCTTGCATTTACAAGGATTATTCAAATCTTGTTGAAAATTTGTAAAAGTTATTAATTGGTATTTTGTGGGTCGTGTTTGTGTGTTGTTTGGATGGTATTGATTTTCAATGCCAACAAAACCGATCAATCAATACTCGAAGGCAGTCGTAGTTGGTAACCATATTGCAGGGACATACAGTAGTCCTACATGTATCTTTTTTATAAGTGCTTTTGTTTTATTACAATGTTCCTATCATATAGAGGGATTTCATCACGTGACTTTTAACTCATCTGGAAGTCATTTTGCAGGGAAAGCGTCCTTGCATTTCACATATCTTCACACAGCTGTCACATTACACGTACAACAAACAAACATACTGCATGCTAACCAGTTCAGTGAATTTTATTGATTGCAGTTTTTTTTTTGTTCGCGGCGGCGATTTTACTTCATATTTTCCTAACGTTTTATATATTCACCAGGCATACAAAGAGGAACTTCTACGTGAGCCCCGGATGATTATTCGTTATACGCAAACAAAACCTACATACTTGGTATAAAATGCTCATTGCAAATCCTAGTATGACAGAAGGTTGAAAGACGTTGCATCATAGAGCAGAAACCCACTTTGAATGTCGATCAGGATCAGATGGAAATCGAGAAAACTTTTTTTTATTCCCAGGCACATGCTATTAGTAAAACGAACGGCACAGTAAGATTCCGTCATAATTATCTTACAAAAATTATCTTATACAACAACATGCAAACATTTGTAAGTCTAAATAAGTGTACAGCAGACAACAGTGTTCTTGCCGACAAAATGGCGATGTAAACAAAGTCACCTGACCTCATGACATCAGCTGAAACACACTAATAGGCCACATTTGAAATGGCAATCATAGGGGTCTTTAGAGTTAGGATGCATTGGAAAAACTTTTGTTGATTTTTGATTCTTATTTAAAATCTTTTGTACCCATGGTCATGAAACTCTTTCAAATTGCGGATAAATTCCTTAAGAATCCGTTCCCAGCAAAACATATTCAAAAACTTTCCTCTGTGGTGCAAAATCAGGGAAAATTTGATACTTTTTGAGGCCTTATAAATGAAACTCCAGTCGGTTTTTTTTTATTACCAAAATGAAGTTCAATCACACTACTTACATGTAATACATATACATAATGTAACATATGTAATACATATGTAATACATCTGATCATCAACAAATCTACAATTTGGGGTAAAAATACTTTTCCAACTATATGTTCACCATTGTTTAGTCATTAATTAATTAATATTGCAATGAATTTGATTGAGGCTGCAATCAAAATCTCTGTTTTAAGTCTACATGATTTTCAGAACAGCAGGGAGCAATTTGTTTGTAAAAATTTGATAAGCAGTTTTGCTAATCATTTCATAAATTGATTAGCAAAACATTAAAATTGATTAGCAATAATGATGCATATTTAGGCCTTATTGATTTTGTATTAATTACTCTGTTTTAATACACTTCAAATGGTACTTTTTCAATGCGGTTTTCAGTTTTCCACTAATACAGTAAGTAAAAAAATTGTGCAACCAGTATGGCATAAGTATTAACTCCATTGCCCAAATAGACGCTGAGTTTTGCTTTCCAAATCATAAAAAATTGACTTCTACAGTATAAATCATCATTTTTATGGAAAATATGCATGAAAATTCAATTTAGAAAAACAGATAACTCCCTTTCAATGTCATTTAAACTCATCATCGAGTAACTTTTTTGCCGTACTTGCTAGTGCTTTCATTGTGAATGAAAATCTTACATACTATGTTATGATACCTCGCCATAAAACATTTCAAAACTACGCCACCACCCTGAAAGTTCTGACCATCTCAGTCCTCTCAAAATGGCTGCCATCTTTGTGAAGCACAAGAATTTCAGCTCTGTTAAAACCTTTTTCTGTTTGTTTATTTTGCAATATTTTTTCTTTCTTGCAAAATTCATTTCTCACCTGGTAATATTTACATGTAAATGTACTGATTGTGATGATTCAAGTTATTTGATCTTGTGATTTCTGGTCCATTTAACAGCCTTGATTGAGTGTGATATAAAGCCTTACAAACGTTATGGCCTATTGATAGTTTCAACTTTTACTATTACTGCTGCAGAATCGCGGTGCATTTCACAAGTTACTCACATTTCGACAAAATAAAAGTGCAAAACATTCAAAGGTGATTTCTGCGCATTTGTGATTCTCGCATTCAAAAAGGAATTTTTTTAATATTTTTTTATTTGAAGGCTGAAAACTTCAATCAGGGAGATAGGGAATTTATTGTAGCCTATCTCAATTTTGTGAAGCAAGGTAGGGAAATGAATCGCTAAACAACGTTATGCACGATTTTTGCGTCGCAAATTGCAATGCGAACCCAAACAAATTGCTCCCTGGAATAGCCTCAAAAGTGTCTCGATTTTGCACCGGAGGAGCATTTTTGGTCTTTATTTTGTGTGTAGAGAATGGATTGTTAAAGAATTTATCTTTGCATAAATTTAATGACCAGGGATGTTAGAGTATTTAAATAAGAAGCAAAATTCAACAAAATTTTGAGGTTTTTCTATACAGCCTAACACTAATGATCCCTTTGCTTGCCTTTTGAAGTGTGGCCTATAAAATGTTTTAAGATAGGGATACAGATTTAGCCAACGTACATGGAATCCAACAATCCATGCAGTACATTCTAATGTTACTGACTTACAGTAATTCAACAATTCATTCCAGGATTTGAATTTTTTACTTCCTCAAATACATGTACTGTAGGTGAAAAAGGGTATGTTTTTTAAAGGTCTTTTCCGCCACCAACATTTTTGGGGCGTTTTTTTTTAGGGTGGACAAGTAGGGGCAGAAAGCAACGGGAGCAGAAAGCACCGTTACTTTGTAATGCTAGTGAAAACATGGATTCTGCATAAAGACTGCTTTATCGAAAAGTTGTGTGAAATATTTTCTCTGTCCAACAGTACTGTTCGTCCACCACGTACAAAATGACTAACTGCGTATTCGTGTATGTTCGTGTACTCGTATCGCACAGGTGTACACAATTAGATGGGAGGTACAAAAACTTTTCACGGGCGCTCATGCGATGGTCCATTCCGAAGAGTGCAAATATTCGAAATTGAAGATTGATTTACAAATGTATATCTTATTCAAAAAAAGTGTCAATCACTTGCGAACACTCTCGCATTTTTGTTTTGTGCTCGCGATGACAGTTGGAAGCGTGCATACTGTGTGTTGTTTTGGTTGGGCGCAGATCATTTTTTTGGCAAAAACTTTTTTTTAAAGGGTGATAACTTTGTCTTCCGAATGGCCTATCATAAGTTTTCTTAGATGGATTATTAAGGATGGAATTAAAGTATGTAAGGTTGAATTTTTAAACGAAAGAAAGTTTTCATATCGCAATTGAGGTTGCCCTAATTTTTAGTGCAACCTTTTTTGGACACATGTTGTAGCCCATTGACTTTTGCTTTAGTGTGTGCTTCCAGTTTTTCAATACACATGCGTTCATGCCCTAATGGGGTTTAGGCCTGGGTCATTACGTGATTTAGGCATGAAGATTCGTGCTACATTTTAGTAGGACCCTAGTACTCCCCGTAGTACTGTCGGATTGATGCCGGCCGTATTACAGTAGTATGGATACTGTTGGTGATGGCTGGCCGTCCGAGGGACTACAAAATCCTATACCCTCCTGTACTGTTTTAAGCGAGGTGTTGAAAGTATAGGAAAATCCCAGTTTTACAATCTTTATGAAAACGAAACCATTTTACCTCCCCCCCTCCCCCCTCCCACAGAATCAAATGTTTGAAGCCAAAATTGCTTTTAAGGTAATTCTAGTTAATTTTATTCAAGTATTTTGGACTACTTTTCTTTTTGTAAAAATCGTCTGACGAGCTGTCCAAAGTATGGTCAAAGTTTAAAACACTGCCATTGGGACTATAACATTTTAGCGGAGGTAATATATTTTAGATTATTTTAGGAAAAAATGAAGCTAATACTTATAAAGTACAATTATATGATCTAAATATTTCTTGATGTTTTATTTATTTGTTTTTGCAATTTTTTTTACCAAAACTATTTAATAAAATTATATGAACAAAATGTTGTCAGCAAAACATCAACTTGCAGTTTAGTAAAACATTCTAAAACTTATTTGCGGACGTTGAATAATTAATCACATACATGCGGTGACTAAGAAAATGACAACCAAATTATGAATCTCAGACATGTAAAACCTGTGCCGAAGGTACAACGAGGCCTTTGTTCTCATATGCCAAGACAGTCAAGAGACCATACAGTGAGTTACCACAATAAGCTTAGAAGTCTTGGGTAGTATCTTGCTTCTAGGATACTTTCCGCGGTGACAAAATTTGCTTTTACTTTTAAACATGATTGGTTGAGTAACATTACAAGTAATGAATATGCATTAATTCTTGACAGTATTTTATTTTTGAAGTATATAAAGTCAATGACACAGGAATACACAAAAACTATATATAGCAAAGGAAAAAATATTTAAGCATTGCGCCCTCCCTACGTCACCTCTTTCATAATGGCTGCCATTGCATCGTTCGTCTACGGTAATCTAGGAGTTAAGTGTGATTGTTTCAAACTTATTAATTTTATAGACCTAGGCTACATTCTGTAGGTTTATTGGTATTTTAGGTAAATAACTCGTTGTATGCCATCCATGTTTGCCAAAGCTGCAAATCCCGCAAAAGTGTTTTTCTTTTTTGCAATAAATTATACAAAGTCAATGATACAGGAATACACAAAAACAATATATAGCAAAGAAAAAAATAATTCAAGCATTGCGCCCTCCCTACGTCACCTTAGGTCCTTAGTCTAAGGTAGCAAAGTGAAAAATAAAGTTTTTTTTTTTATATGGGTTAATAGTTACATGGTTGGAAAGAGCTCTTCAAAATAAGCTCAACGAAAAATGGTTAAATCGGTTGAAGGAATCCAAAATTATGATCCAGCGAATCTTAATGATATGCACTATTTGTTGCCATGGCGGCAAAAAAATGCGTTTTTCAAGAGGCCTGCACTTTTGTTTGGTTATTCAGAACATGCATGAACTTGCCTATCTAGCAGAATGGGCAAGTTACTCCCACACAAAATAAACTTTACCAACATGAATTACATATTTCAATTTTTATACACGTTTAAATATTAGAAAAATACACGTTAATTACACAGGTCACCTTTTTGACCTATTGAAGTAAATAAGTGAAAACTGCATTTTCAATCACATGTAACTTTAGAATGCATTAACCCATTAACTGGCAATTTTAAGAGGTTGAAGACTGTACCCCATTTTAAGCAACCATGAAAGTTCCGACACAATAAAATGATTTATTAAGAAGTTATGAGTTAATTAAATTAGCAATTTCACTAACAAGCCAAATATACATCAAAACTTAAAAGTGGCATATATTCAAAAAATCATCATTTTAGAGTTCATAGCAGGTGTAATAAATATCAAGAAAATTGGGATTATAACTTAAGCAAAACTTAATTCAAATGATATAATATACTACTTGCAATTCTATTAAAACTGGTATATCCTGGGACCTATACTAAGTATAGTAGGATAGCGACCTAACGTTATTTGTTAAAGTTTTGATTCTTATTTTACAAAAATAACATATTTATAAAAATTGAGATTATAACTTAAGCAAAAACGCTTAGTACATGATTATCAATATGGTAATTTCACTAAAAAACCTACTTGTAAACTCTCTTTTTGCGATACTAGGACCTAAAAGAAACCCATTTAAATTACATACAAATCCAAAGGGAAATTAATAGGCTTACCAATAATGTGCATGATGAAAAGAAAAAAAAACTTCAGGCAAAAAATCAAATCTATGTTTAAATATATTTAGAACACTATTAAAATCCTTAAAACATATTAGGCATCATTTTAAAGCTTAAAAGGTCATCTTTTTAATCAAGTATTTTTTCACTTCTTATTAACAATGTAAACTGATCGCACCGTGATTGCGTCACGTAGTCTTTTAGAGTAAATTTATGACAGTATGCATTAACACTATAGAATCCCAATCAGTCACTGAGCAACTTGCGAGTGACCTGTAACACAAGCTATCAAAATCTCTAAATATGTACTTCAGTGTAGCGAAAAAAGAACCTGTAAGAAATATATAAATGGATAACTTATTTTTTCATAAAGCCAAGTATTTTAAGGAAGAATGTATGCTTTATTAGTATTTGGGGCCCGAAAATTGTTTTTTTCTTAAAATCCATCGGACATTTTGTTTGTAGGATAGAGGGCGTATTAACATGAAAGTGGAGTCTCGCATTGCGTGGTTTGAAATTGGAGTGAAATCGTGAGCCTTACAGTTTTATAATGGCTGTCATTGCATCGTTCATCTAAGGTAATCTAGGAGTTAAAGTGTTTTTAAGTGTGATTGTTTCAAACTTATTTAGTTTTATAGACCTAGGCTACATTCTGTAGGTTTATTGGTATTTTAGGTAAATAACTCGTTGTATGCCATGTTTGCCAAAGCTGCAAATCCCACAATAGTGTTTGTTTATGCCAAGGTAGGCTAGACATTTTATTACTACGCCGATATGCCAACTAACAGTAACACTAACAGCCATCTAATTTTCCTGCCACTGCATGCCAAAATAAAGAAGTAAGTTTTATGCAAGAAGATCTTTGTGTCTTCTTAATGCACGAAATGCAGACTGGCATAGGAATTGTACCTAAATTTTCTAACAACACTCGTACGGCAATCCCAATGTCAACCTGTACTGAGGGATGTGTATAATAATCAACATGTTACTTGTTAGGCCTAGGCCTAGTACTAGCAGACCTAACTTAGTCTTAATGCATGTGTGCAGAAAGATGATTTCCAAGACGAAACTGTATGCCCAAAATTAGAAAATGTGCGCTAAATACAATGCTGTTCAATATAACCTTTCAATTTGTGCGCCAATCGCAAAAAAAATTAAGCTCAAGCAACTTTTTAAAATGTGCGTGGAAGATGTTCCCATCGAAGAGCAAACTGGCACTGTTTGACCGTGTACTACACTGTAGGCCTCGGCCTATTTCTGATGTTGTGATTGTGAACGCCTCCCCAAGTCCATGCAACTTTTGCTATTGCAGTCAGACAGTAACGTTAGGCCTGTCTGACAGGTAACACCGATCATATAATCTAAGGTTTTAACACCACAAACAAATAACACAGGTCAAATTCGCCAAACCTAGCTTCACTTATTATGAGAAGTACATAAAAAATCCACATCCTCACCATTTTTATGCTAAAACAACGATTTTCTTGGTATTTATTCTCTTCAGTGTTCCTGCACTGCTCAGCTCACAAGACCTCAAAATTGTTTAACAAATATAGTACCTGAAATTATTTCATCACTTTAAACGTTAAGCTTGAAAATATTTCTCCTTTGAAATATTCCATTTAAATTCTTTGGAATTAAATCAACCTTAGAAATGTATAAAGTAAGACACAGTAACCCAATAGTAAAATAATTCCATGATATTTCGACATAAAAAAAGAAGAAAGAAATACAAGGTATAGAAATTATAAATTACTATTTCTGGACTTTGATACTCTGTATTTTGGAATAGCGCCATTTAGAACTAAAAACCAACCAGTTTGTCAAAGATGGTAATGACCAACTCAAATTCATAATAAAACTAAATTTTCCCTCAATTTTAAATGATTTTTGTTGTTGTTTTTTGTATGTTACATTTTTCCTGTAGAACTTCTATATTTGACTTATTCAGTGGCTTTATACATTGGGAGTCAAATCCACCTAAACTGCCAATAATTATTTAGCCAGTCTTAAATTATAATTCAATACTATGCAAAATTTGCCTAACCTGACCTATTGAAACTTTCTTGCATATCACCAACGTTATCGATTTATTTTGAGTACCAAAGCACGCCAAACCAGGGCCTTTTTTAACGCTCTAACTAGGGGACCGTTGCAAAAAAGTGGCCCAGTTGAGCAATTTGGTCACCCACTTTGGTCCTTTTAACATATACAACCAAACAGAGGCGTAGGATGGGGGTGGGGGGGGTGGAGGGGAAGGGGTGGGCTGGGGGCTGGGGAAAACTTTTCCCGGGAGAGGTTTTCGCCTTTCTGGTTGCACGATCTCTTCCCGGCGGTTGAATGTGAATTAGTAAAGATTAACCCAACATTGAAAATGTGGTACACTTATTGCATTTTGGTAAAATTTCCCGAAAATTGGCCAATAATTCCCGAAAAAGGGCCAAAATTCCTGAAATTAGCCAAAATTTCCCAAAACTTCCAGGAACAATTATATTAGCCACGTGCAGATTACATTTCCATATATATTTTCGCTCTGCTCTTTTTTCTAAATCTAGGAACAAAATATGAACAAAACTGAAAAAAAAATGATTTTTACGTGTCACCAATTTAAAAATGAAACTTCACGGGAATATTCCTTTAAGAAAATGTATCCCCAAACTGCTGGCTCTCTATGAATTTTTTCAAAAATCAAAACACCGCAACATATTATGAGTCAGAAATATTAAAAAGGTCCCTTTTGTGTATTGCCTCCCCCTCCCCAACTAAGGACTTGTTTAAATATGCACTGCGCTAAACATAGCTATTCCATTTTGATAAATCTTATTATACATTGCTGACACATAAATTTGTGTATGATAGGATTTTTAAATTTTCACTGGAGGGTTAATTATTAGCAAAAACTTATACAGATAGCTGACAAACTATACGGTCGAGGTGCCCCAAATGGGTGCCAACACAGACTAAACGGGAGAGAATCTGAGAGCCCCCAGTACTCCGCTCCACTGGTTTTTCACTTATTTTGAGGTATATTAGACACCTGGATTTATTTTGCACCAGGACGGGAGTGCATCTGTCATTGACCGATGCACCGACTGTTCAGTCCGCCTGTGGCACAAACAATAACCAAACAAGGCCCATGCACTCTTTAATGCCTATTTTCATTTCAAGGATGAATACTTCCTTTCTGCCCCTCTTGCTATCATGACGGGCCCTTAAACCATAAGTCTGACACACCAAAATAAAATAGATAAATGGGCCGTTCTTTCTGTCCCTTGGCATCATGATGTAATATGTCGGGCCACAAAACAATATGTGTATTGGGCATTCCTTTCTGTATCTATAATGATGGGCCCTTCAATCATAAGTCCGGCCATTAAAAAGATAAATGTTAAATGGGCCGCTTCTTCCTCTTCTTTGCTATTATGATGGACCCCTTCCGGCATTATGTCAGACACACCAAAGAAGATACAAAATTGGGCCTTCCTTTCTGTCTTTTGTTATAATGATGAGCCCTTCAATCATAAGTCGGGCACATTAAAAACTATATAATACATGAGAACAAAAATGAAAAATAAATTAGAAAAGAAAGAAAGATAGATGGGCCCGTCCTGATAGCAAGGAACATAAGTAGGCCCACCAAAAAATTTGATATTACACGGAGAAAAATGTGAATGGAATTTCGTTGAGTCCTCTCTATCTTCATCTTTACAACGAAATTTGGCCCTTTCAATCTGAAATATCAAAAATTGCTCACCCCAGCCCCTCGTCATGGTGGGACTGAGGTGAAGATGGACTCTTCTTAGGGCTTCATTTGAATGGCTTCACCGGGGCCCCGATACCCTTTGTTACGCCACTTCACGGCCAACTTGCCAAAACAAATGACAGGGGAGCAGTGAAGGCACCAGGATTTTGTAATGGATTTTGGATTGGAAGGGAGGAAAAAGAAGGGAAGGGGGAGGGGGGGAGGAGGGGGAAGGGAGGAGGGCTATTTTCTATCTGTTATTATAGCTGAGATAAATTTTAAGAAAATCGTGGTAAGTCTTTAAAACTCTAAAGCTGATCTACGGAAACTAACAAATATTTTCGTCAAAATTGGTTAAGTATGTGCAGTGGTTATATATCTACGCATTACATTCTTGGTATGGTAAACGAGTTTTATTAGTATGCGAACTTATGGACTCAAAATAGCCTATATTATGGACTTGATATAGTCCATTATGAAATCGATATAGCCTATATGATGGACTTGATATAGTCTATTATGAAAGAGATATAGCTTATATTATGGACTTGATATAGTCTATTATGAAAGAGATATAGCTTATATTATGGACTTGATATAGTCTATTATGAAATCGATATAGCCTATATGATGGACTTGATATAGTCTATTATGAAAAGATATAGCTTATATTATGGACTTGATATAGTCTATTATGAACCCGATATAGCCTATATTATGCACTTGATATAGTCCATTATGTAATCGATATAGCCTATATTATGGACTTGATATAGTCCATTATGAATCGATATAGCCTATATTATGGACTTGATATAGTCCATTATGAAATCGATATAGCCTATATTATGGACTTGATATAGTCCATTATGTAATTGATATAGCCTATATTATAGACTTGATATAGTCTATTATGACAGAGATAGAGCCTATATGATGGACTTGATATAGTCCATTATGAAATCGATATAGCCTATATGATGGACTTGATATAGTCTATTATGAAAGATATAGCTTATATTATGGACTTGATATAGTCTATTATGAAAGAGATATAGCTTATATTATGGACTTGATATAGTCCCTTATGTAATTGATATAGCCTATATTATGGACTTGATATAGTCTATTATGTAATGATATAGCCTATATTATGGACTTGATATAGTCCATAATGAAATCGATATAGTCTATTATGAAATCGACATAGCCTATATTATGAAATCGATATAGCCTATCCCTTAACATAAATATTCTGGAGTAAGATCCATTCTCTTTAAATCACCGGCAATCACGTGGCTTGGGTCATACTGCCAGTACTGGCGTGTTCGTCATTCTGGTAGCATGCCTATTAATATGAACATTTATAACACACGGTAATATTGAAGTCATGCAGCCATATTGTTCAGATGTTGCAATAAAGTGTCATACTTTCTAATTCATGTACCTAAAGTATTGCAAATCATTGTGTTGCAAAATATTTTATTTTCAAAATGGCCGTTTCGCACCTAAAAGCCTAGCTCTATTGTCTATTTTATGTAATATTTCGAAAACGGCGTGGTGAACATATCAAATCGGAGTGGAAAACTTGTAGCCTCGACAGTAATGAAGGTATTTTCATTAGTTTTAAGTTTCCCCTAGCAAATATATTGTTCCCACACGTATTTCAAATTTGGAACATTGCATAAGGCGTTAGGATAGCAAAGTATCATAGGAAATATCACAAAATGGCGGCTTCCATGTAGCAAGATGTTACTATTAATAGGAACATTAATAGGCATGCTGCCAGACTGTTCGTGCAGAGTGCATGGTTATAACATGAACACGTGGGCTACTTCCGGCAACATCTTCACCAGCTGAAACACATGAGTGGCACATACTCTGTTGATATTCATAAAGTCTAAACATACATGTTTGGTTGGTTTTATCGGGCGCTCTATTATTTCTCAGTTTTTCCTGATCAATGTGAATAAAATTCTGCTTATCATCATGAAAGGCGCTGACACTGCTCTATTCACTTGGTTGGTGTTCCGTCACATCCGGGAGATGGCGTCATTTGCTGGACCGAAAACAAACCTTTGCACGATACACGTGGGCAAGCCCGTAGGCGTTTACGGTGCGGTACGTATGACATGTAAACAAACACAGCTGATCGCTTTGTTTTCACTCCAATGTGGGGTGAATGCGCGCGGTTGCTATGCGGTCTGATGAACTGAGGTCACATTTCCGACCAAGTGAATTTGATTTGTACCCCTATAAGGACAGAAATATTGATACATAGGAGCACTATCGTTACGGTCAATAGGAGAAAACACGATTTTGGCGTGATATCGACAAAAATTGCACATACCTCAACTGAAAACTCCCAGAAATCTAATCATTATATGATTTGACATGATATTTCAGCAAAAAAAAAATCCGCACGCCGGAATGGCTGCAAACGAGGTATTTTTGTTGGAAAAAAAAAATAGACCTTAACGTTATAGTATGGTTGTACCTATTGCGCGAAAAATGTAATTGTAATATTGTCCCACAAAAATGCCTTGTTTTCAGCCATTCCGGGGTGCGGGATTTTTTTTTGCTGTAATATCATGACAAATTGGACAATAATTATATTTCTGGGAGTGTTTTGTTGAGGTATCTGCAATTTTGGTCTAAATCACGAAAAATCGTGTTTTCTCCTATTAACCGTATAACGATAGTGCCTCAATGCATTTTTACTTCTGGTGAGCCTATGAAGACTGGATTAAAAATGCTATTTTAGGATTTGTGCAGAGGATTAGATAGCAGGGAATGGGAAAAGCTGTTTTTTGACTGGATTTCACCTCTCCGCGTTTGCAGATTTTCTTTCCGCGTGGGAGGTTGAATTGGAGAATCGTTCACATTATTTGTTTTACTTGTAAAATTGAGGAATTGAAGGAAGGTTTGGTTGAGTTAAAAGAAATTTTAGTAAAACTGACAGACTGATCAAATTTCGAGGAACTTCCGCAAGATATTTTCCAACAAATTTCAAGGAGATGTGCAAGAAATATTGATTGAAACTTAAATTAGACTGCATTTTCCACTTGCAATCATGATTTTATTTTATTTTATGAGGAGTTGGATGGTGAGGGGGCGTTGACCCATGGTGGTGACTACGCCAATGGCTTTGGGGTATATATTACTTGGTACTGCTATAATAAAAGAAATCCATTCATATTATTCTGAATACAAATATTTAGTTCATCGCTTCGTCAAAAAGCTCAATCACGGTACATATGTCCGGTGTGATATTAAATTTTGCCCCCCATAAATTTGGGCCCTCCGGTCCTTATTTCCTAAGGAATTTCTAGTGAATTTGGTCCCCTCCGGACTGATGTTACTAGATAACTTACTAGTGTATCTGTACGTTTCCTTTAATTAATTTTGTCTACTGAAGCGATATGCTAAAACCGAAGTTAGTAGTATTTCCGTTATACGTCTTCAAGCTGGACAGTCCGACAGACCAAGGAATCTGATGTAATAGAAATATTTAGGACTGTGGGGCAATAAAACAAAAACAAAATATTTTGTGGAAAATGAAGATTGTTTTATCTTCTCTTTCTTATATGACAATGGTGGTTCTATAGCTGATGACTTAGCTTGCGGGAAGAAGAGATTTCAGAGCTCCGAGGGTGGGACATGGTTTTCCAGTAATTCTGTTAATGGTAGATTGACGGCTAATATGATGGTCGATCCCATGTCATGTACAATGACACGTACAATTCTGCATTTCTTTTGATGTTTCAATCATGCTAGCTGTTGCCATTGCAACCACGAACAAAGGAGATACAAAAAAAAAATCAATTGTACAGAGCCCCAGAAACAAGGGGAATGGGGTATAAGGCATTGCCACCAATAATTTAAAAAGAAATCTTTGCCAACATTTGTGCTGCCCCCCCCCCTTCTTTACCCGTATCGGGGGCCATGTTCGATTTCCCAATATGTGGAAAATCAGAAAATCGCTGATGTATGGCCGTGAATCTTTCATGGTAATTTTAAGGATCTCTGTGCAGCCTTAGAATTAAGGTTTTTCGTTTGCATATTTAAATTTTTATTTTATATTGGTGATTATAAAATCTCTATGGAGTACTTGCATTGCCATGACCCGTGCATTAATTAAAGATTATTCAATTGAGTTTCTAGCTTTCTTATTGGCTAATAGGTGTCCCGAATACATTCGAGACCAGCAAGATGTACGTTTAGAGAATGATGATGATTAACATTTCCCATATATTAACACCATATTATCAAGCATAATAAATGTACAAAATGCTTTGTCCGTATATACGCTTATCAAAACTCTATCTAAACATAATTCTTTAGATAATGTCTAAAATGGCACAATTTTAGATTTGAATTACTCTGTTTGGCTAATCGATGGTCTGAAATACGTTCAAGATCAGACTGACCTGTATGGCAGTGCATGCAGTGTATCTGCCCCTTGGAAAAATATTGGCATACATTGACAAAATAATGAAACGTATATCCAAGGATATGTAAAGAAATATAAGAAAATGTATGAGAAAAATAAACCAACCACAAAATTCTAGCCACAACAATCACGACTCTCAATCAACAGCTCTGGCTTTGATTCGAGAACAATATTTCATAGCTACCATTCTTAATCAACTGATAGAAATTAAAAGGAGGATTATTAAATTATTTTCCACTTTCCTCTACTGACCAGAACAGAAATTTGAAAGCCTTGCAAAGTCATTCTCTATGACGTATTTGCATTGCCATGACCCGTGCATTATTTAAAGATTAATGTTGAGGCAGAGTGTTGGTATGCGTATTTCATGTACGGGAACCCGCCACCGCCGCATTTTGACATGAGTAGAATGACCCGACTTTAGGAGGGTCATTCGCAAAATCGTTTGAACTGTGCATTAAATACACATATAAACATGATGCATGAATCTTTTTATAAATTTCCGTGTTAGATTGTTAACAAACAAAAAAGAATGAAAAACGAGTCTGAAAAGTTTACATGTTTTTTTTTTTTTTTTTGTTGCTTTATTTAGAAACTCACCTGTTGTGAAAATGGAATAAACTATCAATATTCATATTAATAGAAACAAAACATTTCTCAAAATAGAAATTGAAAAAGTAATACTTTAACTGTAAACCAAAAGTTGATCAAATTTCATTTAAAACAGGATCGTAGCTTTGAATACTCCGAAACATTTGATCTTTCCAGAAATGAGCTGTTCATTATTTAGCATAAAAACAATCTAAAATCTTATAAAAGCTTTTCTTGGACTTATGTCATAAATAATCATCATTTTGGCAACTAACAAATTAAAGGAAACAAAAATAAATGACCAATCAGAAAGTTGTGTGAATTCATCACGTTCTTGTAGCGCGCGCATTTGGTTCAAATTTGCATCTGAACTGATATGTTAATATTTGCAGCTGACCATATATGTCGACAGCTGAAGTCAGAGAACTTCTTCTACATACAGAACATATATACAGTGCAGTAGTGGTAGCCAGAGGGGGATGGGACGGGACGGGGGAGGTGAGGGGGAGGGTGGATTCCCAGTTACATATTCTTGCCCCTCCACCTATTTTCGGTGATATGTTTCCTATATAGGTAGGAAACCCGCATTTTGAATCCCAGGGCCCATACCTCATAACAATATATACAACATTTGAAATTGGTTCTATACCGGCAAAGTTATCGCCATATTTAAATAATTATCATATTCCAAATCATTCATCTTCAGTCATAAAGTAGTGCAGTGCTACATTTGACACTGTAATCAACTTAATGGGAGGGTTAGAGGCGCAGGAAACGGAGGGAGAACATGAGAAACTTTCCCATGAGAGGATTCCACATCTGTTGGATTCTTTCTTGCAGGTTGGGAGGTAAAATTTGGTACAAAAATGGAAAAAATGAAGAACAATTTGGTAAAATTGAAGGAAAATTGGGATATGGGATATGATGCCATGCCGGACATAAAGTAGGATGTCATTGGGACATTGGGAGGGACACCATGTGGAAAATATGGTGGGATCCAAAGTGGAACATAAGGTGGGAAGCCACTGATACGAGACATAAAGTGGGATGCCATGGTGGACCTAGGGAGAGATGCCATATGGGACACAGAAAGGGATGTCATGTGGGACACAGGGAGAAATGTCATATGGTACATATGGTTGGATCAATGTGAGACATACATGTAGGATGGAATCCATGTGGAATATAGGGTGGAATGCCATGTGCGACATATGGTGGAATGCCATGTAAGACATGTGGTGGAATGCCATGTGAGACACATTGTATGGTGGAATGCCATGTGGGACATGAGATGCCATGTGGGACTTAGTGTGGGATGCCATTTTTATAACTGGCCGGGTCATATGATATGGGTGTCAATTTGCATGGGCATGCGAACCATGACGGCATTTACCGTTCTATTTTTTTTCTTTGAATAAACAAATATTACAGCTGCGGTAAGCTATTTGCCTGTGGATAGTGACTCGTGTCTAGCCTAACTATCTGACCGTTGGCTATTGGACTTACAATCCCCGCCAAAATGGATGAAACAATACTTGGTTTTGATCAAAATTTCGACCGTTTTTAGCGTGTTCTATTCCCCCTTCAATGTTGCTCACATTTTCAATTTCTTGCTGAAATTTTGCCAACATTGAATCAGGGAGCGTTTTTTTTTTTTTCACAGGTTTTGGCGGAGATTGTAGGTCCTAGCCTAACATGCAAACCTCAATTACGATCAGATATTTAGGCTAGACACGAGTCGTGCTACCCTAATGCAGATAACTTACCGCGGCTGTAATATATTATTTGTATTCAGAAAAATAAAAAAGGCCTCCTTTCGAATACTTCATGCAGCCTTTCTAGACCCCGTTTGGTCATTAAACCTTCACAAAATTAACCAAGTTCCTCATTGCCCCATTGTTCCTCGCTCTACATCAAAATAATGTAAATAATAATAATAATAATAATAATAATAATAATAATAATAATAATAATAATAATAATAATAATAATAATAATAATAATAATAATAATAATAATAATAATAATAATAATAATAATAATAATAATAATAATAATAATAATAATAATAATAATAATAATAATAATAATAATAATAATAATAATAATAATAATAATAATAATAATAATAATAATAATAATAATAATAATAATAATAATAATAATAATAATAATAATAATAATAATAATAATAATAATAATAATAATAATAACGATAATGATAATAATAATAATAATAATAATAATAATAATAATAATAATAATAATAATAATAATAATAATAATAATAATAAAATAATAAAATAATGATAATAATAATAATAATAATAATAATAATAATAATAATAATAATAATGATAATGATAATGATAATAATAATAATAATAATAATAATAATAATAATAATAATAATGATAATAATAATAATAATAATAATAATAATAATAATAATAATAATAATAATAATAATAATAATACTAATAATAATAATAATAATAATAATAATAATAATAATAATAATAATAATAGTAATAATAATAATAATGATAATAATGATAATAATAATAATAATAATAATAATAATAATAATAATAATAATAATATAATAATAATAATAATAATAATAATAATAATAATAATAATAATAATAATAATAAATAATAATAATAATAGATAATATTAATAATAATAATAATAATAATAATAATAATAATAATAATAATAATAATAATAATAATAATAATAATAATAATAATAATAATAAATAATAATAATAATAATAATAATAACAATAATAATAATAATAATAATATTAATAATGATAATTCTAATAACAATAAATAATAATAATAACAACAACAACAACAACAACAATAATACTAATAATAATAACAAAAACAACAACAAATACAACACTACAACACCACTACTACTACTACTACTAATAATAATAATAATAATAAATAATAATAATAATAATATAAAAAAATTAACTCCACCATTTATTCAATTTTTGTTTAATTCAAACATAAATGCATTTCTTTTCAGACATACACAGCAATTTTCAAAACATTAAATATAAAAACATATTACAAAAACATATACAGAAACATTCATTGAGAGCAACTCAATCTCAATGATCAAATACATTTGGATTCGTGAAATTCACAAACGAGTATCATAACATTTCTTATTCAGCTTAGAAATTTTGAATTTGGACAAAAGTGACTTATTGGCAACATCTGTGATGTCATAGAGACAATTTCAGCAAAACGTCTTTTGTATTTTTTTAAAAATGATTTGGATTTTGTTTATCATTGTAAATGTGATGTACACCAAGAAAAAACGAAATATACTCTCGTAAATTATATATTCCACCCTATCTCTATAATGAACCAAAATGCTGTTCGACAATGGAAACAAAAAGGGTGATGAAATTTTTAAGAAATACATAAGAACTGTGCTGGAATTGCCTTGATGACGTCACCAAGCTGAATGACATACTGTACGAGGTGTTTTTAAGAACATTTTTTTACTCTTTAAATTGTTATAACTTTTAAACGGAATAAGATATTAACATAGTTTTTTCACCTCTTTGTTTCTACAAATTTTCTCTATCAAATATGAAAAAATGAAAATTTATGGGAATATTCCTTTAATGTCGAACATGTCCATCGTATATATAAGAAGACTCTAAGAGAAACGAAATGGCAAAAAAAGCGTTCAAAATCTTATTCCGTTAAGGAGAGATTCAAGTTTTAAGTTTTGTCTTATCTGCGTAGAAATGACTGGTGTAGTAAGTCTACTATGGAAAGTTGGCGTCTTCATCCTCACATTCTTAACGATTGTTAATGCATTTGCACAGTTAAAAGAAAGTTCATTTTTATTTTTCATTATTATTGTTCCTCGAACGTCTTTTGGGTGGTATGTTATACAGACCCTTCCTAGATTCAGTTTTACTACTTTTTCACAAATCCCATGGTAATTAACATATCCCATGGTAATTAACATATCCCATGGTAATTAACATATCCCATGGTAATTAACATATCCCATGGTAATTGGGCCACAAAATCGCAGGACAAAATATTAAAGAATACATAAAGTTTCGGAAGTTATGACATCACAACCAGTCTGAATTCAGTCCCATTTGATGTACGTAATCTCCAATAAACAAAACAGAACCACATTTTAAAATTATTTTCTGAAGGAAAGGGCTGTACGCAATTCAACCCAAATGCATTTTCGTAACAAATTAGCCAGTGTTATTTCATCAAAAGCCTCTTATTTTGATGTACTATAGTCCGTGTAAATTCTGGAAGAACTATATTTGCTCCTAGCATGGCTGTTTGCCTTCATGAGCAAATCAAATTGCTCGTAGTATGGCTGTTTACCTTCATGAGCAAATCAAATTGCTCGTAGTATGGCTGTTTGCCTTCATGAGCAAATCAAATTGCTCGTAGTATGGCTGTTTACCTTCATGAGCAAATCAAATTGCTCGTAGTATAATTGTTTACCTTCATGAGCAAATCAAATTGCTCGTAGTATGGCTGTTTACCTTCATGAGCAAATCAAATTGCTCGTAGTATGGCTGTTTACCTTCATGAGCAAATCAAATTGCTCGTAGTATAACTGTTTACCTTCATGAGCAAATCAAATTCCTCGTAGTATGGCTGTTTACCTTCATTAGCAAATCAAATTGCTCGTAGTATGGCTGCTTATCTTCATGAGCAAATCAAATTGCTCGTAGTATGGCTGCTTACCTTCATGAGCAAATCAAAGTAGTGGAGGCACCACGGAGACAGATTAAAGGAGCACTAGAACGACAAGTTATGGCGTATTTTAGAGGGTCCCAAAAAAAAAAAATGTTGCTAGCACGCGACAGTATAACAATTTTCGGCTTAATATGAATATTCAAGTGACCAATGCCATCACGTCGTCTGTGAGCTATGGAGTTCATGGATCATTTGTGTATAATGTATCTGTGAAATTCGCAAAAACTAGCGCCCTCATTTTTCGGTCTAGTACTCCTTTAAACTGAACAATCTGCAGACATGTAAAGTCGACTTTTAGTACAAGTAGCAGAAAATATTATAAAGATAGTTTATGGTGTTTTTTGCGCAAAAACAGGGCTCATATTTTCCATATCTTACCCGGAAACTCCAAAAGAAACACAAAAAATCTAAACCAGACTTATGAATTATTTTCGTAATTTGAGAATTTCATATTCTCAAAGTTATCATTGTCACTTAATGGTCACATGTTGAAGGTGAAACTTCATTTAAGGAATAACATGACACTTCATTTGGCGATGCCGTATGGATAACGCACCATCAAAGGTTGCTTTCTCCGTCGCTCACGAATGTATTATGTGATCATTTACATTGCCTGGATGCTGACAAAAAAGACGTAGATTTGTCATAGTTAATAAGTAAACGCCATATGTTTCTGATTTGGATGATTAATACACCCTCTAAACTGATTTAATTTACAAAATACATTATTTTGAATTATTTGTTCCTAATCCACATATGTGTATATACAGCTTTCAGTTATTATTTAGGAAATAATCTGCAATTGCGAGCCCATTGTTGAGTAATGACCCGCAAACCCAAATAATTTGAAGAATAATGGGCGAGGCAAAGTTGAGCCCATTATAGTTCAAATTATTTGTGCGAGCCGGTTATTACCAACAATGGGCTGAAAAAATAAAGAAAATCTGATCAAATTGTGCTTTAGCCTGTAGGTACGGTACGCTTAGTGGAATTTTCACACAGCAATTTAATTGTGCTGTAAACACTGTTTAAACGCTTAGGCCCTGATGGTTAAAATAATTCTAGTAAAAAGTAAAGCAGGCAGTGACACGTTTCATTTCTGCAAGTAATATAATTGTTTGGTGCAAGTACTGAACAAGTGGCCCTGTTGAACTTGTATTTATGAACTTGTAGGCCTATTACTTTAAAATGTACATTTTGATTTTGTTTTGTATATATTGCGTATTTTATTTTAAGTTGTGCACATTGGACTATGCTGTTGTCCATCATAAGTTACAGAGCTATTGTGACCCTGTTAGCTATTTCCCCACTATGCTGTACGCGCAAGGTGATGAGATCAGCAGCTCCGTGGATTGTTTTTATGTTATACTTTTGGTAATTTTTAACAACACCTACAGATATCCTGTATCATTTGTGTGTAATGAAATGAAAATATGTTTTCCCCGTTGTTTTTTATCATGATATTTTAGTCTTTTCCCTATACATCTGCGTGTTAATTTGCCACGAATTGCGCTCCAAAAGAAAAAATATTCACGTGATCGGTGAAATACCTCTATATTCCTTTAACCATTGCGAAGAACGATTGATAGCCTATCCAGAGTACGTCTGTCAAAGTTTCGCTTTCATTTCTTAGAAGTAATAGTTTTAAAAACTTGTGATAAGTATGGTCATTTGAATTTTCATTTCTTCACCATTTGTGACTTTTAATGTCATGTCACTGTGTTGTCATGAGTTTCCAAACAATTTGTAGGTTACCAAGTTCCTTTAATTTAGGTATTATCAGATAATTGAATATATACCTAAATTTAGAGCATAATATAACATTTTTCGTATTATTAAAACGTTGCATAACTGAAAACGGGTTTACTTTGGATTTCTGGCATTGAATAATTTGGTTAATATTTTTCTTCTTAAATACACAATGCTTTCTGGGCTAAATCAAGTGCATTACATAACTAGGTTTTCGTGTTATTGAATTGCAGTTTGAAGCTGCCAAAAGTTTCTGATTATTCATTTCCTGTTATATTAAAAAACTAAAGTGGGAAGTTTTTTCGTAAACAAAAAGATGATTACAGAAATTAATTATCTTTCGAAGCAATCAAACTTTGTAAAAATGTAGACAGAATGATACAGCATATTTTACAGATAAAAAAAAAAACATTATCTAACTTTGTTTTCACTCTTAATGTATGCATGACAGCTTTCACCAGTTATCCCAACTACGATTATGAGCTATTCCGGTTTTATCTAGACAATCTCAGAACTTGATAGCTCATTAATCTCTAATAGAAATCACATATACTCTAATTCTTGTATTTAAAATACTTAATCTGTTCATCTCGTGTTTTCGTGTGATAGCAAAACAAAAGTAGTCTTTGATCATAGCTCTTACAAAATGGCTGTCTGAGAATAGACAACAGTTATCAATGAAACACGAATAGAAGAAACGTGGAATCATTCCACAGTTCAAAACATTCACGATACGTTTTTCTTGGCAAGTTACAAATCCCAGTTCCTTGGGATAGCAAAACTGGTAAAGGTTATAAGCATAGCAATCTTATATAATTAGATGTTATAGGAATGTAATAAGTGATCAATCAGTGTTGTAAATATCTAATTCCCTGGAAAGTTGAAGCAAGGGATCAGATCAGTAGAGACGTTGGTGCATCGGTAAAAGATTTTGGTGTCCGTCAGGACAACTTTTGTAAACAGTATCGCTAAGATGTTGTGGATATTTGTGGTCCGCTTCGTGTTAGCAGATTAGGACTGGTCTTTCTGTTAAGCAAGGAATTCTTGTTCTTAGTATTTAAGTATGGTCAAAATTCATAAATATGATGGATGATGAAAATTTCATTCTCTCGTAATGTGTTCATGATTTCTTGCTTACTCGCAAGAAATTAGTCTGCCAATAAATCTTATCGTAAAAATCAAATTGGTTAACATTTTCTATATATAAAACATATATGAAGAAAATATACTAAAAATAACACAATTCGAGACAATAGTATCAAAATGACATTCACACAACGAACGATCTATATTCTTTGATTATATTTATATTGATTATTATTTTGAATAATATCAACGCTAGGAAACACTTTCGATTATGATTATTAAGCACGAGATTAAATATCATTTTTTCATTGATTTTCTTCCTTGATTTTCCGAAACGAAATTAGAGTAAAGGGCTTTTGAAACCTCTCATGTCAAGTTCCATGCTTCTATACATATACACCCACCATATGATACAAACATTATACCGCCTCTTATTAATCTGATTTTACCGCCCTTATTTTAATTAAATATGATATGTTTCTCAACTATTAGTTGCATGTCTCGTTCTGGTACTTGCTTGCTATTGGTCATATTTGTCTCATATTGTCGAATACATATCTGTGACGTGCTAAACTCGCGGTCATGCTTTGAATTGTCAATAATTCTTATTCAATATTCAACTAGTAATTAAACACACTTTTAAATATACTTCATTTGCTTGTTCCTGCTGTTTCCCATCGTTGTCTTTGAATTACCCAGGAACATACTTTGCGTTCATTTAACAGAAAGATGATAGGAATATATCTACAGTTTTCAACAAATCATCAATCCGTGTTGGAATGATACAATTTGTATCTATAGTTTTCAAAAAATCGTCAATCCGCGGTGGAATGATATCTTTTGTGTAATGATTAAAATATATTTTACAGGGAAAACGAGATTCATTTTATATCGAACTTCCTCACTATTGCACGAGAAAAATATAACACCATCAATAATTTATAGTGCAGGTTGGTAGGTTTCTAAAAGTTTCCTTATCAGAAGAAAAAAAAAAAGCCGGCTAGGCATTAGCACAAGTCAAATATTGTGACATTTTTCCTATGATATCGATATCAACGTATGAAATAGACAACAAAATAAATTCTTTATTTTTATTCTGTTGAAAATGTTCAGTTTGATAACAAACGCTACAGTTGTTGAATTGTAAAGTTGTGATATTAACATCACTTTTATTGATTGGTTCTTACAACTTTTTGTTCGACGATCTTATATCAAAGTATATCAAAGGAAATTCGACGATCTTATATCAAAGTATATCAAAGGAAATGATGATGACAAATCGAGAGGCAGCTATTTTTTCGATTTTGTTTCCAAAGGGATTTAATCAAATTTCCGTTAATAATAAATCATACAACCTTTGAAACTTTAATGAAAGTAATAACATGGAGAATAAACAAGGCTACCAGCGAACGAAAGAGCTTAGATCCTACTGCGTGTTAAGAAAAATCTAGTAAATATGGAAGAGGTAACAAGTGTATCAGGACTTTACAATACATCTACCGCTTTGGTAACAGCTACAAACATCATAGATTATGTGTTCAGGATATGTTGTGCCATTACTGGTATCTTAGGGGTGTTAGGAAATGGAACTGTTCTGCTAGTTATTGTATTTGCTAGAGAAATGCATACATTTGCACACGTGTTAGTCGCCAATCAATCATTGATGGATTTTACATCAAGCGTCATATTTTTTTTCCAGTTTATATCGGAACACATTGATTATAATCACTGGGAAAGCTCTTACTTGGCAGAAATTGTTTGCAAATTTTGGTTGTCAGAATATTTCTTTTGGTCCATTGTAAAAGCCTCTACCTTCAACCTTGTGTGCATAACACTAGAGCGATATCTTGCAGTTATTCACCCTCTTAAATTTATAACATATGTCTCGTGGGAAAAACTAACATTTAGTGCTTGTTTGCCTTGGATTTTTAGCTTTATTTACAATCTTTACAAACCAGTTATTTCTGCTATGGTTAACGGGCAGTGTTTGATCGAGAATTTTGGCAAAATAAAAGTCTTCAAAATATTTTAGAGTATATTTTCATCAGCATTAATTATGCAATTCCGCTGGCGTTGATGGCCTTCTTTAATCTTATGATTTTTTGCACCTTAAAGCGCGACTTTGTTGTGGACAGGAAACGTAAAATACTACGTAACAGAAAGAAATCAACAACAACAATGGACGGATTTCATCAGAATCCATTCTCTCAAAATAGCTGCTCCACTGTTAGCGGTTCTATTCTTTTTAAGAACAAAAAAAGTAAAACTATGATTTATGGTTGTGGTCCAGATATTTTAAGTTAGATGAAAGTGCTCCAAAAGGAGAAAATCGGAAAAAAATCAAAAATTAACCGATGAGCAAGTTTAGGGACCGATTAGAAACAGCGACGTGACGTCCGAAGAAATATAATGCACACTTTCTTTATTGTTGCTGTTGCTTTTGTAATTTGTTTTACGCCAAATCAAATCTATTACTTGCTCATTAACACTAAGGTGGTGTCACAAAATATTAACCTGCGCTATTTTACTATCATATGGGCTTTTAGCAACATGTGGATGAATCCCTTCATCTACACGAATAAATACAGAAAGTTTCGACGTGCATTTTTGAGATTGGTTCAAAGACGTCGAAGTACATCAAGAGCAAATCATAGTAGTGCAGGTACTATGGAGACAGATCAATGTGAACAATCTGTAGACAAGTAAAATCGACTTTTAGTGGAAAGAACAGACAATTATTGTAAGAATAGTTTATGGTTAAAAAAATATATCTTTTGCGCAGAAAAAAAGAAGAAAGTTTCCGTTCGATGTTTAAAATTTAAAATAAATAAAAAGAACCACACCTTAATTATTTTTGAACTGCTGAAGAAAAGGTTGTTACGTAATGCAACGTTTGCAAATGTATTCTCGTAACAAATGAGACGAGCATTATTTCATCAAAAGCTTCTCAATTAAATGTATTCCGTGTAAAAGCTACTATTATTTGCTGGAAAAACCATGGACATAAACAAAGTAAAGTACAAAGATTATGGCTTGGCTAAGGAATACGTTACATTAGAAATGTACAGCTAATTATTATAAGACGACAAGTGTGGCACAGCTGACGTTGCGTTGTCAGTCGAACTTGCAGCGACTGTTTGTAGTTTAATCGATGTATTGTATAATCTTATGGGCATTTAAATACATGTGAATAACTCAATTTGTCTACAACATTCAATTCAGAACGTTTCAGCGAGATATTTGAGATTGGTTCGAAGGCGTCTACGGAGAACAAGAGTAAATCAAAATAGTGGAGTCATCGTGGAGACGGATCACTTTGAACAATATGGAGGCTAAGAAAGACGACTTTCAATAAAGAAGAAGACTATTATTATAAAGATAGTTTATGATGTGTGTGTGTTGTTTATATTTTGCGCAATAGAGAGTGTATGTATTTTCCGATTCTTACCCAAAAACTCCTACTATATATAAAAAAAAAAAATTCCACCAGAGTCATCAATAATTTTCTTAAGAAGACTGTGTTACATAATATCCTGCTTTCAATTTTATCACAAGTAAGACAAGTATTATTTCAGAGTCATCAAAAAATACTCATTTTGAATTATTAGTTAAAATGATTGGTAACATTAAGAAGCAAACTCACGTCAGACGTTTATTCAACATGATATGTTTTCAACTTTCAGTTGCATGTCTCGTTCTGGTACTTGTTTGCTGTTGGTCATATTTGTCTGATAATGTAGAATACATATCTGTAACGTGCTAAACTCGCGGTCATGCTTTGAATTGTCAATAATTCTTCTTTAATGTTCAACTAGTAATTAAAAGCAATTTTGAAAAGACTTCATTTGTTTGTTCCTGCTCTATCCCATCGTTGTGTTTGAATTACATAGGAAGATACTTTGCGTTCATTTAACAGAAAGATGCTAGAAATATATTTACAGTTTAAAAAAAAATCATCAATCCGCGTTCGAATGATATCTTTATCTACCGTTAAAAAAACAAAAAAAAAACAATCTGCCTTAGAATGATATCTTCTGTGTAATGATTAGAATAGATTTTACAGGGAAATCAGATTAATTTGATACCGATCTTCCTCGCTATTACACGAAGAAAATATAACACTCATAATTCATTTATATTGCAGGTTGGTAAGTTTCTAAAAGTTCCCTTCTCTCGGTAAAAAGACAGCCAGCTAGGAATCAACACAAATTAAATATTGTAACATTTTCCTTCTGGTATCTATATCAACGTATGAAATAGACAACGGAATAAATTTTTAATTTAACATAACAAGATTACGGACAATGAAGGGTTAGTCACCCCATAAAAAGCCCAAACTCACACTCCCACCACCACAAAAAATAAAGAAATAAAAGACGCCCAGAGTTAGTAAAGAACTTATGAATGTTGACTTTGAAATTGTGAAGAGAATAGGAGCTAAATACCCATTCAGGCCAATTATTCCACTCATTAACAACTCTTTTCGAAAAGCTAAAACGCCGAAAATCTATCTGTGAGAACTTTGGTCAACTTTAAACTGTTACCACGTGTCACATGAGGATATTATGAAACATGCAAGAAATAACAGGAAGTCAAAGCATCACTACCATATAGGAACTTAAAAACTTGAATCATATCGCCTCTTCTCAACTCACGCGTGGTAAAACCAAGAATTTGCAACCTAGATTCCTAAAATAAGTTTTGTACATAGGGAATAAGTGTAGTGGCTCTTCGCTAAACCTGCTCCAAAATGAACTTGTCCTTCTCATAAAAGGGACTCCAAGCCTGAATAGCATACTCAAGGTCAGGCCTGACTAACTGCTTATACAAATTAAGAACAACCTCTCTACCAAGAAAACACAAAATTCTTCAAATCAAACGAAGCATCCCATTTGCCCTTGCAGCTGCTAAAGCAAGCTGCTTAGAAGGCTTCAGATTGCTTGTAATGACAACACCTAGATCCCTTTCTTGATCAAGACAACCAAGATTTGAACCATTCATGCAGTAATCAAAAGCCAAATTGCTCTGACTAAAATAAATAACTTTTCATTGATCAAGATTGAATGACATCTGCCATGTTGGGACCAAGAAACTAACTTATCTAGATCCGTTTGCAAAGCAAAAGTGAAGAATCTCTAGTATCATCAAGAATTCTGTACAGCTTACTGTTATCATTAAATTTACAAATCCTAGAGCCAAGGGAAACATCAATATCATTAATGAAGATTAAGAAAAGAAGCTGACCCAATACAGAACCATGAGGAACACCACTTGTAACCTTCTTCCATGGAGATACTTCACCATTTACAACAAGTCTTTGTGACCTGTCAACTAACCAATAATATATCCAACTGGCACACTTTCCTTCTACACCAAGCGCACTTGTTTTCATCATGAGCCTGCCCAATGGAACCTTATCAAATGCTTTTTGATAACATCCACATTATGACCGGAATCAACTAGTTTAGTAACATTATCAAGAAACTCCAATAAATTAGAAACACAAGAACTCTTAGCTTAGGACCCATGCTGGGACAAAATGACCTAGTACAACATCCTTTACAATGTACTACGTGACCTTGCACACAACACTAGTAAGACTCACTGGCCTATAGTTACAAGGCAAACTGTGGTCATCATTTTTACAAATAGGTGACATTAGCAATTCTCCAATCACTAGGAACAACACCAACATAAAAACACTTTAAAAAGATAATACTCAGGGTAACAGAAAGAAGATCAGAAAACTCACGTAAGACAGCAAGATGTATACCATCTGGACCGGGTGCTTTATTTGAGTTCAAATCCCTCAATTTCTTAGACACAACATCAAGTAAAAAATAAACATTCTTAATGGATACTAGAGAGTGCACACTAAGATAATCCAAAACATCATCAGCAGGGGGCTCCTTAGTAACAACAGACACAAAGTGGTCATTCGAAACCTCAGCCATATCCTTACCACTATTGATAGTAACACCATCATTACCCTGAAGGGGACCAACAACCTTCTTGTTTCTTTGCTTTGAGCGAACATAAGAATGAAATGACTTAGGATTAATGTTAACCTCTTTGGACAAACGTTTTTTACAAAGCACTGTAGTATTTCTTATCAAAACCTTTGTGAACTTTCCATAATCCTTATACCTAGCAAGTTTTGCAGGACAACCACTGTGTTTATAACAACACAACAGCCTGCAAAACCTCCCGAGACAACCACACTGGCCGATAACGCCTACAGACTTTCTTTAATGTGACAAACCTATTTACACACTCCAAAACTATAGTTCGGAAAATTCCTATGCTTTAGAAGGCTATAAGTCACAGGGAAAAAAGTCCAATCGAATGACAAATTATCCTGAAGTGCAGCAAAGTCAGCATTCTTAAAATCTAAAACCAGTTTATTAGCTGATAAGCCTTTGTTAAACAATAAAAATCAAAACTATTGAGGTCATGATCATTACACCCTACCTTACCGCTACTTAGCACATTTATAACCATACTTTTTTACTACTGAAAATCAAATCAAGAAAATTACTACCTCGCGTGGGAAAAACACATGCTGGGTGAAAAAGCAGTCAGATACAGCTTCCAGAAAATCTTTACCATATGGAACACTAGTACAAAGATTCCAATCAATGTCTGAAAAATTAAAGTCCCTAAACAATAATCCTCCTAGAGGCAAATTTCCTGAAGACAGTCAAGCAATTTCTGATTGTTCTCAGGACTAAAATTTGGTGATCTATACACAACACCAACAACCACTGAACTACCAACATCGCCATCAATAATAAGCTCACACCATAGACAATTTGAAAAACCAAAAGAAAACTGAGCAGTCCTACCTATATAATTAAACTGTGTTTCAACAAACAATAAAACGCCACCTCCTCTACCATTGAAAGTATCTGATCTAATTTGCCTGAAAACTTAGTAACCTGGAATATGTACCTCTGAATCACTAATTTCACTATAAATCCAACTCTCAGTAATACCAATTATATCAGGTCTACTAATTGAAACTTCGGCCAGAAGCTCATCCCGCTTATTCAGAATGCCACGAACATTTGAAAATATAATCCAAAATCTACCACTAGAACAATCCTTATCCCCAGAAACATGCCTGACATGGGGTTTAAATTCTCACCCCACGTGACTAGTTTAAAAGACTCAGATCCTTAATTGTCCTATTGACACCCCTAGCAAGAATACGAGCACCTTTCCTAGATAAATGCAAACCATCTCTCATGAAACAATCAACCCGAATTCAAACTTATGCCAGAAATTTACAAAACCGAACCAACGAATACTCTCTAGCCAATTATTGATCAACAACATCTTATCTAGAATGAAGGAACCATCTCTACGCGGCAACAGACCAACAACTAGCCTACAACCTGTGTCCTTCAACATTAATAGCAAATCCATGAAATTACGCCTAACAGAATCAACATTTCTTCTTAGAATATTATTTGTATCAATTGAAAATACGACGGTATCTTCACGCGTTCATAAAGTCTCAATACGAGAACTAACATCATCAACCCTAGCCCCTGGAAGACACGCCCTAATCCTTCTACTACAATCTACTCCACAAAACTCTGTGTCAACATACCTAACAAGTGAACCGCCTATCCATAACACCTATCCCTAACAGAATCTACAGGAAACCTACCAGATGAATCAACAACATCGCGACCAATGGTACATGTACAATCATCAACTGAAGATAACCGTACATAAGGCCTGTCAACAGAATCTGATCCAAGACTATCTACCTGAAGAGAACCCATATCAAATTCCTCACCCAAAGAACTATCAACATCACATGTCTGACTACCCACATCTAAGCCACAAAACTCAGTCTGCACACTAGCATCAACCTTTTCAACGATACAACTACAACCAGAAAGTCTCAACTCCAAAGCCTTCAACCTTGTACACTTTGAACAAACTAATACAAAACTATCAACTGAAGCTTCCTGAAAACTACATGTCACACCGGACTCCTGGAAATCAATCCACAAATTACAGCTATCACAGCAAATCGAACTCTCCATTATTGAAACACTTCTGTATACACTCACAACTACAGGATTACAGGATTTTTATTCTATTGAAAATTTTCATTTTGATAACAAACGCTACAGTTGTTGAATTGTAAAGTTGTGACATTAAAATCACTTTTACTGATTGGTTGTTACAACATTTTGTTCAAAGATCTTATATAAAAGTTAAAAAAAGAAATGATGATGACAAATCGAAGGCAGCTTTTTTTCGATTTTTTCCAAAGGGATTTAATCAAATTTCCGTTAATAAGAAATCATACAACCTTTAAAACCTTAATAAAAGTTATAACACTGATAATAAACAGGATTACCAGCAAACAAAAGAGCTTAGATTCTTCTGCGTGTTAAAAATTATAGTAAATATGGAAGAGGTAACAATTGTATCAGGACTTTACAATACATCTACCGCTTTGGTAGCAGCTACAAACATCATAGATTATGTGTTCAGGATATGTTGTGCCATTACTGGCATCTTAGGGGTGTTAGGAAATGGAACTCTTCTGCTAGTTATTGTATTTGCTCGAGAAATGCATACATTTACACACGTGTTGTCGCGAATCATTCATTGATGGATTTTACAGCGAGCGTCATACTCTTTTTCCAGTTTATACCGAAACACATTAATTATAATCACTGGAAAAGCTCTTACTTGGCAGAAATTGTTTGCAAATTTTGATCGTCAGGATATTTGTTTTGGTCCATTGTGAAAGCCTCTACCTTTAACCTTGTGTGCATAACACTGAAGCGATATATTGCAGTTATTCACCCTCTTAAATTTCGAACCTATGTCATGTGGGGAAAACGAACACTTACAGTAGTGCTTGTTGGCCTTGAATTGTCAGCTTTATTTACAATCTTTATAATCCAGTTACTTCTGCTATGGTTAACGGGCAGTATTTGATCGAGGAATTTTGGCGAAATAAAAGTCTTCAAAATATTTTAGGTATATTTTCATCAGCATTAATTACGCAATTCCGCTGCCATTGATGGCCTTCTTTTATCTTATGATTTTTCGTACCTAAACGCGACGTGGTTTTGAACAGAAAACGTAAAGTACTATGTAACAGAAAGAAATCAACAAAAACAATGTACGGATTTCTTCAGAATAAATTCTCTCAAAAAAGCTGCTTGGCTGTCAGCGGTTCTATTGTTTTTCAGAATGAAAAAAGTAAAACTATCATTATTGGTTGTGGTCCAGATCCTTTCAAGTTAGATAAATGTGCTCCAAAAGGAGATAATCGGGAGACAATCGATAACAAAAACCAAAGAGCAAGTTTAGGGACCGATTAGAGCAGCCATTATCCTCGGCTCAAAATATCACCACCTTTTACAATGAGCTGAAACAACCCTCCTTCTCAACCCTGAATATATCATCATCCATTATCCTCGGCTCATAATATCACCACCTATAACAATGAGCTAAAACAGCCCTCCTACTCAACCCTCAATATATCATCATCCATTATCCACCCCTCATAATATCACCACCTACAACAATGAGCTAAAACAGCCCTCCTACTCAACCCTCAATATACCATCATCGATTATCCACCCCTCATAATATCACCAGCTATTACAATGAGCTGAAACAGCCCTCCTACTCAACCCTCAATATATCATCATCCATTATCCTCGCTTCATAATATCACCACCTATAACAATGAGCTGAAACTACCCTCCTACTCAACCCTCAGTATATCATCATCCATTCCAACCCCTCATAATATCACCAGCTTTTACAATGAGCTGAAACAACCCTCCTACTCAACCCTCAATATACCATCATCCATTATCCTCGGTTCATAAAATCACTACTTTTTACAATGATCTGAAACCATCCTCCTTTTAACCCTCAGTATATCATCATCCATTATACTCGGCTCATTATATCACTACCTTTACAATGAGCTGAAACAACCCTCCTGCTCAACCCTCAATATATTATCATCCATTATCCACCCCCCCCCCTCCCTATAATATCACTACCTTTTACAATGAGCTGAAACCATCCTCCTACTCAACCCCCAATATACCATCATCCTTTATCCTCGGCTCATTATATCACTACCTCTAACAATGAGCTGACACCACTCTCCCCTTCTCAACCTTCACAATATCATCATCCATTATACTCGGCTCATAATATCACTGCCTTTTACAATGAGCTGAAACCACCCTTCTCAACCCTCAATATACCATCATTCATTATCTTCGGATCATTATATCACTACTTTCTACAATTAGCTGAAACCACCTCGGCTTATAATGTCACAACATTTTACAATGAGCTGAAACCACCCTCCTACTCAAGCCTCAATTTATCATCATCCATTGCTTTCATTTTAGATAGGTAGCATTTTCATCTGCTTTTATTCGTTCAAATTTGCAAAAAAAGGAAAAAAATGATTAAAATGGGCTTTATTAACTTTTATATTCATTTCCAAAGATTTCAACAACAAAAATGAAACATTATTTAAACAAAAAAAAATTTATTATCAAGATGATAGCGTGGAATATGATATGTTGTCTTTTTATTACCAATATAACGTGGAATTATATTCATATTTCCCGCAATGTAACGTGGAATATGATATTTCAACAACAGGCGAAACATAGAAGAGGATTTCATGTTGTGTAGATATTAAAAACAAAAACGCTTTTGAAAATGTTGTCTTTATCATATCAATATCCCGCAATATAACGTGGAATATGATATGTTGTCTTTATCATATCAGTATCCCGCAATATAACGTGGAATATAATAGGTTGTCTTTATCATATCAATATCCCGCAATGTAACGTGGAATATGATATGTTGTCTTTATCATATCAATATCCCGCATTATAATGATATGTGGAATATGATATGTTGTCTTTATCATATCAATATCCCGCAATATAACGTGGAATATGATATGTTGTCTTTATCATATCAATATCCCGCAATATAACGTGGAATATGATATGTTGTCTTTATCATATCAATATCCCGCAATGTAACGTGGAATATGATATGTTGTCTTTATCATATCAATATCCCGCAATATAACGTGGAATATGATATGTTGTCTTTATCATATCAATATCCCGCAATATAACGTGGAATATAATTTTTCTTCAAGAAAAGTATGTGCAAAGTATATTCTATTATACAGAGATATTTCAAATTCACCAAACGTGGAAAATGATATGTTGTCTTTATCATATCAATTGCAATATAACGTGGAATATGATAATTATCATATCAATATCCCGCAATGTAACGTGGAATATGAAATGTTGTCTTTATCATATCAATACATCATTGCAAAAAGTCACGCCTTGCCCACATCATTGCAAAAAGTCATGGCAACCGATGAGTTTGATTTTTGTTCACTTTAATTATCATCTTGATGACTTCGGTAAATTTGTGTTAATTTTGAATATTTTCACTGAAAGATATTTTGTTCGTCCAAAACGTTCACGTCTGCATAGCTCTACTAATCATCCCGAATCTAAACAACCGATTCTTGTTCCATGTGTAATTCTCCGAGGTATCATCTAACAACAAATCTTATTAGTATTAAGGCTGGTATTAACGCCATTTTGACAACAAGCAAATAGTAAAAGTGAACATGGCTGCAAGTGAATTCACACAAACAAAATAATAATGTACATGTATATACAAGTAAGCAGATATGAAATTGTTTTATTGGCTAACAATGACCAAAATGGTCAACCATGTTAAGTGGGTAAGAATGTAGCTTATAATGCCTTATTTTTACCAAATATTTTCTCATAACTTGGGTATAGAGCAACGTCTTCCCATTTATGCAGACTTTCACTCTAACATTTTAACTTTTAGATATAACCTAATAACCTCTGCGTAATGCAGATTGCATATGAAACCATATAAACCTCACTGTGTACATTCGAATCCAGGAATAACACAACAAAGCATCACTAAAGCAATTATCTGCCAGCTAATCAAAGATACATTTTGCCTATTAATTTGAACCACATTTTGAAGTATTTTCGCTGCTAAAGATTATAGGTATGTTTGACGTATAATATGTTTCTTGTTCTATATGAACAAATTATTTCGAGCAGTGGTTTCATAAAAAAAAAATATTTAGATGTTTTAAATTTCTTTAAAATAAAACCGTTTCAGTAATAGCGTTGTGCATGGCTATAATTTTAAGTATTGAAATAAGAGAGATGGTTTTTCAATTAAATCTTCATGTGACCAACTTTCAAGAAATATTTGTCAGAATAATCTCCCGTATTTTGATATTGACTCTCAATCAGTCAAAATAACAAACACTTAAAATTTAGACTATGGAGACTACTTCTTTCTATAGCAGATATTAAATGCTTTGAACTACCCGAATCGCGAAAACGTAACGTTGTCGATTAATGAACACTATTTTTTTATCTAAAATTATTTTCACACTTTTATAGAATTCTAAAACAATCCTCCGAATTATAGTTTTGTGTCATGATTTATTTCCATGTTGTTCATTTTTCCAAGTCATCTACATTCAGAGCAAATTTAAACAAGTAGCGTTGTAAACTCTTATTGAGGTAACTAATCTTTAGCATTTGTTTTTTCGTATGATATAAAAACGAAACAAAGTGGTTTCATATCAAATATTTAATATAATTCATCACCCTATGTTTGCTCCAAGAATTTTACAGTAGATTAAGCAAATCAAATTCTTTCCCATTTCTCGATACTAAACAAACTCTCACAAAATATTGTATATATCAAAAAAAACAATCTTGTTGTGAAAGGTATGGGTACATATAAAGTTGTACAGCAAAAAGTAACAGAGCAAGCGAAATGATTTTTACTAATTCGAAACAATCTTCAGTCCCCATTGAACGTGAAATTGAAAAGAATTTGTGAAAAGAATATTCGCATATAATATGAACGGTCAATCTTGTCGTAAAAGGTATGGGTACATATAAAGTTATACAGTAAAAATAATAGAGCAAGCGAATTGATTTTTATTTTGATATTCAAAACAACATTATGAAAAATACAACGTTTTTCATAAAAATCAGTCGTCATTGAACGTGAAATATAAATTATTTTCGTAAAAATAATATTCGCATGTAAAGATTACGCAGATGTTAAATTGGATTTTTAAAACACGTGCCATCCACAATATTTTGAAAGAGTCGTGGCAACCCTAGGTATAGATTTTCGAATATTAGATAGCTGGCGTATACCTTTGTTTCTTTTTCAATGAGATCAGAAATTCATAGCGCGGATTTTAGGACAAGAGTTTTGAGGTCTAAAATTATTATGGAAGTCATTACAGTGTCATATTTTGGTATCTCATTCATCGATAATCTTAGATAACAGATTTCTGCTCAGTTTGGACCGTTTCTCACTCCAGTCTTAAGCAAATTATAATATTTCTTTTTGTTTCATGTGCAATAACTGTACCGTTTAAAATGATTTTGACCAATGTTTATGATGCATTTTATCTTTTTCATATTTAGCTGTTTTTTTAACTATCATTAAAAAATATACTTCATACAACAAATATTGGTTCCATTATTGTCTTGAATTACTAGAAACATGACATAATTGGTGATTGTTTAAACAATTTTCATACATTAATATATCATAAGATTCTATTTTAATCAAATAATATTGAGTTTACTCAGTGGTTTGTTTTTAAAACGATTGGTGTATTAAGTCTATTGTAAATGCTGGCTTAATAAGTTGTATTTCTCAAGAGCTTGTTAACTCTTACTATACCAATAGTATCTAAAACACAGTTGTAAGTTTAACGAAACATTAAAGAAAGAGGACTTTGAAACAACAGATTTTAAATGATTCTCACAGACAGTTCTTTATATTGTTAGTTAACATTCTCAATAAAGTATAGTTTACCTTTTGGGTAACAAACCAACACATGAGTTAAAGTGATAGATGCTCTTGAAAATATGATAAAACTTTAAAGGCATGCGCGTCAGTGCAAGAAATATTACAAAAAGGATATGGTGATGGTATTCCATATTATTTTGATATCAGATAATACCTCGGTAAAAGTGATCTCCATATCCATAATTGGTCAAGTCACATAAAATCTTTCTGCTATAAGGCATACTGGAGCATACAATCCTATGCGAAAAGAGAAAAACAATTGTAGAAGTTGAATTCCATCTACGTATCATAAAAAGGAAGAAAGAGTTCATCGAAATGCATATTACCACCACCTGCCAAAGGGTAAAGTCCACATGTGTAAAAGTGATGAGTATGTTTGATCATTTTTTGTTCGAAAAATATTTACAAATGCGTAAATAGAACATTGAACTATATATCAAGATTTCTCTTTGTTAGTGATTTCCTCAAAATCATAAAAAGTTATGATCATTTTTTTGTTAATTTTATGTTTCCTTTTTAAACTTACTTTTAGCTCAGTTTTCAATATATAAATGAATTCCTATGACATCAATTTCAAATTAAGTACTTAATTATCCGTCACGACCAAACTGCTTAGAAATAAAGTACCAAGGCAGTGCATTTATGGTCAACCTAAGTGCAAAGATCTTCAAACAGAACATGGGCCAGTGATGGTAAATCCTTATTATTATGATACCAGATAATATCCTTGGTAAAAATCTTCTGTAAGATATGAAATGATACAAATGAAGTCATATAACCTTACCACAGAATGACGTACTTAATTATCTAGCGTGGCCAAACAGTTTAGGGTAAAAGTACTAAGGTAGTGTATTTATCGTCAACCTGACGCCACAGGAATGAATACGCGTTTACGAAAATACATCATGCTGATATTTGCTAAAGCTGAGAGATGGTATACGTTGCAATGCAATTGAAAAAAGTGTAAACACTTTTTATTGCGACCAGAATATTACGGTCTTCTCAAAAGATTTACTCCAAAAAAATCAACTAAGTTATATACATTTTTTAAAGTACGATTTTAAGCTTGGAAAAGTTTATATCTGTTCAAAATAAAAATTCGGATTTGTATATGCTATAACACAACGACAAATAAATTAACAAACTGTCACCTCACATGAATATTCGAAAAGTCGTGGCAACGGCTGTTTCAGCTTGTATTATATCTTGATTGTTGATCATATGGATTAGGTAGCGCTGTGTGGAGAAAACCTAAATTGTCCATTTTATTTCATGACTTTTTGAGATATGTTGTCCATTTCCCAAACAAATACAATTAAACCAACAAATCTCTCAAGGAGAATTACACTATGCGTAATACAAAATATAAGATTTCAAATAATTAACATTTCCAACAAATAAATCATAAAATATTGACATCGTCCATCCATTATGGAGCCTTATTAATAAAGAAAATACCATACTTCTTCTAAAGTACGACATTATTATTATACACTGTAAGAAGCATTCATGAACAATGTGTATGTGAAAAACAAAAAGACAATGATAATTTAAATGTGTATGTGTAAAAGGAAAAGACAATGGTAATTTATATACAAAAGCAAAAAGATAAAGTGACTCTTCTTTTTGGCAATATAACCACTGTTATGCATTTTATGAAAGCAGTAATAAGATATAAAGTCGCTTCTTATGTCCCATTTTCCTTACTTTCATGAATAACGATGTCTCTTTAAGAAGTACTTTAAACATTTCAACTTGAGATAGAAGCTAATGTCATGATACAGACAGTATTGCATATAATTCCTCCTGATGCACATCTCGTATCTGCTAAATGCACAAAAATATTTCTCTAAAATATTACCGATTTTGCTATTGTCCAACTAATCGCGAGAAAACAATTCGCACAGTGATCAAAGGTTTGAATTGCCAATAAACATGATCATAATCAAATGAACCGTTTTGATTATCATAAAATCTTGTCAGAGACGTATTATTTTGTTTTATGTGTAACCAAATTATATTTGAAAAAGTAAGGAAAATTGTAAAAATCTAAAAATGATCCAATAGTATACAGTAAACACTAAATGTTTATAAATACTATTGACACTAAGAATAGTTTTCGCTTTAACTTTCGCATACAAGGATAACCAATTGCTTTGTTAAAAATGTTCTATTCGCTTTTATGCAATAATGAAACAATAATGCTAAGTTTGAGTTGAGGCTTTCAGTGTCCTCTAAGTTGAAATTGTTCAGAACAGTAGTTCATATAATTTCTTGTTTTCGGTAACTTAGTAACGATCTCGCGTGATTAATATGCGATCATCTTTTAGCACATTTTGTTATTTTCAGAAACTCTTACAAAATAATACTAATAAAGAAAGGCAATGACCATAGCAGCTGTGGAATGATTTTGAAATGATTCCGCCAGCACACATTGTAAACAATATTGAGTACGCTATGTATACAGCTTTTGTCGTGCACATTTGCATGAAACGCCATGACAACCAATATATCAATATTCGTTTTGAAAAGTCAAACATAATACAGGTAAATGTACACCTATTATATACAAATTCATTTAAAACGCCTAGCATTTTATCTGCCTTTATTTGTTTGAATCTAAACGAAGCCAAATTAGTACTTATATCTTTTTTAAATCAAACATTTGGCCATATTTGATTCTAGATAATGGGCCATTACTATCTTCTTATATTCATTTCCAAGAATTTTACAACAGGTGAAGCAAGGAAATGATTTGATATCATGTACATATTCAAAACTGAAATCTTTTGAATTTAATGTTTTTGTTACAGGAGAAATCCGCTATATAACGTGGAATATAGACTTTTTCATTAAGAATATATATGTAAATTATATTACATCACACAAGATATAGGAAATAGGCGTGAATTCTGACCCCCAGTCCAAAATACCCCATCACTGACTCTTGAATCTAAAATTCAGTCTCCTTACCCTCAATTCAACGTGCTAAAATCACTGACGCTCAACTGTCCCTCAAACATTTACCCACACAATAACATGGTCTCCCAAAGAATGATCAAAACTCTGCCACCCGAGACACTCAGTACAGTATATACCCCTGACCGCCAGCTTACCGGCCATGTCCCTTAATCTCATATCAAATTGAAATGTTTATCAAAATCAAATATAATGTGATTGTCGCTAAGTTGGTCCGTTATTCGTAGAACGGTAGATAAATGGTTTATTTACGTGGATATTATTCCTGGTTTAACTCTTTCAGGTAGCTGCAGAAGGGAAACTAAACTTTTCCGAAAAGACCTAAATTCCATGTTCCGGTGTTACATGCGACCGATCACATCATAACAACGGCATTCCTGAGTGTGACGAAGATTGCGCAATAACTCTATAATTCAGTAACTGGGTGGCGCAGTTTGAGACAATTATACGATGATCTCATACAGTGACTCATGCTAACCTGTTGATGAAATATTTTCGATTTGGAACATTGTGACAATATTTCTAAATATAAAACAATATTCAGAGGACTACGCCCTGCTATGCCTGTTTTTTTGTTGTTGATAGAAGTTGCGAATTATACAGCTGTTTTCAATAATATTTTCGAAGTTTCAGCAATATACAATTAACTGTGTCTTATTGTCTCACATTGAAAATTGCCTGCCTATATTCAGTGTGTGGATATTTAATAAAGTCAACTTGAATTTTTGTTGACTGCTCCTTGAGGAATCTTTATCAGAAAAAAAATATTTACCTTAAACTGTCTGCCGATATATATCATAAAAAGTAGATTTTACAGCTGTTATAAATCATAAACTCCGACAAACTTAAAACTTAGAAAGACATCATCGCATTGATCAATTTTATTATTGTCGCGGAACTAGATCATTAATATCTTGAAATGATAAATGACTTACTTAAATACCAACCGTTACCCACAGAGAGACCAGACATAGCTCATCAACTTTATTATCACAGTATCAGGTTAGGATATTTAAGTAGACTATCTTTAAGAGTCTATTGTATTTTACTTATTGAAAGAAGTCTTTGAAAATTTGAATACACCGGATTCAATTTCAAAGTCACTGATTTTGATTTGATCTTTTGGCATTCTTCCCTTACTTTTCTATTTTTGGTCCGTAACACCGGTCAGGACTGATTTCTTTGAAATTATTTCAAATAGTGTATAAACCATAACGCTGAAATATATCCTTCACAAATAGAGATTTTGAACAATTTATGTCGGATGTAATGTTTCGTTTTGAACAGATGGCTTTCTCATTTTTTTAAACATTTTTTTCTCGAAATTTGATCTCAATGCAGTGATTTTGTTCATTCCATTTTTTGTTCAGAAAATATGGTATCATCGACAATTTTTATTGTACGTCAACAACTACTTACTAATATCTTTCTCTTTCCGTGAAGTGGTATGTAACAAACATAACTATTTATTTTAACATCAATTACATAAACATCTAACCGATCTTAGACAAATATAATATTATATGATTAGTACATATTAATTATTGCCTAAAATACCAATATATGAATGAGTATTATTACAAAAACGGACAAAAAGGACCGCATCTACATTCTAAGAGATTTTCTGAAATAAGAATTTGTATTTCGTGATTGTCAGGTCTATATATCTTGACAGAGCAGGAAAGTATCCAATTGAACTTTTACAGAAACACTTCAATATACTGTTCCAATCAGGAATCATTTTTTGTATGAATTATGTTATAAAATTGTCTTTTTTGGTGGTCTTTTACCTTTAAAATATGCAAGTTGGAGGACATATCATTTCATGCAACAGTTTATAATTATTCACTATTTTTTACACTATTGGCAATTCGGGTAAAAAACTAATGCGTTGATTCCAATTTTCCCTTATCCCAAATGTTATATTTTTTCAAGAGCAAAGTAATTAGATACATATCACAATTTAACCATTTTTGATGTAAAGTTTGGTCCATTACATCGCCCCCCCCCCCTTCCCCCTCACCCCGCCGACTGGCAAATTGAATTTGTCGGGAAGTGATATGCAAACTTCGTATGTAACTTACATAACTTTTGGAATTGTATCCATCATTCGGGGAGGCTAGACTACCCGTATTGGAGAAATCCTACCGCTACAAGAGTCCTGGCTGAGCAAGCGATCATAATTTTTTTTAGATGTTGCAAATGTAAAAATAGCAGTACGGCCCATATCTGTAGTAATTGTTTATCTTTATTTATATACCCACAATAGCACACAGCTTGTTGATAAGACAGGTCGGATTTTAAGGTTACCAAGGGAACCATTTTTCAAAATATGTAACGAAACTAATAGTATACCACCGAAAAAACGAAATGCTTTTCGGTGGATAAAAACTATTAATAAAAATCAAAGGAGTTATCACCTTAGAATCTCAAGTTTTTAGTAAAATTTCTAGACTTGTTTTTGCCTTACTTTATTATGTATTTATTTTGTTTTTTAAATATATTTTTTGGAGGGGGTAAAGGAGGTAAAGGGTTAAAGGGGTGAGGGGGTGTTCGTACGACCGATATCGGTTCCTTTTTTTGTGTCAAACTTTACGCTTAAAAAAGATGGAAGCAGTGTGCTTGGCTGTTGTTGGAGGTCGCTCGTATGTCTTGAGGCCATGTCATCGAAAAAACCCAATTAGCTACAATTTTGGAAAAAAATCATTAAAACACTTAGCGAAAATATGTGATGATTTTCATAAAGCTACTTTTTTTATTGTAAATTATTCCACATGCAGAAATCAGAAATTCTGGAATTTTTTTTCTGTTGCTTCTTCAATCTCTATTCTTTCAAATGTTTTTAATATGTTATAATTTTAAGGACATTTTTATAATTTCAATGACGCCGCCAGTGCCCCCTCCCCTACCTCACTATATTAATTGTCCTCCCATCCCCCTTCCCTGCCAATTCAATGTTGGCTGTGGTTACTGTTTTTCCTGGAAATGACATTAAGAAAGAAACAAATTTACATTGAAAAGGGGGAGGGGGTAGGGGTTACAATTCTCGGAAAAAATATTAAAGACATATACATGTAACACTCTAACATATGTAGTTTTCAAAAAGCTGAAGTGTTCCAACAATTTTGTCCAACACTGTCTGAGGAAAGAACATCAATTTTTCGCTTAGATATCTTGCATTATTTCTTGATAGCAGATGTGTTTTGAGTGTCTAGAGAAAAAGTAGCGATATAAATTTCAAAAGTAATATGTTATATGATGAATAAGAATAGACTTGGGGATTGAATAAATGAATAGGTCAATGGAAATTATTCTATGTGTTTTTGAAAGTTGCAAATACCTGAGAATTCATGCGCTTTTCGGGCTTTGCATGAGGAAATATAAATGACGATAAAAGACTGTGGATAATCTAAGCGCATGTATAAAAATAATTCAATAAATAAAAATCGAGGAGATAAAAGGGAATGTCGACCCTCATGTAATCTATGGGAATCGAACCCATGTTCCATTGAATTAAAATCCATCCTACTATCCACCACCCCACCGCGACGCTCGCAACATAGGATTGCAAAAATGCCATCATTTTTTGAAATAAAATATAAGGAAGAATGGTAGAGCTGCTTATTATGTGAAATCTGTATACAAATCAACACAAGTAAAGTTGTTTAATCAATTTATCGCTTAATTTCTTTCCAACTTACAATATTATCATTATTCCTTTTTACCGATTGGGTAAATACACCGATAGTAGTAAAATAGATGCGTGCTGAAACGGTCTACTTTTGGTTTTTTAAAGTTTGATTCTTCAATACGAATTCCCCTTTAGCTTTATGGTAGACCGTAGAGCTCTTTGATATCAAAATAATATACAAAAATAATCCCCTAGCTTTACTTACATTAGGATAAGAAAAGGGAAGGAAGGGAGAAAGAGGGGGGGGAGGGGGGGGGTACAATTCTCGGAAAAATATTAAAACAAAAAACACACCATAACATAATACTTCTTAAAAACCTGAAGTGTTCCAACAGTTTTGTCCAAGATTGTAAATCGAATAACGTCCCCGATCGTGATGATTTTAGCAAAAATAAACTAGAATGGCCAGAAAATGGTAGAGGTAGGTCTGAGTATATTAGCAAATGAATATGTCAATAACATTTCAGTTTTATTTATATGATAGACGACTATTTAAGAAACAACTTGGAGAAGAAAAAAACACGTTTATATCTTATTCCCAGGCTTAGAAGTTATTGCATTCCAAATATGTTATCAGTGTGTTGAAAAGTAACCTTGCAGTGTGACGTCATTATTGCAGATCCAGGAAGTATTCATGTGTTTTTGAAAATCCATTGCATATTGGAAGCATGTTTTGTTCATCTGCCCATGCACCTTGTACTCGGAATGAATAAGTAAACATTTTTTTTATTTTACAGAGGCGCATAAATAATTATATCTCACTTTACACAGCGTGGTCACCGTTTTGACACACTGATCAACTATTTAGAATGCAATAACTCCTAAATGGAATCAAATTCACAGGAGTATTTCTTTAAAGCATTCGTCACTGAGTGATATCTTATTTTCTGTCATCGTCTGTTCAGACGCAATAATGTAGCCTAATGAGCCTACCACAATGGCGTTGGAGGGGTTGGGTAGGCTAGGGATCATGTCCCTCGCACGTTTCATATGTGCCAAGTTTGGTCCCCTATTTGTGGTCAAATCTAATTTACTTTCCAGTAAAAACTAAAAGTATATAAAGATGTTTGCCTCTTACTTTGGGAATTTCCCGGCGCCGATATGTTAGTCTTACCAAGGGAGAGCACCAGGGGGCTGTGAGATGGTGTAGGTGTGTATGTGTGTGTTATCAATAGGCCTTGGTCAAAGTTTTAAAACAAGAGAATCAACATTTTGAGTTCCAATATTAACATGACATCAGATACCTCTTTTGATTCTTTTTTTTGCAATTCAGATTGAGGATTTATTTACAGTCCTCCGTTTCTAGGTCTGAGTTCACAAACTTATATAAAGGTTAATACAAGGAAACACATTTTCACCCGAATTGAAATATATTTTCACCCGAATTGAAATATATTTTCACCTGAATTGCATCCATTTTTTTTCTTTTCTCATAGACGAAATTAAAGTTGCGTGTGATTCAGTCGCCAATCTCTTTTCCTAAAGAAAATATGGTGAAATTGAAAAAAACCATTATAGTAAAATATAAAAATCTGGTAAAATTGAAAGAAAATATGGTAAAATGAAAAGAAAATATGGTAAAATTGAAACACGATATATTGCCAAATTGAAACAAATATGGTAAACTTGAAAGAACATGGTAAAATTGAAAGAACATATGGTAAAATTGAAAGAACATATGGTAAAATTGAAAGAACATATGGTAAAATTGAAAGAAATGATGGTAAAATTGAAAAAGTATTGTCAAATTTATCGAAAATTTGGTCAAATTGTCATAAATTTTGGTAAAATTGTCATCATTTGGGGTGAAATTGTCATTTTCTGTATTTGTTTTATTTGAACCGGTGACACATCTCGAAAATGAAGAAAGTTTCCGCCGACTTGCATCTGAACGATTTATTTTCTACAGAAGAAAATGTTTAGTTGTGTGTGGTTGTATTGTCATCCCCTTCACCCCCACCCCACCTGAAGGCTACAAACCACCGCACTCAACGGTTCAGAGAAAGAAGAGACAAATTAATCTTTGAGCGTCTTTTTACATCTCCAAAGAAAGAGCGCAATTGCAAACCAAGACCACGCCCAGAAGGTCCGGTTGCACCATCTCCACGCCGTGGTCTAGATGCCACACAAAGGATTAGGCACTCCACCTGATAAAAATAGGTCCCTCCCAGATCGTTCACTCACACCACCCCTAATTTGTCGTCTGGATACCAGTGGCGTGGTGGCAAGGGGAAATTTTCCGCCAACGATGCTTTGGCGCCAAATTCGTCCTAATAACATATGTTTTAGGCCCTGAGAAAATGTACGTGTTAATCAACAACTTTTCCATATACTATATTAGGCACGTAATATTCAATTTAGTGAGTCCAAAAGTGCATGAATTTTCCACAGAAAAGACCAAATTTTCCGGGGACTTTGCCTCGAAACCCCACATTATTGGCACTTGAGCTCGGACAGTAGCCGATGCATGGCGATAGCTCGTTGAAAATATTTAATATTTGTCCCTGCCATGAAGGGAAAACAATTTTATCGAATACAGATGGTAAAAGAAGCCTTTCGAGAGGGCGCCGAATGTTCACAGGGGCGCAAAAATAGTTATGAAAAATTGATTCTTATATACTTTTTATTTTTAACGTTGTAAATATTTTTTTCTTAAAGTTTATTCTTACATCAAAAATATGAAAATTACTTCCATTATTGTAAAATTTTCTTCATTTTGGGATAAATTTGTGGGAAATTTTCTTCAAATTTTGGAAAGTTTCCTTTAATTTTTTAAAAATTTTGATAATTTTTGGAAATTATTTTTTCGAGTATTTTTTCTTCGATTTTGGGAAATTTTGTTCAGTTTTGCAAAGTTTATAAATATTCGGGAATTTTTTTATTTTGTGGATATTTTCTTTAATTTTTAGAACGTTTTCTTCATTTTGGGGAAATTTCCTTAATTTTTGTGAAATTTCCTTTAATAATTGGGAAATTTTTTCAAATTTAGGAAATCTTTAATTTTGAAAATTTCCTTTATTTTCGTGAAAATTGCTTCCATTATCGTGAAATCTCCTTTCCCTTCATTTGGGATATATTTTTGGGGAATTTTTCTTCAAATTTTGTTAAGTTTTCTTCAATTTGTTTGCAAATTTGATTAATTTTCGGAAATGTTTTTGCCTTTTGGGAATTTTCTTCATTTTTTGTGAAATTTGCTTCTATTTTCGTGAGATCTTTTTCATTTTGGGGATATTTTCTTGACTTTCTGGTAATTTGTTTTCAGTTTTGCGAAAATTTTCATTATTTTCGGCTTTTTTTATTTCTTCAATAATCGGGAATTTGACCAAATTTGCTTTGCCCCCTGGACATAGCTTTCTCCCTTGATTTGAAACACCGATTTTAAGCAATTTCTTAAACGGTGCTATCTAAACAGTGCATGCCAAATTAGATCTATATGCCAATCGTTTTTTATAAGTATTTTTCTTTGGAAGGGGTGGGGGCGCCAAAATGCCCTTGCCTCTAGTGAAACATGACCCATCACGCCACTACTGGATACTAACCGTGACGATAAAAATTGCCCACCCAAACCACGCCCAGATGGGTCATTTACACTACCCCCACCTCGTGGTCTGGATGATAACAAGCGTCCTTCAAGGCCCGATGACCCCAAAGATTCAACCCCTAGAGGAGATGAAGAAGATGTTTCCCCACCAACACCAAGAGATCGGGCACTCCACATGAGGGTGATGACACAGGGGATGACAAACCAAGAGGACCTAAGCCACGAAAAGATGGACGCGTTTGCTTGCAAAACTGGCAGAACTCAGATAAATTTAACGCCGACAATCATGACGTCGTCGCTAAGAAGTTGACAACGGGATGCCATAGTATCCTACTACGTTATCAACAATTATATCACCACTAGCGTCCATTTCAAGCTACCTGACTGGCTGACAAGCCTCACTTGCATAATCCTACTTTCCGGTATATTACTCAACGAACGAACATTATCTGATAAAAATGACCAATGACAGTCAATAACCAGGCAGTTGCATATTCATTAAGATTGGCAGTTTCTAAGTGGGTTAACTCCTACATTTATCATGGCAATCACCCCTAGCAACCCTTCAATAATGATTCTACACACAAAAATAAAATGCCAAAAATACTCAATTTCAGTTTCAGCAGGAACAAACTTTTGCTGACATGCTGATTATGCCAGATTTAAATTGAGCAAAAACATAATCCAATGTGCAATGTTTAAAATAGAATATGCAATAAATAAAAACAAAAGATAAATAATAGTTAAAAGTTAGGCCTAAAAGTTCTTAATAATTACAAGTTCAACAGGGCTACTTGTTCAGTACTTGCACCAAACAAGTATATTGCTAAAAGTTAAACGTTTTTGGTTTTAATTTTTTCTAGAATCATTGGTCTTACTTTAACATTACGGCCTAAGCTTTTAAACAGTGTTTACAAAACTATTAAATTGCTGAATACAAATTCCACTGTAAATACCTACAGGCTACAGCACAGTACTGTCATTGTAACTAGCCTAGAAGTACATAGCCCTGTAAATACCCACAGGCTACAGCACAGTACTGTCATTGTAACTAGCATAGAAGTACATATCCCTGTTAATACCTACAGGCTACAGCACATTACTGTCGTTGTAAGTAGGCTAGAAGTACATAGCCCTGTAAGTACATACAGGCTACAGCACAGTACTGTCATTGTAACTAGCCTAGAAGTGCATAGCCCTGTAAATACCCACAGGCTACAGCACAGTACTGTCGTTGTAACTAGCCTAGAAGTACATAGCCCTGTAAGTACCCACAGGCTACAGCACATTACTGCCATTGTAACTAGCCTAGAAGAACATATTCCTGTAAATACCTACAGGCTACAGCACATAACTGTCGTTGTAACTAGCCTAGGAATACATATCCCTGTAAATACCTACAGGCTACAGCACAGTACTGTCGTTATAACTAGCCTAGAAGTACATAGCCCTGCAAATACCCACAGGCTACATCACATTACTGTCGTTGTAACTAGCCTAGGAGTACATAGCCCTGTAAATACCCACAGGCTACAGCACAGTACTGTCGTTGTAACTAGCCTAGAAGTACATAGCCCTGTAAATACCCACAGGCTACAGCACAGTACTGTCGTTGTAACTAGCCTAGTAGTACATATTCCTGTAAATACCTACAGGCTACAGCACATAACTGTTGTTGTAACTAGCCTAGGAGTACATAGCCCTGTAAGTACCTACAGGCTACAGCACATTACTGTCGTTGTAACTAGCCTAGAAGTACATAGCCCTGTAAATACCTACAGGCTACAGCACAGTACTGTCGTTGTAACTAGCCTAGGAGTACATAGCCCTGTAAATACATATAGGCTACAGCACATTACTGTCGTTGTAATTAGCCTAGGAGTACATAACCCTGTAAATACCTACAGGCTACAGCACATTACTGTCGTTGTAACTAGCCTAGGAGTACATATTCATGTAAATACCCACAGACTACAGCACAGTACTGTCGTTGTAACTAGCCTAGGAGTACATAACCCTGTAAATACCCACAGGCTACAGCACAGTACTGTCGTTGTAACTAGCCTAGTAGTACATATTCCTGTAAATACCTACAGGCTACAGCACATAACTGTTGTTGTAACTAGCCTAGAAGTACATAGCCCTGTAAGTACCTACAGGCTACAGCACATTACTGTCGTTGTAACTAGCCCAGAAGTACATAGCCCTGTAAATACCTACAGGCTACAGCACAGTACTGTCGTTGTAACTAGCCTAGAAGTACATAGCCCTGTAAATACATACAGGCTACAGCACATTACTGTCGTTGTAATTAGCCTAGGAGTACATAACCCTGTAAATACCTACAGGCTACAGCACATTACTGTCGTTGTAACTAGCCTAGGAGTACATATTCATGTAAATACCCACAGACTACAGCACAGTACTGTCGTTGTAACTAGCCTAGGAGTACATAACCCTGTAAATACCTACAGGCTACAGCACAATACTGTCGTTGTAACTAGCCTAGGAGTACATATCCCTGTAAATATCTACAGGCTACAGCACAGTACTGTCGTTGTAACTAGCCTAGAAGTACATAGCCCTGTAAATACCTACATGCTACAGCACAGTCGTTGTAACTAGCCTAGGAGTACATCGCCCTGTAAATACCTACAGGCTACAGCACAGTACTCTCGTTGTAACTAGCCTAGAAGTACATATCCCTGTTAATACCTACAGGCTACAGCACATTACTGTCGTTGTAACTAGCCTAGGAGTACATATTCCTGTAAATACCTACAGGCTACAGCACATTACTGTCTTTGTAACTAGCCTAGAAGTACATAGCCCTGTAAATACCTACAGGCTACAGAACAGTACTGTCATTGTAACTAGCCTAGAAGTACATAGCCCTATACCAAAATGATATGTTCAACAACTTTAAAACTGCTCAAATCTTCCTATTTTGACAAATTTAAGAATATCAAACAGTAGTTTCTATTCCAATAACAAGTATGCCTGAATGAGTTACCGTTTTCCAGTATTCTTCGCACTTTGACGGGAAACGGCCGGGTGCTTTGTAAGCCAAACAAATGGATCAACCTTCGTACTTTCGTACAGTACAGTACATGTTTACAGCTGGCCTTCAGTACGAGTGTGTAGTGACATAACACTGAGATAATTTTTATCTTTGTGTATTTGTTTCTCGCAAAGTTAACGAAGATATTTTCCCCTTGTGATAAACCAGAATTGGTTTCTTCTGATAATCGCTTTTATATTGCAAAATACCTATATTACATTTCTAAATTGATGAAATCGCGAGTCATTTTGCAAGATCATCGTTGGACAAAAGTACAAATTGGTGGATTAGAAATCGCCAATCATTCTCTGTGTGTCGTCATATGCAAATAAGTTGAATTGATGCATGTGCGGTTCTGTGTATGTAATTTCGCATGTTTTTTCTGAATTTGTATCTCAATTTGATCAGATATTCTTTATTTTTCCAAAAGTTTGTTCAATATTTTTTCATATCATATTTGGTGATAAAATAGATATAAACTCCTGTTGCTTGCCCATTGCTGGTAATAAGCGGATCGCCCAAATAATTTGAACTATAATTATTTAGGCTTGCTGGTAATAAGCGGATCGCCCAAATAATTTGAGCTATAATTATTTAGGCTTGCTGGTAATAATCGGATCGCCCAAATAATTTGAGCTATAATTATTTAGGCTTGCTGGTAATAATCGGATCGCCCAAATAATTTGAGCTATAATTATTTAGGCTTGCTGGTAATAATCGGATCGCCCAAATAATTTGAACTATAATTGTTTAGGCTTGCCAGTTATTACTTAACAATGGGCTCGCAATTGCAGTTTATTTCTTAAATAGATATTCTTATACACTAGAATTTATCTTCGAGTACGTTTCAAATTCTCCTGAATCTTTAGATATTTTTACAATTATTCTAATAGCCATATTAAGTCAAATTAGGCATCCATCATAGACTTACTTCAACATCAACTTTTCGTAACCACAATAGTTAAAAAATTATCATAATCCTCGATACATTTATAATTGACATTCAGCAAAAGTGCAATCATTTTTGATCGGCGACTAAACCTTGTATCCCCATCATTTCCTATAAAAATCAATTGGAAAGTCATCAATGATCATCAAAATATGATTATTTACCCTCATAACATGACTAATCCTCCATAACCCTCGGAATGCCATCATCCATTATCCTCAGCTGATAAAATCGCCACCTTTTACAATTTGCTAAAATCACCATCCTATTCAACCCGCAATATACCATCATCCATTTTCTCAGCTCATATCATCACAACCTTTTCCATTTAGCTAAAATCACCATAATACTCAACCCTCGGAATACTATCATTCCATATCTTTAGCTCATAATACTATCAACTCTAATATTCAGCTGGAAACAACCTCCACCCTTACCCTCATAATACCATTATCCTCAGATCAAAAAGAATTAGTAAGAAAATTGACACTAAGATAGATTTTGCTACCAATTTACATACCTTTAAAAATCAAAAATATATTACTTAATACTATATAAGAACAAAATCACAACATATTGAACATGTATGACACAAATGTATTTACATCTTTATCCTATAACATTTGTATTCATAGATGGTGATATGGATGAAAGGGGCATTGGGGGAGGAGCATCGATGTTCATTTTGTTTTAATGGACAAGTTTCCTAAAGTGCCCTATCATAAAGTATCATCAAGGTGAAAAATTTAACTAATGTTACTAACAAGAAAGCAATCCATAAAGTTGCGGATCTCATCACCTTAAGCATACAGTATAATGAGGAAAAAAGCCATTAACAATAACTATGGGGACAGGGTTAAAAGGGGTCACTAGTTCTGTAACCTTTTACCTTTTGACCCCAGTCTTTACGGGACACAAGTTCATGTACCCTGGGATACAAATATAGGATTCGTATAGGTCTTGCGCCTTCGGGATTTAAAGTGGCACAAAAATTAGTACAAATTAGTACATAATTAACCCCTAAAATATTTGACCTCTGACCTTTGAGCCTAATAATTGAAACAACTTCTGATATTGTTCACATATATCGTACCCTACTGTCTGACACCATTTATGCTCACATCACACTTACCATTCCATATCTATAGGGGAAAATGGAAAAAGTGTTTAATAGTTCTCTGACCCATGACCTTTTGACCCACAACCTGACCCAGAACCCCGTGGACACAAATTCATGTACCAAGATATCACGGTACAACATAGGGTTGGTATAGGTCTTGTACATTTTGAGTTTAAAATGGCGCAAAATATTGCAGAAAAAAGCACCTAATAACCTTAGACCCATAAGCTTTAACCTGTTGACTTCCAATTTGTTTTAATTTTTGTTAGAATGTTAAACCCTACCCACCTATGTAATTTATAAAGACACCAAGTATTTCCTTCAAAAAACACAGCCATCACCAAAAGTTGTTTCATTTGACCTGTGAATTTGACCTTTGTACCCGAAACCTTAGAGACAAAAGTTTCGGGTCATGGGTACCCGTGCATTAATTTTTTTGTGTGTGTTTATTACCGTTTTTGAGTGATAAACAACACAACAATAATTGTTGCACACGCACACACACACCCACACCCACACACAAACACAAACCCACTGACAGACGCAAAAATCACCAAAATTTGTCCATTCAAAAAAGTTATGACCCATGACCCTAATATGAGTTCATCACATGGGCCCCACCAGCCCCCCTAATATTAATGGGATAGCTATGTAGTGTAGGAGGTATAAGCAGTTATTTGCCTATACAGCAAAGTGACTACAACAGCTCATCCCCACATATATGTAGGTCTATATGTGGGTGATAAGGTCAAAAATCATTCGAAATCTAGATTACAATAAACTGTAAGAATGTACCCAATGTATTTACAATAAAAAAACTCCTTAGCTTTGCATAAAAAACGCCCTTATTTTTCCAAAAAACGCCCTCATTTTCCCCCAAAACGCCCTCATTTTCAGCCGTGAGCTCCTTTAATTACTGCAAAAGTTGTATCTTCAATTCTTCAATTTAACTTTAGATTTCAGAGAATATCAAAAATAAACCTTCTAAATTGTTCCATGAAGAAATTAAGATAGCAATTACCCTCTGCATGACACCATATGGGTCTATATCATAAATATTTGTTGGACAAGCTAATTACACTTAGAACAAATATTTACTTCCCCAGTATTTTCAAGCCGCGAGGAAAAACCGAATGAGTTCACCTCTCTGGGATTCGGATCAGTCCATTCCATGAAGTATTCCGTTAAATTACATCCTCTTCCTACTCGTATGGTTCCAGCCTCACTAAAAGTGATACAAAATTTACGAAAGCTCCACTTATCTAAAATACCCGGAGTGTCCTTATTTACTTTTGCAGGTCTCTGTTGCTTATAAGATCGTATTCGAGATTTCATGTTATTCCCGCCTCCTATAACAATTTCATATATCTCATTCTCGTTCTTGTCCTTTGATAGCGCTATGTGAACAGCTCGGGCAGCTTTGACTTCAAAATCTAGACGACCCGACGTCAATACCGGTGTATTGAAGTGGTAGTTGTCTCCTTGGATCACAATGTAGCACGCTATAATACAACAACAAATTGATACGTACATAAATGTGCAAACATTATTCTTGCAATGTATTCGACTTTCTTATTACCTATTCCATTACGTACTGAAATATATCATTTCTTTTAACAATATGAGGGTCCATGAGGGTTGCATTTTCGAATCGCATTCATAGATTATGACAAATCCACATCAACGAATGTATTGTTTTTCTAACTTGTAAAAGATATTTAAGGTGATTGCAATATTTATCACAGCCCATTTTGTTAAGCTCCTCAGAGAAAACATGAGAAAGTCGAGAGAAGTATGGAAAGGGGAAAATTACGTATTTTTGCAATAAATCAAAGTGACTGCCCAATATTTCAAAAAGGAATTGAAGTTTGTGAATACTCACTTAGTATACCTCGATTGTATCGACTACTGATTTTTCATTTCCAAAACAATTTTCAGACTGCCCTACTAAATTTGGGCAGCTTCTCACATAAAAACCATAATAATTGAAAACCGACCTGTCTAACTTAATGTAATGTAGAGGCAATGCGATAAGATGTTATTGGACCGCGTTTTAGCACACTATCCTAATGTGAGTCTGTACTTGGTTTTAATTACAATGAAATCTTATGGCGAGTATAATTGAGAGGTCAACCATGGTTATTTCGTATGATATGGTACTCAATCAATCATGGACGGGATTTGTGTACCAAAAGTGTGGTGGGACAAAGTCAAAAAACAAAGTCAGAAGTGTGAATGAGGAGGGAGGGGAATCGCAAAATACGCTGAGATACAAAAACAAGCACCGCGCAAAAAATATCAATTCGAAGAAAAAAGTGTAGACGATTTCCTCCGTGCTCCCCCAAATCCAGACTATGCAAACAATTCTATGGAACGACCCAGAATTCATCAATTTCTTATTGTCTTACAACTCATTTTCTCTTCGTGTTTTCTATTCTTTTCAAAATTTACTCTTTTTTTTCAAGCAATATAGCACAGTTTCTTCTTCTGTCTCGAAATCCCAATGGAAGCAGTAGTTTTGGTCTCTCGATCTGGATATAGGTCACGATTATTATCTCATCACCCACATAACATCACCCATATACATTGATCTGGATATAAGTCACGATTATTATCTCATCACCCACATAACATCACTCACATATACATTGATATGGATATAAGTCACGATTATTATCTCATCACCCACATAACATCACCCACATATACATTGATCTGGATATAGGTAACGATTATTATCTTATCACCCACATAACATCACCCACATATACATTGAACTGGATATAGGTCACGATTATTATCTCATCACCCACATAACATCACCCACATATACATTGCTCTGGATATAAGTCACGATTATTACCTCATCACCCACATAACATCACCCACATATACATTGATCTGGATATAGGTCACGATTATTATCTCATCACCCACATAACATCACCCACATATACATTGATCTGGATATAAGTCACGATTATTATCTCATCACCCACATAACACCACCCACATATACATTGATCTGGATATAGGTCACGATTATTATCTTATCACCCACATAACATCACCCACATATACATTGCTCTAGATATTAGTCACGATTATCATCTCATCACCCACATAACATCACCCACATATACATTGATCTGGATATAAGTCACCATTATTATCTCATCGCCCACATAACATCACCCACATATACATTGATCTGGATATAAGTCACCATTATTATCTCATCACCCACATAACATCACCCACATATACATTGATCTGGATATAAGTCACGATTATTATCTCATCACCCACATAACATCACCCACATATACATTGATCTGGATATAGGTCACGATTATTATCTTATCACCCACATAACATCACCCACATATACATTGATCTGGATATAAGTCACCATTATTATCTCATCGCCCACATAACATCACCCACATATACATTGATCTGGATATAAGTCACCATTATTATCTCATCACCCACATAACATCACCCACATATACATTGATCTGGATATAGGTCACGATTATTTTCTCATCACCCACATAACATCACCCACATATACATTGAACTGGATATAGGTCACGATTATTATCTCATCACCCACATAACATCACCCACATATACATTGCTCTGGATATAAGTCACGATTATTACCTCATCACCCACATAACATCACCCACATATACATTGATCTCGATATAGGTCACGATTATTATCTCATCACCCACATAACATCACCCACATATACATTGATCTGGATATAAGTCACGATTATTATCTCATCACCCACATAACACCACCCACATATACATTGATCTGGATATAGGTCACGATTATTATCTTATCACCCACATAACATCACCCACATATACATTGCTCTAGATATTAGTCACGATTATCATCTCGTCACCCACATAACATCACCCACATATACATTGATCTGGATATAAGTCACCATTATTATCTCATCGCCCACATAACATCACCCACATATACATTGATCTGGATATAAGTCACCATTATTATCTCATCACCCACATAACATCACCCACATATACATTGATCTAGATATAAGTCACGATTATCATCTCATCACCCACATAACATCACCCACATATACATTGATCTGGATATAGGTCACGATTATTTTCTCATCACCCACATAACATCACCCACATATACATTGAACTGGATATAGGTCACGATTATTATCTCATCACCCACATAACATCACCCACATATACATTGCTCTGGATATAAGTCACGATTATTACCTCATCACCCACATAACATCACCCACATATACATTGATCTCGATATAGGTCACGATTATTACCTCATCACCCACATAACATCACCCACATATACATTGATCTGGATATAAGTCTCGATTATTATCTCATCACCCACATAACACCACCCACATATACATTGATCTGGATATAGGTCACGATTATTACCTCATCACCCACATAACATCACCCACATATACATTGATCTGGATATAAGTTACGATTATTATCTCATCACCCACATAACATCACCCACATATACATTGCTCTGGATATAAGTCACGATTATTATCTCATCACCCACATAACATCACCCACATATACATTGACTTGGATATAAGTCACGATTATTATCTTATCACCCACATAACATCACCCACATATACATTGCTCTAGATATAAGTCACGATTATCATCTCATCACCCACATAACATCACCCACATATACATTGATCTGGATATAAGTCACCATTATTATCTCATCACCCACATAACATCACCAACATATACATTGATCTGGATATAAGTCACGATTATTATCTCATCACCCACCTAACATCACCCACATATACATTGATCTGGATATAGGTCACGATTATTATCTCATCACCCACATAACATCACCCACATATACATTGACTTGGATATAAGTCACGATTATTATCTCATCACCCACATAACATCACCCACATATACATTTATGTGGGGATGAGATATTGTAGTCACTTTGCTGTATAGGCAAATAACTGTCTATACCTCTACACTACATGGACATGCCCTAATATTCTGGGGGGCTATTGGGGCCCACCAGGGGTCTCATATGATGACCTTATATCAGGGCTTAGCTGCTTAGGGGTCATACATTTTTGGAACGGGAAAAAAATTGGTGATTTTTGCGTTGTCCGTGTGTTTGTGTGTGTGTGTGAGAAGGGGGTTGAGAAAGGTTGGAGGGGGATGTGTGTGCGTATGCAACAATTAATTTTGTGTCGGCTTATAACTCAAAAAGTGTAATACACACATGAAATAAAATTGGTGTACCCTTGGACCCCTGGCTCAGAACTTTTGTCTGTATGATTTTGGGGTTCAAAGTTCAAATGGGACAAGTTTTTGGTGATGGATGCATCTTTTTAAAGAAAACTTACAAATAATTGAAAGTCAAAAGGTCAAAAGTCATGGGTCAAAAGTCAAAGTGTTTTTTATGCAAAATTTTGCGGATTCTTAAAGTCAGAAAGTACAAGACTTACACCGACCCTATGTTGTACATGACACCTTGGTACATGAATTTGAGTCCCGTTTAGAATCTAAGGTCAACAAATCGAAGGCCAAATGTCACAGAGCTATTGGCCTTTTTCACAATTCCCCTAATAGTGATGGAATGATAACTGCGACGTGAGCATGAATGGTATCAGACAGTATGGTACGATAAATGTGAACAATTTCAGAAGTTATTTCAGTGATTAGTGTCAAGAGTCAGAGGTCATAGGTGAAATATGTGATTTTTGGGAGTTATTGTATACTAATCTGTAAAACTTTTATATTAATATGATTTATGATACCATGGTACATGAAATTGTTTCTGGACACTCTGGGGTGAAAAGGTCAAAGGTCGCATAGCTATTGACTTTTTCACCATTTCCATTATAATAAAGGAATGGTAAGTGCAACATGAGCACAAATAAGGTCATACAGTAGGGTGTGATGAATGTGAACAATTTCATAAGTTATTTCAGTGATTAGGGTCAATGATCAGAAGTCAGAGGTCAAACATGTGATTTTAGGGGGTAATTATGTACTAATTTGTACATTTGTGCGCCATTTTTAATCAAAAGTTACAAGACCTATACCAACCCAATGCTGTACAATGATACCTTGGGACATGAATTTGTATCTTTGTAGACTCTGGGATCAAATGGTCAAAGGTCAAAGGTCTGTTTGTACTTGCATGGGGAGTACAATCCATCAACATGCCTAAAGAAAGATAAGTAAGTCTGCCTCAACATCTGCTTGTACTCCAGCTTGCATGGACAGTGCAATCCAATGTATATATATATATATATATATATATATATATATATATATATATATATATATATATATATATATATATATATATATATATATATATATATATATATATATATATATATATATATATATATATATATATATATATATATATATATATATATATATATATATATATATATATATATATATATATATATATATATATTATTATTATATATATATATATATATATATATATATATATATATATATATATATATATATATATATATAATTATTATTATATTTCACTAGCTAAAACATTGAGTCATACTTCATATATAAACAAATTAGGTGCGTCACATTGTAATCTAATAAACTAAATAGAAACTCGTAACCATGATATAAAGAATCGTGTTTTATTCAATTTACGGTGAAAATTAGTCAAAGATTGAATGAAGCTGTTTACTAACAATGATTATAGCATTGCGGGTCTTCTCCTCCAATCCACGTCTTGTTAGAATGACACGTCTTTGTTACATTCTCTGCCATATCATTCTCCCTGTATCCAGCAACACACCCGAGAGTGGCAACAGTATCAAGAGGTCTTTCTTGGTCAGAGTATGTAACAATGATATGATCTTTTGCAGTCTCATATTCGGGGCACTGAATAGCTGCTGTGATGTGAAAGAAAGTTTTAATGATAAGTATTGTATTTCACTTTTAGGTATATGCCATGGAGAGCACACATAAGTCACAATGACTTATTTTCAGTGTGTACCCGATGAATTTGCCAGGGTGGAAAGTGCATGAAGACTGGATCAACACTAGTACGTGTCCACATACCCAAATAGAGCATATATTTAAATTTACCGATTTGGGTATGTGCCCATGTTCATTGAAAAAGTGGCGCCACACACCAATCAAAAGTCAATGGGATTTAACACGTCTTAACAAAATTAAAAAAAATTGAAGGTCACATAGCTATTGACTTATTTTCATCATTTCCCCTTTGATAATAGAATGGTAATGTGACGTGAGCACGAAAGTTATTCTAGTGATTAGGGTCAAGGATTACAGGTCAGAGATCAAATATGTGATTTTATGGGTAGGTACTAAGTTGTACATTTTTGCGCCAATTTTAGCTCAAAAAGTATAAAACCTATACCAACACTATGTTGTACCATGATACCTTGGTACATTAATTTGTATCCTCATAGACTCGGTAGTCAAAGGTCTGTTTATACTCGCATGGGCATTACAATACATCAACATGCCTAAAGAAAAATAACCAAGCCTCTCTCAACATCCGAGTCTGCTTGTACTCCAGCTCGCACAGGCAGCAGTGTAATCCATCAAAAGTCACAGAGCTATGTATATATATATATATATATATATATATATATATATATATATATATATATATATATATATATATATATATATATATATATATATATATATATATATATATATATATATGTATATATATATATATATATATATATATATATATATATATATATATATATATTTATATATATATATATATATATATATATATATATATATATATATATATACATATTTTTATAAATATATATATATATATATACATATATATATATATATATATATATATATATATATATATATATATATATATGAATATATATATATATATATATATATAAATATATATATATATACATATACATATATATATATATATATATATATATATATATATATATATATATATATATATATATATATATACATATATATATACATATATATATATATATATATATATATATATATATATATATATATATATATATATATACATATATATATATATATATAATATATTTGTTTATGAATACTTCATACAAGTCTAAGTCAAGTCTAAATAGTTTTCTTTGCCTTCACCTTAAGTCAAATGTTCATTTTAGAATGGAATTAGTCATATATTAACATATACTATATTAAAAGCATTATATCATATATACAATGCAATACAATCAACTTTATTAAGCACCAGAAACTGGGCAATTTCAGCTCGCAAGATACAATCATGATACATAAAATGAAATGAGTAAAAAGCTGAAAACATTTAAAAGATAAAAGAGTAAATATACACAATGATGAAAATAATGAAATAGAAAATTGCATATGAAATAATGCACATGGACTATCTGGAGTGGTTGGTATTATGAAAGGAAATGGCTTTTGGCACAAAGGAATTTTTAAAACGATTTGTGGCGATAGCTGGAAGCCTCATTCTACCACTCCTGGCAATCAACCTTTTCATAAATTCATTGTGTAATGGACGGTTGGTGTACGCGAGGAGGGACTTAAGTTTGCGATCGAGACTGGAGTGGTAGAATGAGTCTATATTTGGTAAATTGCTTTCATTTAAAAGTCGACTCGCTCTTCTGATGACAGAATTGCTTCTATAGGTGTCATGCTTGGAGGCACAACCACCCCAGCAAACGATGCAATAGCTAAAAACAGATGTAAAAACGGAACGATAAAAAAGTTATAAAATGTTACTGTCGACGTGGAAAGATTTCAGTTTTCTGAGGCAATATAGGCGAGAGTTGAGTTTTGACATTATGGCATCTGTATTGTCTGACCAAGTGAGTTTATTGTTGATTACTACACCTAAATACTTGTAAGATTGCACACGTTCAACCTCAGAGTCAGCAATTGTAATTGGGTCAGGAGGATTACAATGCTGTTTAAAATCAATAACCATCTCTTTTGTTTTGCTGACATTCAGGTTAAGGAAGTTTTGGTCACAATAGCTAACAAAATTGCTGATTTCACTTCGGTAATGTGAGTCATCGTCATTTGTAACAAGCCCAATCAGAGCTGTATCGTCAGCAAATTTGAGAATAGAACATGACTCGGTCACTGCCTGGCAATCATAGGTGAACAAGCTAAAAAGAAAAGGTGCTAGTTTAGTGCCTTGTGGTGCTCCTGCATTTGAAATGACAGTGTCCGAGGTATGTGGATTCAACCTTACATACTGCGGACGAGAAGTAAGATATTTCAGTATCCAGTAAATAATTGACACGGGAACATCCATGGTTTGGAGTTTAGATGCCAACAAGTGAGGCTGAATTGTATTGAATGCCGACGAAAAGTCAAAAAACGTAATTCTAGCTGAATTACTGGCATTTTATATATAACAAAGGACGGAACGTTTACAGCCCTATACTGTGAGGTCTGCATGTCAAGTGTTGTAGTCGGCTATAGTTACCAAACAGTCTTTAATTTTTTCCTGTTACACAAATCTCCATTACATTTTCTGGTACTATTTTGAATCCACATAAAACATTCTCTCTACTCTAAACTTACCTTTAACGGTGACGTTAAATGTACATATATTTTCATTTCCAGATGAGTCAGTAAAATGATAGTTAACCACTGTTGTTCCTAGCTGGAAAGTTTGGCTTGAATTGTGGGTTGATATTATGCTAACAGCCTCTTGTGAATTGTCTGTAGCGTTGGGAATATGCCAATCTATAAAACAGATGATTCTCCAATAGGCGAAATTACATTGATACTTTTTGGACAGTCGGAAATAACTGAAGGTTCATTATCTAAGAAATTAAAAGATAATATGATTTTAATTCCATGCAATTCCAAGTTAGTGTGCGAATCATATCAATGCTAAATGATGAATAAATTAAGAACAAATAATACAAATTACCCAATATAAATACTGAACTATTGTATTTTCAATACGAATCACTAGTTTTATTTACTCATTACCTGAAATTTGTTCTGTGAACCGTCTGATCACACGCAAACTGTACGATATTCTTTGATATATGTTTATAGTTATATTATTCGAGGTTAAGAAACTATTAATTAACTCTGTTTTTGATGCCTTTGTGATTTTAATGATTGGATTATATAAGCCTAAATGTAGTATAACAAAGAATCATTGAGTGAAGCGCGAAATGTGAAGTTTTTGTCACGTTTTTGAGTTTGTATATAAACTTAGAAACTCTCTTAATGTATTTACAATCAATAATTCTACGTTTTGTGAATTAATTTATAGGATGTCACTAAAATATTGCCAATCGAAATTCCTAACACTTGATTCACTCAAACAATCAATTAAAAATAAAAACAATATCGATTTTTACTGAGCATTATTTAAGTTTTACAGCGAAGATACAGACCATTGTTTGTTATAATTACATATTTTCCAACAGGGCAACATATATTTCGCTGTTAATTGTTTCTTTTTTTTTTAATTGTGCGCTTATGTACGATTGCTCCGTGATAAGAACAGTGGTAATACTAAATACCTTTGCACTCTGGTTTTCCGTCTCCGACCCACAAACCACTTAGAAAGCAGGTTTTGATGAATTCACGATTTGCCACATATCCATCTTCGCACTGCAATGTAGCTGTGCTGTTAACGCTTCTGCCTGTGTCTGAGTAGCTTACCATTACATGATTATTATCGGGCTCAATCTCCGAGCATTGAAAAGCTGAAATTACAAACACATCGATACTATATGACACAAAAAATAAATTAAAAATATAAACAAGATTGATTTTTACAGAGCATTATTTTAATTTCACAGCGAAGATAAAGACAATTGTTTCTTATAATGATATATTTTCTCTATTTGTAATACTTATTTTCACAGAAACAGCACATCCATTGCTATTTATACAGAAAACGATCATGTTTAAGAACAAATGATGTTTTCAAAGCCTCATTCATAGACAGTGTAAGAACATCGTAACATGTGCGCGTAATGTGGTTTTGCTAAGGACCAAACAATACCATGACTTCCCAGTCAAGTTCAAAGACGAGGAAAGAAATGTTGTACTGGGTTTTGAAGAGGCACTGATTCCAACAAGGCAACGTATATTTGGCTATAATTTGTTTTGTTTTTTGTTTTAGTTTGTGCGCGAATAAACGATCGTCCCGTGATAAGAAGAGTGGTAATACTAAATACCTTTGCACTCTAATTTTCCGTCTCCAATCCACAAACCCTTCGAGAACAGGTTTTGATTACTTCACGATTTGCCAATATCCATCTTCGCACTGGAATGTAGCTGTGCTGTTAACGCTTCTGCCTGTGTCTGAGTAGCTTACCATTACATGATCATTATTGGGCTCAATCTCGGAGCATTGAATGGCTGAAATTAAAAAGACAATAATGTATACGATATTATAGGACACAAAGGAATAACTGGACAAGAAACAAATTGTTTTGACAACACTATGATACTGTTGAATACCTTAGCACTCTGGTGCTCCGTCTCCAACCCACAAACCGCTTAAAAAGCAGGTTTATTTCATTCTTATCATAATAAGATATCATCATAGTTTTTTCACCCCACATAATGATTTTGCTAAAAGAAGTAATGTAAGATGGGAATTGTTATTTGCAGTAGCGTACTAATCAATTGGATTACGATTTAAGGATGTTTTAAATGCCATTAAACTCCCAAAATTTGTAAGTATCGTCGACAAGTGGTAAATTTATTAACATGTGAGATATTAACGTATTTTATTTGATAAAGAAAGACATGTGTACATGTTTGTTTGATGAGGTTTAACGGCACCACGACAGTGAGGGTCAAATTGTGCCCGAGAGGTTAGATCATTCCATAGGTAGGAAGGAAAAAACAGGAGGAGATTGAGAGAAACGTAAAAACTAAAAACTAGAAAACTGTGAGGTACATGGGTGAAAAAAGTAGAGAGGTGGTGGGAGAGGAGGACTAAATATGGTTGTAGAGGGAAGCATGATGAAGGAAGGAGATAGTTTTATCGGGAGGGTTTTTTCTGGAAGAGCTCAGCTATTGAGTTGTGGGGAGCGAAAGAAGCTCTGAGAAAGTTGTACAGGGGCAAGCAGAGAGAACGTGATGGACTGTAAGGTTGCAATGGTAATTGTTGCAGAGGGATTGGTGGAGCCAATAAGGAGGTGGGAGTAAGTGAGGTGAGTACATGTGTACATGTTTTGCAGTTTGTTGAATATTTTCCTCACAAATCGTTCTTCCGACAGCTAAACCTCCCAAACTACCGTAGTTTTTAGTCATCAAGTAAAAAAGAAGTAGGTTTTTAAAACAGCGTACAGGTATTGTGATACATATTGTAAAAAGCAAATCTTACTAATGTATTAATATTTTTTTAGAAACATCAAAATATTTTTGTAGCATTATCATTTTACTAAGCTCGTTTTCTTTACACATTTACACTTACCTTTTGGTAATTAGCCAACACTGCGAACAAAAGTCCGTTTTTAATTATTATGCAAGTATTGTGATAAGTATTGTAGTTATTTACCATAATAGTTCGAGAACGGTCACCAAAATGTGCTTAATTAAATATTTTTAATTGTAAACGTAAAAACATAAGTGTCACATATCTCACCCGGTTTTCATGAAATTTTGGAGTAAAGGTACGAAACAACAATGTTGTCAAATCTATATTTTGTAGTTAACAAACCCAAGTAATGCAGGAACTAAAGAGATAAACTGAAGACAATCTGAATTTGTCCATTAGCTCTTTGAAATCATAGCAAATATGCATTTGAGGTCATTGTGATAACAGTTTATGCTTAATGCGTAAAGCGTGATTCTCTTGCTGATAATACTGCTTTATATGTTGTTATATGCTACAGGTAACCACTATTGACGTCCCTCTAAAGTATATTACGTATAAACACTTCAACCAATCAAAACGTTAAAATGTACATTTATCTGAATGTTATCTCAAATGATACTTAGTAACAATAAATACATCTGATGCATACAACAATAGGTTTTCTAATAGGATTTTGACCGTAACTATTTTCATTACAATCTATTAAAGTAATACTTATCGAATTCTTCATTAACTTCATGAATCCACACGTGGACCCCAAGAGTAAAATCCGTTATGCTTAAAGCACTAATTTGCTGCAAAAAGTCTTGAAAATTTTATTTCGTTGCTCGGTTTATAATTTGTGACAATGCAAAGGTGATGTTTTGGACGTACAGTTGAGGATCATAATTCATCAACACTGACAATTTTAGGTCAATTTAGACATTTTATGTAATTGAGTGTAATAGTTAAGTAGTTTCGTGCTCAAAAGATACCGGAATCGGATCTCATCCGGGGTGCTGTACTGTGTCCTTGAACAGACACTTGATCTCATTTATTCTTGTATGATTCAACTCTAAATTGAGTTCCAGTTTCTG
>JAIGNY010004145.1:0-12500 GCA_020152595.1 Chiridota heheva
AAAACGGCTGATTGAGTCTATTTGAATAGATCCGATCCCAAAATTTTTGACATTTTTGGAAAGCCTGGTCACCCCCCTATTGAACAAAACCATCACGGAGGAAAATGGTTTTGAACCCATTGGATGCCACCCTTCTCCCTTTTTGACGTTTTTAAGCCTCATTGACTTATCGTGCACATAATTATTGCCTTACGGATACAGCTAATTAGAAGTAGCAAAACGGCTGACTGAGTCTACTTGAATAAATCCGATCCTGAATTGTTTGACATTTTTGAAAAGCCTGGTCATCCCCCTATTGAACAAAACCATCACGTAGGAAAATGGTTTTGAACCCATTGGATGCCACCCCTCTCCCTTTTTGACGTTTTTAAGTCTCATTGACTTAGTGTGCACATAATTATTGCCATACGGATACAGCTAGTTAGAGGTAGCTAATTACAATTTAAAATACATTTTCGCATATCAAACGAAAGGTCTACTAGTCCTCTGTCTCCCGAGCACATAAAATTTTAGAAAAATGTGTTGTTATAAGGCGTGATTTAACCAATTTGCGCCCCACTTTACGTAAATCAATCCGAAATTCTCAGATTTTGTTCCTCTGAAAAAACGGCTGATTGAGTCTATTTGAATAGATCCGATCCCAATTTTTTGACATTTTTGAAAAGCCTGGTCACCCCCCTATCGAAAAACACTGTCACGGAGGAAAATGGTTTTGAACCCATTGGATGCCACCCCTCTCCCTTTTTGACGTTTTTAAGTCTCATTGACATAGCGTGCACATAATTATTGCTTTACGGATACAGCTAATTAGAGGTAGCAAAACGGCTGACTGAGTCTACTTGAATAAATCCGATCCTGAATTTTTTGACATTTTTGAAAAGCCTGGTCACCCCCCTATTGAACAAAACCGTCACGTAGGGAAATGGTTTTAAACCCATTGGATGCCACCCCTCTCCCTTTTTGACGTTTTTAAGTCTCATTGACTTAGCGTGCACATAATTATTGCCTTACGGATACAGCTAATTAGAGGTAGCAAAACGGCTGACTGAGTCTACTTGAATAAATCCGATCCTGAATTTTTTGACATTTTTGAAAAGCCTGGTCACCCCCCTATTGAACAAAACCGTCAAGTAGGAAAATGGTTTTGAACCCATTGGATGCCATCCCTCTCCCCTTTTGACATTTTTAAGTCTCATTGACTTAGCGTGCACATAATTATTGCCTTACGGATACAGCTAATTAGAGGTAGCTAATTACAATTAACATACATTTTCGCATATGAAACGAAAGGTCTACTAGTCCTCTGTCTCCCGAGCACATAACATTTACGAAAAATGTGTTGTTATAAGGCGTGATTCAACCAAATTGCGCCCCACTTTACGTAAATCATTCCGAAATTCTCAGATTTTGTTCCTCTGCAAAAACGGCTGATTGAGTCTATTTGAATAGATCCGATCCCGAATTTTTGACATTTTTTGAAAAGCCTGGTCACCCCCCTATTGGACAAAACCGTCACGTAGGGAAATGGTTTTGAACCCATTGGATGCCACCCTTCTCCCTTTTTGACGTTTTTAAGTCTCATTGACTTAGCGTGCACATAATTATTGCCTTACGGATACAGCTAATTAGAGGTAGCAAAACGGCTGACTGAGTCTACTTGAATAAATCTGATCCTGAATTTTTTTGACATTTTTAAAAAGCCTGGTCACCCCCTATTGAAAAAAACCATCACGTAGGGAAATGGTTTTGAACCCATTGGATGCCACCCCTCTCCCTTTTTGACGTTTTTAAGTCTCATTGACTTAGTGTGCACATAATTATTGCCTTACGGATACAGCTAGTTAGAGGTAGCTAATTACAATTTAACATACATTTTCGCATATCAAACGAAAGGTCTACTAGTCCTCTGTCTCCCGAGCACATAAAATGTTCGAAAAATGTGTTGTTATAAGGCGTGATTCAACCAAATTGCGCCCCACTTTACGTAAATCATTCCGAAATTCTCAGATTTTGTTCCTCTGCAAAAACGGCTGATTGAGTCTATTTGAATAGATCCGATCCCAACTTTTTTGAAATTTTTGAAAAGCCTGGTCACCTCCCTATTGAACAAAACCGTCACGAAGGGAAATGGTTTTGAACCCATTGGATGCCACCCCTCTCCCTTTTTGACATTTTTAAATCTCATTGACTTAGTGTGCACATAATTATTGCCTTACGGATACAGATAATTAGAGGTAGCAAAACGGCTAACTGAGTCTACTTGAATAAATCCGATTCTGAATTTTTTAAATTTTTTGAAAAGCCTGGTCACCCCCCTATTGAACAAAACCGTCACGGAGGAAAATGGTTTTGAACCCATTGGATGCCACCCCTCTCCCTTTTTGACGTTTTTAAGTCTCATTGACTTAGTGTGCACATAATTATTGCCATATGGATACAGCTAGTTAGAGGTAGCTAATTACAATTTAACATACATTTTCGCATATCAAACGAAAAGTCTACTAGTCCTCTGCCTCCCGAGCACATAAAATTTTCGAAAAATGTGTTGTTATAAGGCGTGATTCAACCAATTTGCGCCCCACTTTACGTAAATCAATCCGAAATTCTCAGATTTTGTTCCTCTGCAAAAACGGCTGATTGAGTCTATTTGAATAGATCCGATCCCAAATTTTTGACATTTTTGAAAAGCCTGGTCACCCCCCTATTGAACAAAACCGTCACGTAGGAAAATGGTTGTGAACCCATTGGATGCCACCCTTCTCCCTTTTTGACGTTTTTAAGTCTCATTGACTTAGCGTGCACATAATTATTGCCTTACGGATACAGCTAATTAGAGGAAGCTAATTACAATTTAATATACAATTTCGTATATCAAACGAAAGGTCTAATAGTCCTCTGTTCTCCGAGCCGAAACAATTCTCGAAAAATGTGATGTTTTGAGTCGTAATTCAACTAAATTGCGCCCCACGTTACGTAGATCATTCCGAAATTCTCAGACTTTGTTCCTCTGCAAAAACGGCTGATTGAGTCTACTTGAATAGATCCGATCCCGAATTTGTTGACCTATTTGAAAAGCCTGGTCACCCCCCCCCCCCCCCCTCCCCTTGAACAAAACCATCACGGAGGGAAATGGTTCCGAACCCATTGGATGCCACCCCTCTCCCTTTTTGACGTTTTTAGGTCTCCTTGACTTAGTGTGCACATAATTATTGCCTTACGGATACAGCTAATTACAGGTAGCTAATTACAATTTAATATACAATTTCGCATATCAAACGAAAAGTCTAATAGTCCTTTGTCCCCCGAGCAGGAAAAATTCTCGAAATATGTGATGTTTTGAGGCGTATTTCAACCAAATTGCGCCCCACGTTACGTGGATCTTTCCGAAATTCTCAGACTTTGTTTCTTTCCAAAACGGCTAATTGAGTCTACTTAAATAGATCTGATTCCAAATTTCTTGACATTTTTAAAAAGCCTGGTCACCCTCCTATTGAACAAAACCGTTACGGAGACAAATGATTTTGAACCCATTGGATGCCACCCCTCTCCCTTTTTGACGTTTTTACGTCTTATTGACTTAGTGTGCACATAATTATTGCCTTACGGATACAGCTAATTAGAGGTAGCTAATTACAATTTAATATACAATTTCGCATATCAAACGAAAGGTCTACTAGTCCTCTGTCCCCGGAGCAGAATATTTGTTTTCGAAAAATGTAATGTTTTGAGGCGTAATTCAAGCAAATTGCGCCTAGGTTACGTAGATCATTCTGAAATTCTCAGACTTTGTTCCTCTGCAAAAACGGCTGATTGAGTTTACTTAAATAGATCCGATCCTGAAATTTTTGACGTTTTTGAAAAACCTGGTCACCCCCCTATTGAACAAAACCGTCACGGAGGGAAATAGTTCCGAACCCATTAGATGCCATCTCCCCTATATTTATTGGCCCCTTTGGTTCCTTTTCCCTTTGAGTAAGGGGATGGGCGGGCGCAAGAGGTATCCTAGCTTTTAAAAGTTGTATGAATCCCCATTATTAAAGAACAAATTGTTCTTAGCTTAGAACATACACTTGCAGGCACTTAACACTTTATTGCAACCATGACGCAGGGACACAACTTTAGTTGGTGAAGAGGTGTTACACCCCCTTAGACAAAAATTGTAAGGCAATTCCAATTTTGACTATTTCGTGGGGCAAAAAATGGCCTAGTATCGAAGAAAAGTTTTGTTGGGTAAATCAATAGGCGTAATTATACCGTAACATATTTGCTTTTGTTTCTTTGCAAAAAGACAAAACACTTAAAACAATATTCTGGATAATACCTATTTTCTATTGCCCTAAAAGGCGCTAAAAAAAGAAAGGAAAAATCTATGGAAACCAAAAGGTTTTGTGGTTCCGATGCCTTGTATTTTAGAAGCTGTTGTATAGTGCAGATGGGATAATAACATTATTTTATGGACTCTTGTTAAATATCACTCCTTACCTGCTTACATTATAATTAACATCTGAGGACATAGAGATCTGTTTGAATTCATTTTGTTAATCAGTTGGAGCCCCCAGTGAGACACATTTGAATTTCAAGTCAGCATGTTGCATGGCCCTTTCCTCTCCAAACAGAGAAATTTTGAATGTTATAGTCATATAACTGAAGCAATTTTGTACAGCAACCGTGGAAGAAAATAATAAAGTTTTTTATCCATCATGAATGAAAAATTCCTAGTTTTTATTGGAGTGAAGAGGGGCATTTCATCCTCATTCTGATGGCTTAATACATTCTTGACATATCTGCATATCCATGCTCTCAAGATCCATGCATGAATTGGGCTGGGGACATAACTGGATAGGGGAGGGCATGAGAGGGAACTCATAGGATGGGTGCTAAGAGAAACTCATTAGATCAAATAATATTCATATAATATATGCAGGGGAGGGGTATGTTTATAAGAGAAAAGATTTGAATAATTGACTAATTTAATAACGAAAATGTAATAATCAAGATTTTAAGGGAGGGAAAATCAAAATATTTTGTTGAACAATTTTGTTTTCGAATATGTTATGATTTTTGGAGACCAACCAGAAATTGAACCAGGGACCTTGAAATGTCAAGCTGATGCTATAACCAATACAATCTTAGAAAACCTCTTTGGGACACCCCCGTTCCCTCGTTCAATGTTGGTGAATGAGTGGAAAATATTTCCATGCACATTGCAAATTCAAATGTTCAAGAATTCAACACCTTTTGAAAACCAAAACTGTAACAGTTTTAGAACGCGCCTTGGTGTTCTGAACACATGATGTTCTAATAAATAAACACTCTGTGTTCTACTTCTAACAACACCAAGCGTCCAATTGTGAACACATCTGCATATAGACGTGTTCTATTTGTGAACACATTTACATGTAATTGGCATGTAACAGAAAGAGAACTCAGACGTATTCAAATTGGTAAATTTGAACACTTGGTGTTCAGTGACCAGAGCTGTAGTTGAGTGAAATATATACAGGTAAATTACCGATTAATCTTATCTTAGAATTATAGTATTTTGTTGTTGTATTGCATCTAAATAAGCATCATTAAAATGTATAAGCAGACGAAACTGGGTACAGATTTTGTTTAACATTTTCAATTCAAATTCACAGTCACAGTAGCCTAGCCTAACGCTAGATGCCTGCCATTAACCCTAAACCTAACTCTAACCCGGGCTAGGCCTATAACGTTAGGCTAGGCCTACTGTGATTGTTAAAATTGAGAATGTTAAACACAATCTGTTCCCAGTTCCGTCTGCTTATAAATGTGATGCAAAACAATAACAAAATACAAATACTATAATTTCAGGATAAGATTAATCGGTAATTTACCTCATGTATGTTTATATAAAGCAAACTCACGGTTCAAAAGTTTGTACAAAACGCTGAATGGTCATTCTCTGGCTTTTCACACACGTAACGTAACAGAGAATGTGGACCCCCCCCCCCCCCCCCTCTCTATTTCCGGAGGATATCCCAGGGATCCACTTGCCATTTCCGGCCCGTCACACATGTAACGTAACAGAGAATGACTCTGGAACGTGATCATTGCATGCATACACTGTCGAGTCTGACGACTACTGTATGATATGATATGTGGTTGTTGTTGAGCTTAGCGAGTGCGCGTTTTGTTTTCGCGGTGAGACATATGACAATGCATGGCGTGAAATGTAACACTCTGTGTGTAACTTAAGACATATTTTTGTTGACGCGTCCATGTCATAGGAACACCGGATGTCATGCTACTTAAAATCAGCGTAAAAGCTGGTAATTAGAATCGTATTATAATGATAAGAACACATTGATAAAGGTGTTCAGTAAAGAGTAACGCTAGTGTTAAAAGAGACATAAAGTCGGATAAAATAATTATTTCATGTAATAGCGGATACAAATCTAACCAACTGCCAAACACAGCAATTCAAAATCGTATTCCTATCTCAAGTGATTCATGTTGATAGTTTTGTATTTGTCTGTTCAAAGTGTACAAGGTTTGAAGGCTTTGGACTTGAGATTTTCTGGTTGTAGTTTCATCGTTAAAAAAGTTGATGCTAATGTGCAGACTGAGTTTTGTGGCTTAGATGTGGGTAGTCAGACATGTGATGTTGATAGTTCTTTGGGTGAGGAATTTGATAGAGGTTCTGTTCAGGAAGATAGTCTTGGATCAGACTCTGTTGACAGGCGTGATGTAGGGTTGTCTATACAGGTACCATTGGTCGTGAGGTTGTTGATTCATCTGGTACGTTGCCTGTGGATTCTGTTAGGGATAAGGTGTTATGGATAGGGGTTTCGCTTGTTAGGTATGTTGACACATAGTTTTGTGGAGTAGATCGTAGTAGAAGGATTAGGGTGTGTCTTCCAGAGCTAGGGTTGATGGTGTTAGTTCTCGTGTTGAGACTTTATCTAAGGGTGAAGATACCGCCGTAGTTTCAATTGGTACAAATGATATTTCAAGGAGAAATGTTGATTCATTCTGTTAGACGTAGTTTCATGGATTTGTTATTTAAGTTAAAGGACACAGCTTGTAGGGTTCTAGTTGTGGTTCTGTTGCCGCGTAGGGGTAGTTCCTTCATAATAGATAAGATGTTGTTGATCAATAGTTGGTTAGAGAGTATTTGTCGTCTATTTGACTTCGGTTTTGTAAATTTCTGGCATAAGTTTGAATCTCGGGTTGATTGGTTCATGAGAGATGGTTTGCATTTAACTAGGAAAGGAATTCGTGTTCTTCCTGAAGGTGTCATTAGGGCAATTAAGGATCTGAGTCCTTTAAACTAGTCACGGAGGGTGAGAGTTTAAACCCACCTGTCAGGCATGTTTCTGGGGATAGGGATTGTTCTAGTGGTAGAATTAAGGTTATGTTTTCAAATGTTCGTAGCATTTTGAATAAGCGTGATGAGCTTCTGGCTGAAGTTTCAATTAGAAGACCTGATATAATTGGTATTAATGAGAGTTGGATTTATAGTGAAATTATTGATTCATAGAAACATATTCCAGGTTACTCAGTTTTTAGGCAAGACAGATTAGATGGTAAAGGAGGTGGTGTTTTATTGTTTGTGAAAGATAGTTTTAATTGTATAGATAGGACTGCTCAGTTTTCGTTTGGTTTTTCAAATTGCTTATGGTGTGAGCTTATTGTTGATGGCGTTGTTGGTAGTTCAGTGGTTGTTGGTGTTGTGCACAGATCACCAAATTCTAGTCCTGAGAACAATAAGAAATTGCTGGACTGCTTCAGAAAAGTTGCTTCTGGGAGAGTTATTGTTTTTTGGGACTTTAATATTTCAGACATTGATTAGAATTTTGTATTAGTGGTCCACATGGGAAAGTTTTTCTGGAAGCTGGATCTAACCTGCTTTTCACCCAACATGTGTTGTTTCCCACGCGTGGTCGAAAATGTTTGGATTTGATTTTCAGTAGTGAAGAAATTATGGTTAGAAATGTGCTAAGTAGCGGTAAGGTAGGGGGTATAGTGATCATGACCTTATTAGTTTTGATCTGTATTGTTTCACAAAGGTTTCTCCAGCTAATACACTGGTTTTAGATTTTAAGAATGCTGACTAAGAATGCTGACTTTGCTGCACTTCAGGATAATTTGTCATTCGATTGGACTTCTTTGCTCCATAAATTAGATCCTTCTAAAGCATGGGATGTTTTCCAAACTATAGTTTTGGATGGTGTAAGTAGGTTTGTCCCATTATAGAAAGTCTGTAGGCGTAATCGGCCAGTGTGGATGTTTTGGGAAGTTTTGCAGGCTGTTCGGAAAAAGAAGAAATTGTGGTGTTGTTATAAATGTAGTAGGTGTCCTGCGGACGGAGCTTGCTAGGTATAAGGATCATGAAAAGTTCACAAAGGGTTTGATAATAGATACTAAAGTGTTTTGTTTAAAAACGTTTGTCCAAAGAGGTTAAGATTAATCCTAATCGTTTCATTCGTATGTTCGCTCAAAGCAAAAAAAAAAAAAAAAAAAGGAGGTTGTTGGTCCCCTTCAGGGTAATGATGGTGTTACTATCAATAGTGGTAAGGATATGGCTGAGGTTTTGAGTGACTACTTTGTGTCTGTTTTTACTAAGGAGTCCCTTGCTGATGATGTTGTGGATTATCTTAGTGTGCACTCCCCAGTATCCATTAAGAATATTGATTTTTCAGTTGATGTTGTGCCTAAGAAGTTGAAGGGTTTGAATTCAAATAAAGCACTTGGTCCAGATGGTATACATCTTGCTGTCTTACGTGAGTGTTCTGATGTACTTTCTGTTCCCCTGGGTATTATTTTTTCATAGTGCTTTGATACTAGTGTTGTTCCTAATGATTGGAGAGTTTATAATGTCACTCCTATTTTTAAAAAGGGTGACCACAGTTTGCTTTGTAACTATAGGCCAGTTAGTCTTACTAGCGTTGTATGCAAGGTCATGGAGTCTATTGTTAAGGATGTTGTACTAGATCATTTACTGGTCAATGATTTGTTGAATTTGTCCCAGCATGGATTCTTACCTAAGAGGTCTTGTGCTTCTAATTTATTGGAGTTTCTTGATGATGTTACTAAACAAGTTGATTCTGGACATAATGTGGATGTTATCTATTTAGATTTCCAAAAAGCATTTAATAAGGTTTCATTAGGCAGGCTCATGATGAAAACAAGAGCATTTGGTGTAGAGGGAAAGTGTGCCAGTTGGATATATTCTTAGTTAGTTGACAGGTCAAAAAGAGTTGTTGTTAATGGTGAAGTATCTCTATGGAAGAACATTACAAGTGGTGTTCCTCAGGATTCTGTATTAGGTCCGCTTCTTTTCTTAATCTTCTTTAATGATGTTGATGATTCTCTTGGCTCTAGGATTTGTAAATTTGCTGATGACACTATGCTGTACAGGATTGTTGATGATGCTAGGGATTCTTCACTTTTGCAAACTGATCTAAATAAGTTAGTTTCTTGGTCCCAAACATGGCAGATGTCATTCAATGTTGATAAATGCAAAGTTATTTATTTTGGTCAGAAAATTTGGCTTTTGATTACTGCATAAATGATTCAAATCTTGGTTGTGTTGATCAAGAAAGAGATCTAGGTGTTGTTATTACTAGTAATCTGAAGCCTTCTAAACAGTGTGCTTTAGCAAGTACAAGGGCAAATAGGATGCTTGGTTTGATTTACAGAATTGTTTGTTTTCTTGGTAGAGAGGTTGTACTTAATTTGTGTAAGCAGTTAGTCAGGCCTCACCTTGAGTATGCTACTCAGGCTTGGAGTCCCTTTTATGAGAAGGATTAGTTCATTTTGGAGCAGGTTCAGCGAAAAGCTACTAGACTTATTCCCAAAGTAAGGAATCTTTCTTATGAATCTAGGTTGCGAGTTCTTGGTTTGACCACGCTTGAGTTGAGAAAAGTACATGGCGATATGATTCAGATTTTTAAATTCCTATCTGGTAGTGATGCTTTGACTTCCTGTTATTTCTTGCATGTTTCAGCTAATCCTCAGGTGACACGTTGTAACAGTTTGAAGTTGACCAAAGAGTTTTCACGGATAGATATTCGGCGTTTTAGCTTTTCGCAAAGAGTTGTTAATAAGTGAAATGGTTTGCCTGAGTGGGTGGTTAGCTCCAATTCTGTTCACAATTTCAAAGTCAACATTGATAAGTTCTTTACTAATACTGGGTGTCTTTTTTTTTTTTTTTTTTTTGGTGTTGGTGTTAATTTGGGCTTTATATGGGTGACTAACCCTTCTTAGCCCGTAATCTTGTTATGTTATGTTTGAAATCGGCACATGGGGGCTGCCATTTTGTTAAATTCTGTATTGAAATATTGTGCATAATGACATAATTTCCCCAATAGGGACATAAGGATTATAATGTATTTCTTTATAAATGTGATTAAAGTTTTAACAGCATGTTATGATAATTTCATGTGTACACAAAAAATTGACCCTTACAAAAGAAAAACAATTTTTAATTGGCTAGAAAACTTAAGGTAGATTATAAAGAAATACAAAGCATTCCAAAATCCTGCTGGGCTGATGACATAATCTGTATGATTTGAAATAAAAATGGCAGCCTTCACGGTACTATTAAGTAGTAGTATTACAGTTTTTGATAATTACAAAAAATGTGTTAGATTGCTTTGGGAATTAAGAAGCTTGGTCAGTACATTTGTTATTTATAAGTATATATTACATAAGGATTATATTAAATAGGGATGACGTCAGACTGTATGTCTCCTTTAAGATACCGAGCATCTATAATCCTGATGTAGAACACACTTGTGCATAATTTAAACACTTTAGCAACAAACAGAACACTGAAACACTGACGCGTCTGGCGTCCAGTATATTTGCAGTGTGTCTCTGTATTTCCTAGTGAAATATTTTGGTAACATTGAAATGGGGAGTGCGGTGGAATGGAGGGATAGGGGGGGGGGGTAAATTAGCTGTACATAAATATTCGAAATAACAAGCAAACTTTTCGGTAAGCTGGTAAGTTTCCCGACATACTATTTTGTCCGAATTTCTAACATCCTCGAGGTACCAGTGGCGTAGGAAGGGTCACCAAAAAATCCCGTTGATTGCACATGACATTAAGTTTCCATCAGCTATCGCAAAATCTCCTTCAATATTCCAGATTTTTGTTTCAATTCCTGGGAAATTTCTTTTATTTTCAGAAAATTTCCTTCATTTTCAGGAGTTTTCTTCAAATTTGGGAAATTACTTCAATTTTGGGAACCTTAAATTTCGAAAAAGTTTAGTCAATTTTCAGGAAATTTAAGCAAAATATTTTAACATTTTACCACATTTTTCAAATTGATGTTAATAATTTTCCAATACCACCTTCCAACAGGAGCATATAACCGGGTGAAAGCCAAACAGAGGGGAGTTCCCTTCCCCTTCCCACCGCTTCCCACGCCTCTGGGTGACTCTTACAATGATTCTAGTATTTCCGAATAATGTGTACTTGGCTTTGGGCGTATCAACATGTGGTTCATCACGGAGTCCACTCTGATGAAAAAACCAGGCACATAAAAGAATAAATTCGAAGATGACGTGCAAGACTCGTAAAATACTGTTGTCTGAATATTCTATACATTGGTTGAAACTGTACGGAAATTGAGAAAGCCCATCTGTTCAATGTTAGCTTTTACTTTTTTTAAATCTAATTTACTCTCTCTGCGTACCAGGCTATTTTCCTTAGGTTTTCCATGATGTCCGTATCATAAAGGTTTGTTTTGCTCAAATCGATTCCAATAATATTCCTAAAGTAGAGACATTTAAAAATATCTTTAGTAGTATCTACATGGTCACAAAATTCACAATGTATATTAGGGTAGCTGTTCTTGTAATTGGCTTTAACTTTAGTCATATTCAGTCTTAATTTGATTATAGTAAGCAGGTAAGGTCTCCAATGTTTTCAACTCTGCAATATATTTGTCTTTCGAAACCATATTCTAGTTGAAATCTGTGTTTGCTTGTTTTCTTTCTTTGATCCACTTCCTCTATTTCATCAGCAATTTTCTTTCTTACTTCTTTTTTTCATTTGCTTTTTGTCTTCTGCCGAACATTATTTGTATCAATATCAATTCAGTATTTTTCTCCTATGTATTTGATTTCATGATACCAACAGCCAGGATAGCCTTTATCTTTTTGTTCAATAAGTATTTTTCTTGCTGTTCTACTTTCATCTTGAGTTGAGTAAATAATGGAATAACATGAGTTTCTTGTAATTTGTAAGATTTGCCAAAAACCTGCTTCTTTCAAAAGTTCCCAATATGATGTTCAACTATTTAAGTTGAAGATGCGGCAAATCATTCTTTTTTGCAGATTTTTTAGAGCTTCTACTTCCTTTACTGATAAATTAGTCCAAGTTTCTATATTATATGTGAAGGCTTGCATAGCTACTGCTTCTAGTATATTAATTTTTACTTGTAATGCTGCATTTCCGACTTTTTTCTGGTCTTCATACTTTTCTATTGTTTTATTCATGCGCTCTATATGTGCCTCTTTCTTTT
>JAIGNY010004145.1:17500-288298 GCA_020152595.1 Chiridota heheva
AAATATTAAAAGTCTTTTATCACTAGGTTCACAACAATTTTAACGTTTATCCACAAATAATCCTATTTGAAACTTACTAAGAAATGGTAGAATCTATCTATTTTCTGTAAGTCTTTTGTTCACAATGTGATAAACTATTTGGCCATTACTTTTGTTGATTATTCATGAGGTCAAAGTTCAATAAAAATATTTACTTATTACTTGAATCTATTTAAATGTACATGAGTTATTAGCCAATCAGCTGTACGACAACCATAGAAGTAATATGATGTCAAGTTGTCAACATAAACAACACGAGTCTGATACGAGTGACAGAAACTTTAAAGGTTTGACTGGGAAAAACTATTTTGTCAAAACAAACTTAAAAGGTCTTCTAATTTTGTCTTTTTGAGCACTAAAACAACTTCAAAGAACTGTGTATAAGAATTAAAGCAAGAAAGGTACATAATATAGTAAGATAGCAAGTTTGGAGCAAATTTCGCCCCATCGACCATGGGCCTAAATTTGGTAGCCTTATGTTCAACACACTTACTTTATCTATGGAAAGTGTAATAACCAACTGTACATACCACCAGTATGTCAAAAAGTGTATTGTGGGATACGACTAATAGGTAATTGTAGCCTGTCTTGCATACACTGTGTGTACATACACTACAGTACTAGACCCATTAGATACAGTAAATAATTAGCATTCGTGAGTGTCATCAGAGATCTGCTTCATTTTGAAGAAGATATCTGGTGATTTACATGTACTCTAAAATTAAAAAACACATCTTTCTAACTTAGATCTTAGAACTTAAATCAAAGAACATTAAATTTCAATAAAATATTACAAGCATTCACAAATGACTGCCGGAATCAGATTTGAATTATAAGATAAGCTGTTCGATCAGTTTATTAATTACGCGATTACCACTTTAAAAGGGTGTTGCAACAATTACATGAAAAATGTTCTATTTAATACCTAAACCTAAGAACATTAAAAAAAAAAAAACTTCTTCAACAAGTAAATTACATTTGAATTGAATCCATAAATTTTAACCCTTTTGTATATGCAGTAAATACCATTTTTGTTGACAAATGTGTATCAGGATTGTTGACTTCTGTCTTTTGTCACCAGATTATGTGGCCACATATATGTTGAGTGTAATGCATTGTAATGTTGAGTGCCCCCTTCCCTTGTTTAAGCAGTGAATTGTAAGATGGCAGATAGTGGTCCCATCTAGAGTTGAAAGATAATCCACAATTATCTTTGCTATAAAATGATAATCATAATAATAATAAAATACAAGATATTGATTTTGGTGCATTTAAGGAATTCATGCACCAAATTGTGTGGATATTTTCACAATGCAAAATGAGTATGTGGTGGACAGAATATTGCCATCAGCAAATTAAAAGCTTAGGTTTAGTATTGTTTGTAACACTAATGATTAGGCCTAGCATACTGTGTATTGTGATGACTTTTTGAGTTTGTCACGATCGAGAAATCAAAGTTATTGATGCTGTAAATTATAAAAAATTATTGATTTTCTTTTAACAATTTGATTTTCAAAGTGAATGTTAAGTGGTTGATAAATGGTGAATGGTTTGAATTAAAGTTTTGAGGCTGGGTTTTTAATTAAACGAAACACTAATTTTTGTAATGGTAAATGATAATAACGATCGTTTATCGGTTAACCGGTCACATCTACCTATTCCATTAAGGAGATATTCAAGTTTAAAGCTCTGTCTAATGATATACAAATGACTGGTAAAGTAAGTCTTCTATGGAAGGTTGGCGCCCTCATCCTCACATTCTTAAAAATTGTTAATGTATTTCAAAGAAAATATATTTAAATTTTGTTACGATTTGCATCTTGCCTCAACCTTTCTTCAGGTGGTAAATTAAAATCAACCTTACTAGATTCTCTTTTGCTACTTTCTTTACATATACAATTGTTTTTATGACACAAAATTGCAGGACAAAATATGATAGAATACATTGAGACTTTAAACAAATTTAGGCTGTGATGTCAACTAGTATGATAATAATCGTTTCGGCACAAAATTTACCAAATTTGAAATTTAAATATCACCTTAGCAGAATAAGATTTTGGAATGCCTTTTTCACCATTTTGTTTCTGTTGAACTGCTCTTTCATTTAAGTTGAACTTGCTTGACCACTGACCTAATCCTTTAAATACATCCAGAAGTTGTAATTGGAGTCAATGGAAAATTTCATGATTTGTGCAATATTTTGGCTCTAATTTAAAATGCTGTAAGAAATTGCATGACTGCATGAATCTTGATGTTACATGTAGCTCTGCATTGACATTTATCTACATGTAAGTAATTCCAATTGATATTGAATTTGAAATAGTTATTGTCACAGCCCAGTTATCATTGGGACATTTTTGTAGTATTTAGGCCTAGGTGGTTGCAAATACTGTGTTGCCAACTAGAGTCACAATGAAGCCACCCCAATTGTATCTGCTATAATGCAATTAACTCACATACTTAACACACATTCTGAAGGGGTTTCACGTCTTCTTTTGGTTAGCTGTAAAGCAATTTATATTCAGCTACTTTTAAAGAGATGATTTTTTTGGTGCAAATTTCAACACGTAGTTTGATACAAGCTCCAGCCTGAAAAACGATGCAAAGCATCGTGACTCAGAAGCAAATTTACACGCAAACCATATGGGACTTTAAATCTATAACCTCCATAAACCAGAAAGCGATATTAATCAGTAAACGTCAGCCAGCAAGAAAGAAAGAGATCAGTAAGGCCATAAAAAGCCTGCAACGGAGGAATTATGACGAATAACTACAATAATATAGAATTGACCCTAGGCTACACTTGAAATGACAACCATAGGGGTCATTAGCTGTAATTCATGTTAGACTTGTAAACAAATGTTTGCAGTGTCTATTAAATTTCAACATTCACTGAGGAAGGTTTAGCAACATGGGAAGCAATGATTCTAACTGGGGATGAGGTGTTACAAGTCTGAATGAAAAATAAGCTTTAAAAGAATATTAAATTTCATTTCTCAATGTAAATGTTAATCAACATTTTCTCTCTTGAAAATATTTCTTTATAGATCATGTTCACTGAAGATAATTTGAATTCCATCTCATAGGGTTGATCGAGGAAAACAAAAATGATGGACAATAAATATATCAAACAGTGGTTAACTGAATACAAGGTACGTTTGATTTAATATTTTGATTTGCCATAACTTGGTTGCACATCCAGTGCATTGTTTTTATTGTGCTATTTGGTTGGTTGGTTTACCAAGGTTTATAACGTCCCAACAGACCTCGATTGGAGTACAGTATTTACGTCAAGATGCCCACGGCCGTGTTATTAACCAGTTGTGGAACCCAGAACGCTAGATTGGGAAGCTCAATGCTTTACCACACCGTACGGATGTGACTGTATCAAATACATCGCTTACCGTTTACAAAATTACTACATCGTTTACATGAAAAAACCACCCAGAAAGTGTCCTTATCAGTTTAACAACAATACTTTGCATTCAAACTTAATATTCATTCACACCACAAAAAAAACTCTAAATTAATGATCTGACCATTCAAACTTGGCGAACGATCAACCAAAGATTTAATCCTTTTTATTGCGAGAATTAAAGTCACATCAATCTTTCACTTTGATTTGCGGATTTTAGAGCTATTTGATATAGGCTTGGGCCTGGTTAACAATACAGGCTTAAATCTGAATTAGGTTAACACCCGTTTTACAAGCTGTCAAATGGACCCAGAAATACATGAATAAAAAAGCACTGATTGTTATTTTTACCACAAATAAATGCAAAGATTACCTGATGAGTCAAATAATTTGTGCAAAAACGAAAAAAAAGATTGGAAATAAACAAACAAAAATGTTTTGAAGTTGCTGAGATTTCAACGTGGTTCTTAAGCATTGGCCCCATTTTGCCAAGAGGGTTGCATAAAATACAGTACAGTTGGGAATGACACTGGGTTGGAATATTTCTTATACAGCACGCTAGCTGCAAGCGCCAGCTGCGAGCGCCAGCTGCGAGCGCCAGCTGCGAGCGCCAGCTGCGAGCGCCAGCTGCGAGCGCCAGCTGCGAGCGCCAGCTGCGAGCGCCAGCTGCGAGCGCCAGCTGCGAGCGCCAGCTGCGGCGCCAGCTGCGGCGCCAGCTGCGGCGCCAGCTGCGGCGCCAGCTGCGGCGCCAGCTGCGGCGCCAGCTGCGGCGCCAGCTGCGGCGCCAGCTGCGGCGCCAGCTGCGGCGCCAGCTGCGGCGCCAGCTGCGGCGCCAGCTGCGGCGCCAGCTGCGGCGCCAGCTGCGGCGCCAGCTGCGGCGCCAGCTGCGGCGCCAGCTGCGGCGCCAGCTGCGGCGCCAGCTGCGGCGCCAGCTGCGGCGCCAGCTGCGGCGCCAGCTGCGGCGCCAGCTGCGGCGCCAGCTGCGGCGCCAGCTGCGGCGCCAGCTGCGGCGCCAGCTGCGGCGCCAGCTGCGGCGCCAGCTGCGGCGCCAGCTGCGGCGCCAGCTGCGGCGCCAGCTGCGGCGCCAGCTGCGGCGCCAGCTGCGGCGCCAGCTGCGGCGCCAGCTGCGGCGCCAGCTGCGGCGCCTGCGGCGCCAGCCGGCGCCGCTGCGGCGCCAGCTGCGGCGCCAGCTGCGGCGCCAGCTGCGGCGCCAGCTGCGGCGCCAGCTGCGGCGCCAGCTGCGGCGCCAGCTGCGGCGCCAGCTGCGGCGGCGCCAGCTGCGGCGCCAGCTGCGGCGCCAGCTGCGGCGCCAGCTGCGGCGCCAGCTGCGGCGCCAGCTGCGGCGCCAGCTGCGGCGCCAGCTGCGGCGCCAGCTGCGAGCGCCAGCTGCGAGCGCCAGCTGCGAGCGCCAGCTGCGAGCGCCAGCTGCGAGCGCCAGCTGCGAGCGCCAGCTGCGAGCGCCAGCTGCGAGCGCCAGCTGCGAGCGCCAGCTGCGGCGCCAGCTGCAGCGCGGCGCCAGCTGCGGCGCCAGCTGCGGCGCCAGCTGCGGCGCCAGCTGCGGCGCCAGCTGCGGCGCCAGCTGCGAGCGCCAGCTGCGAGCGCCAGCTGCGAGCGCCAGCTGCGAGCGCCAGCTGCAAGCTATTGGCGCACTTTTGAATCTTGTACGGCACAGCGATATATGTTGAAAATATTAAAATGCTTGCAAGACATGCAATTTATTCAATTTATTTCATTTTTGCATCATTTTAAAGTGCGTTAAAACCATGGATCATTATTTTTGACAACCTTTTTTAGCTTTACATGTAATTTGAAGACTTGATATAGATCCCTACTCAAGTTTTGTGACATTCCTTACATATTTTTAAGGCTGGAAATCATGATGGTTACGTTGTCTTTATTATAAGGATAGAACCAGTTTTTAGCATGTGATCTCATTTTCGGTGATCGTGTACATGATAAACGATCAAAACAATGGATCATTTATCGTTTGTTGAATTAAACGAAAATGCACATCCCTACCACAATGCCACACTCTTCGAAGCTTTCAGAAGATCTACTTCAATAAGCATACTGGTGTGCTACTCTGCACAGGAATTATACCTTTCTAGCTTTGAGTACTTAAATTGTATTTTTTACTGAGTATGTTTAGATTGCTCAACAATGTCATTATGTCAAGTATGATTGAAAGATCTATATTTGATATCCATCTATCTACATTATGTCAAGTAGGATGTATAAAGATTCTAGATTACCATTTACTTTTAAATTACTTAAGAATCCATTAAAAAACATGTAAATAGCAAAATAATTCCTATTGAAATGGGTTTAAAATTGACTTTTGTACAGCTTTTTGCAACATGCCAATGTGCAAATTTTCTGAGGTATGAACAGGCATACTATCTTACATACTATCTCCCTTACTATCTTCTTTTAAAAATCCTTTGTTTTAGATCATGTATTCAAATTGATTGCTCGAAGGAGAGTTATGATTCTGACATAGGTTTTGGATCTTGATTATATCTTCAATCAACATTCAGACTGACAAATGTTGCTCATCTCTTCAACACTCTGACTTGATGGGATTGAAGAAGTTTACTGAATGCCTACTGTAACAATAGATTGTCTTCTTATGCAAAAGAGTAACTGCATTCTGTATTTTAGGGGTTGGCTTGATATGCAGCTAACTTTTCAATTATTGAGAAGTGTAGAAGCGCCATGTATAATTTGTATTTTAGCCAGTCGAGTAGGTTATCTCTCAAGAACAGTTACTCCGTTCCTTAGTATTGCAGTACTTAACTTGACAAATTACCTAAACCCTCTTTACCCAAATGACAAATTTTGCAGCTAAATATTTCATATGCCGTAGTAAACAAGATGTTGTAATGGAATGTCCACTGGCTTGAGTACAGTATTGTGTATGAGCTACAAATGTGTTGTTGGTAAAGTGCTTACATGTACTCACTACACTGTTAGACATAAAAGGATTAGTTCAGGGGTATGGCAAGTTCATCTCATATGAAAGAGGACTTCAAAAGAAACAAAATGGTGAATAAATAATTCCAAAATCATATTCCATTAAGGGGATAATTAAGTTTAGAGTTTGGTATTATCTGTGTAGAAATGACTGAAATCAGACAAGTTGTGATGTCATAGCCTCAGATTCCTGTTGTGATATGTAGCTTAGTTGTGTACCACCTCGATATATTGTTACATTGTCGGCAAGCTGACGCCATCTTTCATAATGTGTTAATCTTAATTCACCATCAACCGAGTTTCACTTCAATTCCTTAAAGTCTTTATGTATTCTATCATGTTTTGTCCTGCGAATTTGTGGCTTGAAAACCATTGGATTTGTCAGGAAAGTAGTAAAACAGAATCTTCTATTAGGGTAATCATAATATACTGCCTGAAGAAAGTTAGAGGGAAAATAATTCAAATAGGAAAAAAAGCTTGATAAATCTTATTTAAAATACATTAACAATTGTTAAGATTGTAAGAATTAAAGCGCCAACTGAAAACTTTCTTCACCAATCATTTCTACACAGATAAGACAAAGATTTAAGCTTGAATAGCTCCTTAACAGAATAAGATTTTGGAATGCTTTCTTCACCATTTTATTTCTTTTAAAGTACTCTTTTAGATAAGATGAACTTGCTTGACCATTGAACTAATTCTTTAAATACATTTCATAGGCCTACATGTACCTATTCCTAAAGAAAACATTTGATGTACAGGCTTTTTTAAAAGGTGGTGGTGGGGGGAGGGGAGGGGGGGCTTACAAATAGAAGCAACTACCCACTAAAATTAAAATTAAAGTAAAGTAACTTCAATCTATTTAAAGGAAACTCAAGACCGATTTGTTGCCTGAGGAATTTTGTTATTTACAAATGTATTTCTTTTTTAGATACGCTGGTTTGTACAGCGTAATTGAGTGCAATTTTTTTTGTAGAAGCGAGCTTGAAATAATATGATGAAAATGCTACTTTGCACGTTGTGAATTATTTATGCATGTCATGTGAACAAATCACATCACATGAGCGAAGTTCATCATAAAAATTGTATCATATAAACAGTGCACCAAAAGTGTTGATTATCAAATTACTGTTACCTATCAAGGCAGAATATCGAAATACTGTATATGGAAGCTTACATCAACTTTTGCATAGATTGAGTGAAATCACAAGGATGGTATTTACATTTGTAAACTTGTAAACAAAATTCTATTTGTTACTATATCTTAATGTAAATACAGTATTGTTATATTTACATCACCTGTTGGTACAGTCTATTACTATATTTCAAAAGTAAAGATACTGTGAGATTGTTCAGTTTATTTTGATATAAATATACAATATTGATAAAATTGTGCAAATGTTCACAATTGTCTGTGAAGGACTAGTTCAGGAAAACTGTTAATCTGTTAAAGAGATCTATAAGTTTAAAGTTTGGTATCATTTGTGTAGAAACGACTAGAAATTTCTAAAAAATACAAGAACAATTGTTAAGAATGTGAGGATAAGGGCGCCAACCTTTCATAGTAGATTTACTACACCAGTCATTTCTATGTAGATCAGACAGCTTTAAACTGGAGTATTTCTTTAATAGAATAAGATATTGAAGTAGTTTCTTGCCATTTTGTTTCTTTTGAAGTCCTCTTTCACATAAGATAATCTTGCTGGACCACCGAACTAATCCTTTAAGAATTGATATACTTTATACTGTAAATTACAAAAGCTTAACAGAAATAATCAAGATCAGCACATAAATTTGCAGTGGTATATAGAATAATATAGGTGGTCCAGTTGGGTTGATGAGTTGATACTTTTATCTCTTCATCTAATTGAAATATCAGAAGATAAGTTATGTACAGAACTTGAAAATCAAGTCCTAATTTGAATGCATTTTTGTGTTCCTCATTTACAGTCATTGAACAAGTCTGACATTACTGCTTTTGCAAAGAACATATTAGTGGATAATAACATTGTATCAGCTTTGTGGCACAGCATAGAAAGAGGAGACCAAGAGGTAAGTATATTTGGAAGCTCATTTCTGAGAACTCATGGAGAAACAAGTTTCTTACCTATTTCAAAATATGTTTACACTGATGATGAATTTAGAAAAAATGCTTTTTTGAGAAATAAAGCTGTGAACGTTTAGGGATTTTAGTAAACGTGTACACGCCAAAAAAAGCGAGCGTGTATCGTGTACACGCATTTAGTACCATAATTTTCGGAAATACACCAAAATTACTCCAAAACTACAAGGCGAAGTAAAAAAAATCACGCAACCAGTATGGCAAAAGTACTGACTCCATTGCCTAAATAGATGCTGAGTTTTGCTTTTCAAATCATAAAAAGTTTACTTCTACAGTATAAATTATCATTTTTATGAAAAATTTGCATGGAAATTCAGTTTAGAAAGAACAAATAACTTCTTTTTAATGTCATTTAAACTCAACATCGTGTAACTTTTTTGTCCTATTCGCTACGGCTTTCAAAGTTCTTCTGTGAAAATTTTGCATACTGGGTCTATAATATACCTCACCGTAAAACATTTCAAAACTTTGCCACCACCACCAGGAAGTTCTGAAATATCAGCCCTCTCGAAAAAATGGCTGCCATCTTTTCGACGCATGCAGAATTTCAGCTCTGTTAAAACCTTTTTCTGTTTGTTTATTATGCAGTATTTTTTCTTTCTTCAAAAATTATTTGACTTATCAGGTAATATTTACATGTAAATGTACTGATTGTCACAATTCAAGTATTTTTCAAGTGTTTTTTGGTCGATTTAACAGCTTGTAAAATGGGCCTTGATTGCGTGGGATTTAAAGCCTTATGCCATTATGGCCTAACGTTAAGCCTATTGTTAGTTTCACTGTTTACTGCCGCACATTCGCTTTGCATTTTACAAGTTAGATTACTCAGATTTCGGCGAAATCAAAGTGCATAGTATCCCCATTCATTGGTGATTACTGCGCATTTGTGATTCGCACATTTAAAAAGAATTATGCTAATCGGATTTACAGTGTCATTGTTTGGAATTTTGTCAGCCAAATGTGTGTGTGACTTGAATCATGAATGAACATTGATTTTTAACGCCAATACTGACTATGAAAAACGATTACTCGCAATGAAGTATGTAGTAAACGTTTACAAGATTTGCGAGCGTGTAGCGTGTACACGCTAAACGGTCACAGCTCTATTAAGGAATAAAGTTGATGGTGATGGGGCTTCTTCTTTTTGTTCAATACCTGGTATGGCGTCACAGATGGGTTTGAGATACCGGAGGTGATAGCTGAGGTCTATTTAAAAGATTTCTCCTACAATTGTGATTATTATTACCTCTGCCAAGGAAGTTGGACAGAAGTTATGTTTTCGCTTGTGTTTGTCTTGTTTGTGTGTTTGCCATCAACATATCTCAAGAACTGATGATTGGATTTGGATTAAATTTGGTGTGTGGTTTTATTACTGCTTAAGGAAGAAGTGTTTAATATTTGAGACATATTGGAACAGGGGAAGGACCCAAATGGAAGGGTGGGAATGTATCATAGTGAGATAGGTCAAGACTTATATAGTTAAAACTTTCAATGGAAGCGCTGAACAATGAATTCATGCCTGAAAAGATATCAAAACAATCAATTTTCTGGACTGTAAGGTTTTGGTATCAAAGGGAATCAAAACAATTGGCTTTTTGCTCGAAAGGAAAGTGATGGAATGTGAATCTTGGCTGAATAGAATACCAACAATGGCTGCTTAGCCTGAATAAAACTGAAAACAATGAAATAAATGAACATGGGGTAGATCATGAAGTGTTTAGAATGCAAATGGCAATACAGATCAACAGTGAGAAAGAGATTGTTTGGGGATACAACTTGGTGGGCCTAGGATTTCTGAGGTAGATTATAATGGGGGTGGAACAGGGGCAGAGGTATGCACTGTACAGAGTGTTGCAATTCAAATCATTTTTGATCATCATGAGTACAAAACTGAAGCTAGCTCACATCTATTTCCGTGACTATGTTCTAGACATTCACTCTCTTTATTTTCATATTCTAAAAACTTGTGATCAATAAACGCCATTCATTGATTGATTTATCAATATAACAATTTGTAGTAATACTAGTTCAACAATAGCATATTCTGGTACCAAGACCCAGACAGGTTTTGATTGTTTTTAGTGGATTTTGTATATTTAACTTGAAAGTAGATTAGAAGAGAATAAGAATGAGTTTATTTTCTAAATTGGCCCATTTTTGTGCATTAGAGTGACTTTTCAGCCTTTTTATATCTACTGATGTGAAACTTGTCTTGTTTTATCACAGAATCTTTCACCAGTTTACAGCCAGTTATTTGAATTCTACAAAACAGGTCTTATAGAGCTGAAACGTTTTGCCCTGCAATTTCTTCCAGTTGTAATTTGGCATTATCTTCAAAAACCTAAGGGTAGGAAGGTGAGTTGATAACAGAAATATAACCAAGTCATATTTTTGCATGTCAAGTCAAGTCACAAGTCACTTGTTGGCAAGTCAAGACACAAGTCAAAACAAATGTGATTCGAGTCAGACTTGAGTCTAATTAAGTCAGTAACTCAAGTCAACATCTGGGACAGTCTGTCAATTAGTCTGTGGTTTATGGGCTAGCAAGATCAAGAAACAGTACAAGGTATCGTAGACTGTTTTAAATATTACAGACCTGGAAAACCCCATGGTTCATATGATTATCACTGTGGGGAAAATGTAAATTTGTAGGACCCAAATAATATTTATGGATTAGTGATTTTTCTACTTTTATATTAAAAATTGAAAGGATCACAGTGTGTGTACAACTGGAAGTGCCATTGCCATGAAACATTTATCATGCACACAAAAAGTGAGAACTTGAAATTCATGCAAATATTTTAGTAATGATAGAAAATTTGTTTTACTCTTATAACGACAGAATGCTTTTCAATTGAAGATTATAAAATTAACCAGTGTTTCTGTAATATTTTACAAAATGTTTTGCACAACTATTTTTGATGCAAGTATTTTTGATGCAACTAACAACTATTTTTGATGCAAGCTCATGGTCGGAATATTGAAAATGCTTGTACTTAGTGAGTATTAACTTCTGTCTCCATGTGACTCCAGATTTGATTTGCTTGCACGAAAATGTTTTTGATAATTATGTTTTATTCCAGTTTGAGGATCATGTGTGTTTCTTGGTGAAACCCATTACATTAAGATTTAATTTGTCATACCAAATACAGAGCGTATGCTTGATATTCCTACCAAATACAGAGCGTATGCTTGATATTCGTTCAAATACAGAGCATATGCTTGATTTTCATACCAAATACAGAGCGTATGCTTAAAATTCATACCAAACACAGCGTATGCTTGATATTTATACCAAATACAGAGCGTATGCTTGATATTCATACTAAATACAGAGTGTATGCTTGATATTCATACCAAATACAGAGTGTATGCTTGATATTTATACCAAATACGGAGTGTATGCTTGATATTCCATATTTATTCATTTCTATAGATTAATGGACAAATTGAAAGCTTCTTACTCGGAGTGTTTAATTTGGTAATGTATTATTTCTCTGTCAGATTATGAATTATTCATTTAATGAAGAAAGGAATATTAACAGCACTTGTGCAGTGATCTTGATAATATGATATAAACTAATCAACAGAGCACTTAGCTGAAAATAAGCAGGATTCATTCTGCGGTCCATGAAATAATCAGAGGCTACTCTGGAAAGAAACAGCTTCAAAGTCTTTCTCATATGAATGTTCATTAAATTCAGCCTAAAATGTCCGTTGATTTTTGTGATGTTAGCATTTATTAGTTAAGAGTTTGTGATAGCAGTTGAACATGAATGTTTGCAGCAGGTGTCCATTTCTCTGTCATATGTGTAGGAAGCATGGGGTTTGGGAGAGAGGGAAAACAACCACATAGGAGAGATTTGAATTTCCTGGTTGCATGCTTTCTTTCCATTTAGGTGGTAAAATTAAGGAAAATGTGAGAAATTTAAGGAAATTCTCAGAGCACTAATGTTTGATTTATTAGTACAATGTTTCTGCTTCTACCTGGGTAGTTTGTTTTAGTTCTTCCTTGGGGTCCACAACCCTGGTCTCTGAATACCAAGACAATCCCGGTGGGTCTGTAACCAGTGAGTTCACAACTGGTTATCAAAGGCCGTGGCCGTCTTGATCTAATGTCGAGCACTGGATGCTTTCGGGACGTTAAACCTTGCTGTGCTGTGCTAAATGATATCACAACAAGTGATATTTCACACCAATTTTACAAATAATTCTTTAGTTTTTGCTTGAGTGCTCCTTTCACTAAGGGATACAAATCGTAAGGCAATATAATCCTTGATTGGTTTTATACCGTACATACTTATTTCTCCCATTTTAGGAAGCCATAGAGGAAGATGGGAACTCAAAGAAAGAATCGTTTACAGTTCCTACACTGGCCAAACCGTCTGTTTACCATGAGGTAAGAGGAAGATTTCTCCTTTGGGATTCATCATATTAATGCAGTCTCAGTATACGAGTTTTGCTTGTTGAATGATACCAGACATACCCTGACCAACATATTATGATGTGTCATTAATATATATATTAAGTGCATATTTAAACAGTCTTGTGAGCCAGAATTTCAGATACATTGCAAATGAATGAGTGTTCAACATAATATTTGCAGCAATGATGATATTTTTCTAAGCTTTCCTTTCCTGAGATCTTACATGTTATGAAAAATATTACAAATTTGCATGTTGAAACCTCATGCTTGTGAGCAGTGTTCCTGATATCAATGGTATCTTTGATATCAATGGTATCTTTGATATCAATGGTATCTTCGATATTAATGGTATCTTTGATATCAATGGTATCTTTGATATCAATGGTATCTTTGATATCAATGGTATCTTTGATATCAATGGTATCTTTGATATCAATGGTATCTTGGATATCAATGGTATCTTGGATATCAATGGTATCTTGGATATCAATGGTATCTTGGATATCGATAGTATCTTTGATATCGATGGTATCTTTGATATCAATGGTATCTTTGATATCAATGGTATTTTGATATCAATGGTATCTTGGATATCAATGGTATCTTGGATATCAATGGTATCTTGGATATCATTGGTATCTTGGATATCAATGGTATCTTTGATTTAAATGGTATCTTGGATATCAATGGTATCTTGGATATCAATGGTATCTTTGATATCAATGGTATCTTTGATATCAATGGTATCTTTGATATCAGTGGTATCTTTGATATCAATGGTATCTTTCATATCAATGGTATCTTTCATATCAATGGTATCTTTCATATCAATGGTATCTTTCATATCAATGGTATCTTTGATATCAATGGTATCTTTGATATCAATGGTATCTTTGATATCAATGGTATCTTGGATATCAATGGTATCTTGGATATCAATGGTATCTTGGATATCAATGGTATCTTGGATATCGATAGTATCTTTGATATCGATGGTATCTTTGATATCAATGGTATCTTTGATATCAATGGTATTTTGGATATCAATGGTATCTTGGATATCAATGGTATCTTGGATATCAATGGTATCTTGGATATCATTGGTATCTTGGATATCAATGGTATCTTTGATTTAAATGGTATCTTGGATATCAATGGTATCTTGGATATCAATGGTATCTTTGATATCAATGGTATCTTTGATATCAATGGTATCTTTGATATCAGTGGTATCTTTGATATCAATGGTATCTTTCATATCAATGGTATCTTTCATATCAATGGTATCTTTCATATCAATGGTATCTTTCATATCAATGGTATCTTTAAAATCAATGGTATCTTTGATATCAATGGTATTTTGGATATCAATGGTATCTTGGATATCAATGGTATCTTGGATATCAATGGTATCACGGATATCAATGGTATCTCGGATATCAATGGTATCTTTGATATCAATGGTATCTTGGATATCAATGGTATCTCGGATATCAATGATATCTCGGATATCAATGGTATCTCGGATATCAATGGTATCTTGGATATCAATGGTATCTCGGATATCAATGGTATCTTGGATACCAATGGTATCTTGGCTATCAATGGTATCTTGGCTATCAATGGTATCTTGGCTATCAATGGTATCTTGGCTATCAATGGTATCTTGGATATCAATGGTATCTTGGATATCAATGATATCTTGGATATCAATGGTATCTTGGATATCAATGGTATCTTGGATATCAATGGTATCTTGGATATCAATGGTATCTTGGATATCAATGGTATTTAGGATATCAATGGTATCTTGGATATCAATGGTATCTTGGATATCAATGGTATTTTGGATATCAATGGTATCTTGGATATCAATGGTATCTTGGATATCAATGGTATCTTGGATATCAATGGTATCTTGGATATCAATGGTATCTCGGATACCAATGGTATCTCGGATACCAATGGTATCTCGGATATCAATGGTATCTCGGATATCAATGGTATCTCGGATATCAATGGTATCTCGGATATTTTTTGCCCATGATAATCAGTATCTTTACCATGTACCATGTATAGGTAGCTCAGTTGGCAGAGCGCATGGCTGAGATGCTGGAGATCCCGGGTTCAAGCCTCGGTCAGGTCTAACTCGATTTTTTCACAGCTATGCAGAAAGATATGCCGAACATCAAAGCGGAAGCATTTTGTCTGCAGCTCCTACTCCTCATTCAGCTGTTGAGAAAAGTGACAATGGTTGAATGGCGCACACTGCCCTTCGGACGGGACGTTAAACTGTCGGTCCCGACGGCAGGAAATTCACCCCTGCTTAGTTCTTTGAACACTATTCGAGAAGAGAAGCGTGAAAACGCAGTGTTGATTCACTTTCCTATTCAAGTACTAAGTTCATGTGTGCCCATAGGCAGCCGGGGAACTAGTCTGTTAGTTGTAGAGCGCATTTGAATAGTTCTTTAAAACTAGAAAATGCGCCATATAAATTCCATATATCATATCATATCACCACACCGCGATACTTTTGCCGATGATAATCAATATCTTATTTACCCATGATAGAGAATGCTTCTCTTAAAGAGGGCATGACATGGGTTTTCATGTGACTCTCTTGATTATATGGACAATTTGGTAGAGAAAAATTCCAAAATTTGTGTTGGTTGTAATAGCAGAAATTGGAGATAAAAAGCAAATGTAGTCTTTGATCTTATCAGCTCATGTTCCTGTTCATAAAAATTGGTGAACTTGTTATGACGTCACTCCTAGAATAAAATTTCTTGCGATACTTTCACATCATGGAAACAACATAGGCCTAGTGTTATCGTGTGTATTCCTTTAACTTTGATGTATTTAAACTAGGCAATACATTTATTACCAAACTGTTATTATTCTCTTTAATATATTTTCAAATAAGTCATATCTTCAAGTTTCATGAAAATATATACTCATTTTTCAAACTTTCGTAATGGTCTGGTCTAAGTGTTGCAAAGCCTATGTCTCAGGTTAGGCTTAACGCTGAAATGAGTAAGTTTATGAAGTTGAACATGACGGCACTGAATATTTTTCTACATTTCACATTTTGTAGCCTACGATGATATCATATATTGTAGTACATTGTTATAGAATTTAAATGTAGCAAAAATTATCACGATGTATAAGTTCTTACAAAAGAAATTATAGGTTGAAACCAAATTGTGTTCCAAATTTTCCCTGCTCGGCAGCAGCCTAACATGGTAAATTCTAATACAAAACCTAATGTTAAAATTACCCATTGACTTAGTACATTGATTTGTTCCAAAATGAAATTTAAGTCACAAATTTTATTGGGCTTTCAAAGTTTTGACTCAACTTAGAATTAATGCAAGCATTGTCATCTATATTACAACATCAGTTTACATCAGAAAGGACCTGATATATCTTCTCAAGAAGAGTAAGCGCGATGCAAAGAAGAAACTTTGCTTATGGGATTTGCACTGTATTTGTATGTTCGCCAATGAATCGTTCTGGGAGTGACATCACACATCGCTTAGCTGTTTTCAATTCTTGCATTGTTGGGAGTGTCGATTGCTTCTTTGGTTTCGATTTCTTTTATTTGAATGGTTTCTTTTTAAGACTATTAATGGAATTTTATGTTTTCTTTATATTAATGGACTATGCAAAACTGTTAAAAACTCAATTTTGTATTTTCATGTCATGCCCTCTTTAAATAAGTCTGCAATTTCAGTTAACTTATTTTCACTTCTTGACACTTGCAAGTAGAATGTAAAAGCCTGCAAATTTGCAGATCATTTAAAACATTGATGATGTAAGCCTTAATTGTACATGGGCAAGTAGAGGTTTTATAGTCACTGAATAGTATGTTCCTTCTTTGTTGTATTGTATTATACAATATGGACCTGTCTTAATTGATTTTTTTAAACTAAGAATGATATAGATCAATGGCATATCTATTCAGGTATGTTTGTCATCTTTCTGTCACAATACTGCCCCACACACATTGGTTTTCTGTTTTTCTTACAGCCCTCCATGCAACTGGCCATACCAGACAACATTTTACTACACCAGGAGAGTGAGCACAGAATTGTATCAAGAGCTCCATTACCGCAGATTGACACAATAAGGTCGCAGAATAGGTACGTATATCATCAGGGGCATGATTTGCCTACCAAAGTGTAGAAGAAACAGGTAAAATTGAACTAGAAAAAAAAAAAGAGTAAAAAACAAGTAAAAACTTCATCATGCATAAAAATGTATATATGAAAAAGAAATATGGCCATCAATGTAGCCATTTTCAGTTCTGATGATAATGGCATAAGGAATATATGCATTCATGCTGGCATGTGTATGTGTGAAGGGTAACCTGGTGGAAAATGATGCACTGGGGAATACGACGCACTGTAGGGTTCTTCCCTTATACTGAAAAAATGAGTAGTGCCATCATTTTTCTTTACCATAAGCTGAACATAGACCGTGTCTGTAAGTTATATTAAGCCTGAAGTGTTGGCCAAGGGCCGCGATTACGTCAAATGTTACGAGTGAAAAAGTTGAGTTTTATATCAACAACCTCAAAAAGTTGAGGATGTAAGATAGTACTGTTCAGTATTTTCCCCACGAAATGACATAGGAATACCCCAGTAAGGATTAACTTGTTCCCAAGGTTTGTATCATTTGTAACAATACTGTGGCTGGTTAGGATTATTTTCTCATTAGCCTACCGTGATATAATGTCAACTGAAACCAGTAATTTCTGGCCATTTTAATGGGGGAAAGTGACACAATCGTGAAGGGGGAAAATAATGTGTGTAAATGTCTTATACCAGTTTCGCAAAGAAATGTACCTCACCGAATGTAAAGTAGGAGACTTATTTTTAAGGCAAAAATAGTGGATTATATGTAATGACACAGCTAGCATACATAAACCCATTAGGTGTGGGTGAGGATGCAGGAGGAAAGGGAAGGAGTAATGAGAGTTTGGTGTTTTTCATTGGTGAGGGAGATAGTTTAGCCTCCACTGTATTATTGTAGGCCTATATGTTTTTCATAGTTTGCCTCTTACTTTAGGGGCGGATAGCACTTAAGCATTTCATGTTTTTTAAATCATCTATATGATTTTTTTGAAGAAGTTTACCATCAAACTTGTTATATTTCTACCTTCACCTATGAATCAAACTGTTTGCCACATCAAATCATTACCGCTTCATTTTACAAATTTGACGCATTCCACCTTTGTCACTTTCATACTATATACCTCTTGGACAACAATAATTGAAAATGTGTTAATACATTATGTAGCATGAAGGTTAATGTCTCTACTGGGCATAGTGATAGTGAGTTTGAAATTGAATTCTTTGTTTTGAGGTATTTGGTTTAGGTGTGTCATTTTCCTCTGGTTACCCTGTGTGTGTATGTATGTGTGTCTGTGACAGCAAGCTTGTTAAGACTATATCTCAAGAACGATACACTGGATTCATGTCATATATGGTGCACAGATAGCCCATGATTTGTAGATGTGCCTTTTTGTTTTTGGTGGTGATATCATGCATATTAATGAGTAGGTGGAGCTTAATGTTAAAATGCTTATATTTTATTAATCATTTGTCTTTTTTCTTTAACGTTTGGTATAATTATGATGTTAGCTAATGTGTACATTTTCATGGTAATTTTTTTTTTAAATTCATCAATATGCATAATGGGCGAGGCCTAATATGATTTTGCTGAAAGAGCTTATTAACATGGTATCTTAAAATGATAAACTGCATTAATGTCATATTTGGCACACAGATAAGATAGCCCATGGTCTGGAAATTTGCCTAATTGGTTTTGGTGGTGATACCATACATTTTAATAAGTAGGCGGGACTTAATGTAAAAATCTTGAAATACTCATATTTTAACAACCGCATGTCTGTTTTGTTTCATATTTGGTGTAATCATGATGTTAGCTGGTGTGTTCATGCTCATGGTGTAAAAAACATTGAATTTCATTAAAATGCATAGTGGCCGGGGCCTAATATGATTTTGCTGAAAAGATCTTGTAAACACGATATCTGAAGAACGATAAATTGGGTTCTTGTCATATGTGGTGCACAGATAGCCTTTGGTCTGTATATGTGCCCTTTCGGTTTTGGTTGTGATGTCATGTATATCAATAAGTAGGTAGGGCTTAAAGTAAAAATCTTAAAGTGCTCATATTTTAACAACTACATGTCTGTTTTGATTTATAGATGGCATGATTATGTTGTTAGCTAGTGTATACATATTCGTGGTATACAATTGTTGAATATCATTATTATACATAGTGGGTGGGGCTAAATATGAATTTGCTAAAAAGAGCTTGTAAAAACAGTACCTCAGGGACAATACATTGATACATATTTTCATATGTGGGTACGCAGATAACCCATTGTTTGAATTTGTGTGCCATATTGTTTTTGGTGGTGATGTCATGCATATTGCTAAGTAGTGGTGGTGGGGGGAGGGGGAGGGGGTGATATAAAATACAGAATACCTTTAAAAGTGATAAATTTATTGCAACCATGTGTGTGTTTGCATCTTACTTGCATGTTATTACTCAGCCATTGTGTACTTGTAAAAGAGTACCTTAAGGACAATACATTGATACATATTTTCATATGTGGTACGCAGATAACCCATTGTCTGAATTTGTGTGCCATATTGTTTTTGGTGGTGATGTCATGCATATTGCTAAGTAGTGGTGGGGGGGGGGGGGGAGGGGGGTAATATAAAATACAAAATACCTTTAAAAAGTGATACATTTATTGCAACCATGTGTGTGTTTGCATCTTACTTGCATGTTATTACTCAGCCATTGTGTACATGCTTGTTGTCAACCGGTTCTATCACTTATATGAAAATGCTCCAAAAAACTATGTGGTACACTGATGAGTTAGGTCGGTATATGCAAGCTATTGGTTTGTTAGTGATGTCGTGTAGGTGGAGATTTATGTAGAATTCTTAAAACAATGATAAATGAGCAACCGTATGCATGATTTGTATCATACTTGTAATGTTGTCAACATGTTCTCATTTAATGATATGCATGGTGGACAATGCTTATGAATATATGTTATTTAGCATATTTCATGATATGCAATGCCAGTTAGTATAAATCTTAAAATTCAACCAACAATGAAAGAATCAGAACCACTAAACATTTTGGTTTTCTGGTATAATGTAAAAAGCATTGCATATCAATACAACATATGAATAACAAACTATACCATTTTAATTAGCAAACTCCTTTGCTACTCTAGGTAACTTTGCCCCTGATTATAAAGCCCAAGTTTCTTGGAGTATCACAAGGCTGGTCGTACCAACGCAAGAATATTTATTTCGGGGATGATTTTTAATGGTTTCCTCTTACATGGTATTGAAGCATTTTGTATTTCTCTTTTTTATCCAGATTCATTGTTATGACTGAATTACTACGATTTTACAATGCTGATTTGGGATTTTATCATCCTGTAGCTTTGCAAAATTTTTGTGCTGTGTGCACGAAGTAAGTATCTTTTATCAAAACTAATCGACTTAGGTCAGCATTTTCAATGGTTATATGACTATGGTTTGGGCACTTCCCTTTGGCCAGCATTTTCAATGGTTATATGACTATGGTTTGGGCACTTCCCTTTGGCCAGCATTTTCAATGGTTATATGACTATGGTTTGAGCGCTTCCCTTTGGCCAGCATTTGCAATGGTTATATGACTATGGTTTGAGCACTCTTCTTTGGCCAGCATTTTTAATGGTTATATGAGTATGGTTTAATCACTTCCCTTTGGTCAGCATTTTTAATGGTTATATGAGTATGGTTTAATCACTTCCCTTTGGCCAGCATTTTCAATGGTTATATGACTATGGTTTGAGCACTTCCCTTTGGCCAGCATTTTCAATGGTTATTTGACTATGGTTTGAGCACTTCTCTTTGGCCAGCATTTTCAATGGTTATATGACTATGGTTTGAGCACTTCTCTTTATGTGGTTGTTTGTAGACTTTAGGAAGACTGTTTGAACTGTTTTTGAAGAGAAGATGTACCAGAATCAATACCAAGTACATTATGTGATCGTGTTTTACAATTGTGTTCCTGTAGATTGCTATATTTTGCTCAATTTGGGGATTAAGGTATTTTTTAAAGGTATAGTATCAAATCAAAGCTTTTATTTTAAGGATCAAGGTAAATGTTTTTTCGTTTTGACATATTATATATTAACTCAATCATATTTAGACCACCATCTCATAAGAGCGATTAACAAAAGAAAATACACATACATTGAGGTTCTTAGTAACACAAAATGATAATGGAGATACAACCATAAGGAGTTAAATGAGAATGTTATCCCTTTAAACAGCTCTTTGATCGAGTCGTTGCATAAAATAGACAATTTGCAATGTTGTAACAATCTTTTTGACATTGCATATGCAAAACAAAAGGTTAAAAACAAGGTTTGGCTAGAACTGTTTTTTTTTTAAATCAGAATGTATTATATTATTATCATTATTATTTTGGAAATTAAAGTGTTGTTGACATTTTCTAATGTTGTTGGTTTTCTACTTTTTTTTCTTATTTTGAAATATAAACTGCAGTAATTCTTCTTCAATTTCTGCCACTATTTAATATTCTACTTATGGAAAAAGAAAGCTCTTTTTATTTTAGCCATGAAAATCTTCTTTGTCTAAATTGCTTGTTTTTGACAGGATCGCATTATCAGGTGTCCCAGTTACAAACACTGTGAAACCAATTCACTTAACAAATGGCCATATGGTTAATGGTGACCTCAAGCTTCAGCTTTCAACTGCTACCACAAGGGTTCAGGTTAACCCAGAATTCCTTGCAGAACTACTTAATGGAGTGTATTATGTCATGTAAGTTATCAATTTTGTTGTTTTTGTTAAGAAATATACTTTGCTCTGATTAGTTCAAGAAATGGTTATCTTCGATTTCCATGAGAACAAGTTCTAATGTAAGAAAATGTATTAGCAAATGGTATCTGCAACTATTTTATTTTTCTAAATACCTGTAATATGTAACAAATTTGCATATTTGATACCAGATTTAAAAAAGCTCCAAAGTGGCCTTTTTGAACCAATTTTGATTAAATTTGTCACTACTTTCATGGTTTTTATTAGATTTTAAGTAATTAAGATATTGTTACCTCTCCACATCGATTTCTCCACATCTCCATGTTCAAGATAATGGATCAATTGTATGTTTACCTTCCTTCTAATTCGGATGTCAATTTTAATCTAAAGAGCAAGATTGTTTTAACCTGAAAAACTTTCCTCCCCTCCCCCATCCACTCTGGTTGAATAAGAGTAATGTCAACTTGGTATTCGTTTACATTTCAGTTTTAATCATTATTGGTTCCGATGCTAATAGCCTAAGGAACCTATGCAGTCATGCTGACATGTGTATGTAGGTATGTGTGTCTGTGACAGAAAGCTTGTAAGCACAGTATCTAAAGTGTGGTAATGTTAGTTCATGTCACATTTGGTACACAGACAGCTCATGATCTGTAGATGCGCCCTATTGTTTAGGTGGTGATGTCATGCATATTAATTAGTAGGCGGGGCTAAATGTAAAAATCTTAAAATGTACATATTTTAATAACCGAATGTGTGTTTTGTTTCATATTTGACATAATTATGATGTTAGTTAGTGTGCACATGTTTGTGGTTTAAAAACATTAATTTCATTTATATGTATAGTAGACAGGGCTTAATATTATTTTGCTGAAAAGAGCTTGTTAGCATGGTATTTCAAGAACTGTAATGTCAATTCATGTCACATTTGGTACACAGATAACCCATGATCTGTAGATGAGCCCTATTGTTTAGGTGGTGATGTCATGCATATTAATTAGTATGCAGGGCTTAATTAAATCTTGAAATGCTCATATTGTAACAATCACATGTCTGTTTTGTTTTATATTTTGTAAGCATAGTGGCAGGGCTCAATATAAATTGCTGAAAAGTGCTGGTAAACATGATAAACAAGATATCTAAAACTTGAATCATGTCATATGTGGTACACAAATAACCCATGGTCCATATATGTGTCCTATTGGTTTTGGTGGGGATGTCATGCATATCAATGAGTAGGCGGGGCTTAATGTAAAAATTGTCAAAAGCTCATATTTTAACAACTTTGTGTTTGTTTTGATTCCTACTTGGTATATTTATATTGTTAGCTAATGTGTACATATTCATGGTATCAAAATAGTTGAATATCAATAATATACATGGTGGGCGGGGTTTAATTGGTTTTGCTGAAAAGAGCTTGTAAATACAGTAACTCAGGACATTGGATACAGGTCATATGTGGTACACAGATAACCCATTGTCTGCCCTATTGTTTTTGGTGGTGATGTCATACATATTGCTTATCTTGAAAAAGTGTTGTCAGCAGGTTCTATTTTATTGATGTGCATAGTGGGCATGGCCTATTAATATGTGTTTTTTAGCATATTTCATGATATGCAATGGCAAGTAGTATAAAACTTGAAAATTAACCAACAATGAAAGAGTGCATTGGAACTACTAAAAGGTTTATTTTTCTGGTTTCTTACCGATGTAAGGTGCCGTTGTGGAAACAGATTATTCGGTAGCTATAGTGCTTAAGGGACATTGTAATCATTTTTAAGTGTACTGGATCAGAGCGTTATAAGTTTTCACAGATTAAATTGGATTTAAAAAAGGTTATTTTATTTCTTTTATTATCTGAAGGTTTAATGGACATGCAACCTCAGGAACAAAGGCACTGGATGCGATCCATTGTCGTGCTACTTATGAGATGTTCCCAGAAGTACTACTGGTAAGATGAAGATGTTCAACAAAGTTGAGATGTAGGAGGGAGGGGGGGGGGGGAAGGAGTAGGGTAGTTGTAATATTTTCTGTAGTTCAGCTTTGATTTTGTGCTTATTTTTCTTTTTCAACCACAATTGGGAAAATCTGATTAAAAGTGCAGCTGGATTTTTTTAATAATAAAATGCAATGGTATGACCAAGTATAGGCAACAATGCACTATAAGAGAATGATGGTTAACAGCAGCTTAAAAACGGAATAATGAATCCTCTTCTATGTCATGGTGCTGAGAAAAGAAGATGACACTCCTGAGTCTTGAAGGACTTGGTCCCTTTGTCAAGAATCTCTCCAACAACAGTCTGGGAGACGGTTGCAGGCTTGCACTGCAGTGTGGATGAAACTCTGTAGAATAGATTCTGGAGACAGGTTCAGTGAGTGCATGACTTGACATAGACTGAAACAGGTTATTTGGTATGGGTGAGGAAGCATCACCTTTTGCAATGATATGTGTGATACTGTTCTTGCAATTACAGCCTTTGTATGAAACACACAGTTCCCTCACGTAGTTAGATATTGGAGTAATTTACACATATCAGCCTTGATGGTTGATATCTGAACTAGTTAGATTTTAATTCAACAACACTAATAGATTTAATACAATCTCTTAGATTACCGTCCTGTAAATTGCCCCGTTTGTTCTTTAAAGTTAGGGATATGATTTGCCCTCTATGGCACTATTTGACCTTTGCCCTCAACATTCTGAAAAGTCTCATCAATCTAATATTTAAATGATTCCATGTATACATTGACAGGTTACCAATGCAATAAAGCATTCACTGGATACCAACCCATCGGGGCGGCCCACTGATGGTCCAGTCGGCATCAACATCTCTGTCACACCAGCTTCACCAGATTTAAAGAAGGCCGCTATCACCAATGCTTCATATAAGAGTACAAAAACAAAAGGTTGGTTTGAATTGCTTTGATTTATGGTATATCATTCTGTTGTTTTGTTTGTTAGGTTTAATGGGGTAGTACAGAGGGTGGGATGGTGGGTAGTACAGAGGGTGGGATGGCATGTGGGACAGAGGGTGGGATGACATGTGGGGCAGAGGATGGGATGGCATGTGGGACAGAGGGTGGGATTGCATGTGGGACAGAGGGTGGGATGGCATGTGGGACAGAGGGTGGGATGGCATGTGGGACAGAGGGTGGGATGGCATGTGGGACAGAAGTTGGGATGGCATGTGGGACAGAGGGTGGGATGGCATGTTGGACAGAGGGTGGGATGGCATGTGGGACAGATGGTGGGATGGCGTATGGGAGGGACAGAGGGTTGGTTGGCGTATGGGAGGGACAGAGGGCGAAAGGGGTGTTTTCAGCAGTGAGGGGATTTGTATTGTTTGCAATGTCTAGTTTAGAATGGATGCATGGTCAGCTAGATTAGAGAAATAATAAAAATGGTTTGAGTTTTTCAGCACAGTGAATTTGATTTACGTTCATTCAGATTGATTCTTGATCTATGATTACCTAGATCATTTGAATGGTCTTTGGTCTTCTATTACAGTGAAGCGGTCTATGGTTATCTAGAAATGGTCAATAGTCTTTGGTTAACTTTCACATTGAAATATCCTATGAATAGTCAGAACAAAGAAATAATGTATGATTATTCAAAATAGTGAAGCTCCTAAAATACCTGGCTTTTGCCAACAATATTTATTGACCTAAATGAAACAGATTGTGAATTTGAAGTTCTTGATGTTATTTAGGGATAATTCAGGATTTACTTATATATCAGAATTAATGACGTGTTCTCCAGTTAGAGTATAAAAAACACTGTAAGTGAGAATGCTATCATCATTATACCTGGCAGATTAATATAAAATTTAAGATCATTTTCAATCATAGAATTATCATTGTGTGACTAGTTCTATATGTTGCAAATTCTAAATAAAGGGTTCTCGTGCGCTTTTCCTTTAGAGTTTAATCATTGAAAAAAGATTCATTATAGTCCAGTGGATTTGGTAAAATGTTTTTTTTTTTTTTTTTTTTTTTTATTAAAGCGTGAAATTTGGCACAGTTGTTGGTCATGCCCTAAGAATAAATCTTAGTTGTGGAGCCACTAAAAATTTAATTTCTGGTTGCCATGGCAACCATTTTTCTTCATTTTGATCACTTTTCTTTTGTATAACCAGTGGCAGATCCAAGATATTTTACGGGGAGACTATTTGACATTTTACACTTGACTAATGGTTTTGCATTCATCTTAAAACAAAAAGTCATAAATTTAATCAAATAAAGATTGTCATGGCAACCGTTGTAATACATCAATGTTTTATGTGTTGAAAACCATTAATTGAAAATTTGAGGTACTTCTAGGATGTTACCGATAAATATATGACTCAGATTTATACATTCATGTTCTTAAGTGATAGTATAGTACACATGGATGGCACCAGTGGGGTTAGGGTGGAGTTACATCCCCACCCTCTCCTCCCCTCACACCATCCCACAAATTTTCAAGTTTAGGCTAATTCTCTCATAATTTTGATGTATTTGGAAACCCTGAAATTCAGTTTTCCATATAAATGACCCCGAATTATAAATCCATGTTGATTATGATGTTACATAGGGATGGCCCCAGCAGGGGGAGGGGACGGTGGGGTATGGAGTGAGGCTCCTTGCCCTATCACAATTTGTCAACTTTGAGCTAATTCTAGCATATTATCAATGAATGCCAAAACTATAATTCTATATGAATGATCCAGAAATAAATAATTCATGGTGCCTAAATGATATTAGGGGAGGGCAGCACCGGAGGGGGTTAAGGCACAAGCAAGGTACCAGATTTGGCTTAATTCCCCCCCCTCCCCCCCTTCCCCTTCCTTCAATAAATAAGTAATATGTTGGGCTAAGAATCCCAATGCCACCTTAATATTCGACAATCAGATTTGTTGATGAACTCTATTATATCTTTGGACTTTTGACTGGACTTAAGGCTCTTTTAATGGTAATTGGTTGATAGTGTCAGTTAGACGCTGGTGGTTGAGAGTGTCAGTTTGAAGCTAATGGCTGATAGTGTCAGTTAGAAGATGGTGGTTGTCAACTAAGTTATTGTCATTGTGCTCTATCATATGGATGGAGATGATTCTGAACTTAAATGTGTCATGAATGGTTGTTGTGACGATGAATGAAGAAGAAATATGTACTTTGATCATGAAGGTCACATTAGTAGGCATGACATAGTTGTAAAAACACTTCTTGGTTGTGATGGACTATTTGTCATTGAAGTATTCAACTAGGTTGTGTATGAGAGAAAAAGGTGAGATGATCAATCATCAAGGAAGACCACCATGCAACCCATATTCTTTGAGCTGGCAGTGTTGGTTGACTATTGTAGTGGTATGGTCGGTGAGCTGTGGGCTAGGTGTTGACTGTAATGTTAGTTGATGCTTTGATGGATTCAGTGGGATGGTAGCCAGTTTGGCTTAATTTAAGCTCACTCGGTTGGAATGGTTGGTAGCCAGTTTGGCTTGTTTTAGGCTCGCTCGGTTGGCATGGTTGATAGCCAGTTTGGCTTGATTTAGGCTCTTTAGGTTGGCATGGTTGAAGGTGAGAACTTGAAAATGCCTGCATGTATTTCAGTCTTTGCTTTCTTGGAGTCCATCTCTTTGCAATGTATAGCAGTGGTAATATAACATAACATAACAAGATTACGGGCTAAGAAGGGTTAGTCACCCCATAAAAAGCCCAAACTAACACCACCACCACCACCAAAAAAAAAAGATCAAAGACATCCAGAGTTAGTAAAGGACTTATCAATGTAGACCTTGAAATTGTGAACAGATTTGGAGCTAACTACCCACTCAGGCAAACCATTCCACTCATTAACAACTCTTTGTGAAAAGCTAAAACGCTGAATATCTATCCTTGAGAACTTTTTGGTCAACTTCAAACTGTTACCACATGTCACATGAGGATTAGCTGAAACATGCAAGAAATAACAGGAAGTCAAAGCATCACTGCCAGATAGGAACTTTAAAACCTAAATCGTATCACCACGTACTCTTCTCAAATCAAGCATGGTCAAACTAAGAATTTGCAGCCCAGATTCATAAGAGAGACTCCTTACTTCGGGAATAAGTCTAGTGGCTCTTCGCTGAACCTGCTCCAAAATGAACTTATCTTTCTTATAAAAGGGACTCCAAGCCTGAGTAGAATACTCAAGGTGAGGCCTGACTAACTGCTTATACAAATTAAGAGCAACCTCTCTACCAAGAAAACAATAATTTCTTCTAATCAAACCAAGCATCCTACATTATTTTCCCTTGCAGCTGCTAAAGCACACTGTTTAGAAGGCTTCAGATTGCTAGTAATGACAACACCTAGATCCCTTTCTTGATCAACACAACCAAGATTTGAACCATTCATGTAGTAATCAAAAGCCAAATTGCTCTGACCAAAATGAATAACTTTGCATTTATCAACATTGAATGACATCTGCCATGTTTTTGACCAAGAAACTAACTTATCCAGATTATTTTGCAAAAGTGAAGAATCCCTAGCATCATCAACAATCCTGTACAGCTTAGTGTCATCAGCAAATTTACAAATCCTGGAGCCAAGGGAAACATCAATATCATTAATGAAGATTAAGAAAAGAAGCAGACCCAATACAGAACCCTGAGGAACACCACTTGTAACCTTCTTCCATGGAGATACTTCACCATTAACAACAACTCTTTTTGACCTGTCAGTTAACCAAAAATATATCCAACTGGCACACTTTCCCTCCACACCAAGTGCTTTTGTTTTCATAATGATGCCTAATGGAATCAAATGCTTTTTGGAAATCTAAATAGATAACATCCACATTATGACCAGAATCAACTTGTTTAGTAACATCATCAAGAAACTCTGAAAAATTAGAAACACAAGACCTCTTAGGTAAGAACCCATGCTGGGACAAATTCAACAAATCATTGACCAGTAAATGATCTAGTACAACATCCTTAACGACGGACTTCATGACCTTGCACACAACACTAGTAAGACTCACTGGCCTATAGTTACAAGGCAAACTGTGGTCACCCTGGAAATGCAGCTGGAAATGCCGAGATGGTTCTACATTGTGTCGCTGAATTTTGTTTGTTGGATTTGTTGGTGGTTCGTTAGAACTCTGTTGATAGGTATCACTTGTATTAGTTGCTGGAAGTGGGCTGATAAAGTATCCAAATCCACTTCTTGGTATACCTTCTTAATATCAATGGAGTTGATGGTTTGTTGCTATTGCGCTGGCATGATGAGCTCTATAGTAGGTGCGGGCTGACAGTAAAGATCCTAAAACGTGAAAGTTACCTATCAAACAATACATGCCTATCAATTATGATGTGCCTGTGGCTCTTTTACAACACGTTGTTATGCTTGCTTGCTGCTTTTAACATAGAAGGGCAGGTCTATGGGACTTCTTCCTTCAAGCAAAGCAGCTCTTAAATAGCACATCAGGAGAACTGTATATCAAGCAAGTCAGTGTTGGGGTCAAGTTCTTCTATGAGCACCAGAACTTTCTTCGTCCAAAGAATGAGGATAGGAAGACCAATGTTTAATGGCTGGAGCCCATTGTGGTCAAGCCTGCCAGAAGCAAGTCATTTCTGTCGTGAACTCCTAACTGCCTAACTTAGATGCATGTGGTTTCCACCAAGGATGCCATACCAGATGCAAGTGTGTCAAACAAAGATGTAGTGTACTGCATTAAGTAAATGTTTGTGGTGAATATGAGACTTAATCAGAGGATGCAAAAGAAAATTTGTGTAAATCTAAAATAACATTTTACCAACATAATTGCCCCACCAACCATTAATTCTACCATGATGATATGGAAGTGGGTATTTCTACATAATGTTTGTCAAAGAATTTATATTTTATTCAAAAGATAATTTATAATTATTCTGCATTTTGATTGGTCAAGTCTTGAAATTTTGCCCATGTGCGAACCTGATACAGAGACTTTGTTCCATAAATATATGTTAGGGTCAGTCAAATATCCACAGTTTCATTTTCTCTCTGAAATAACTTACTGCATGGTTGTCACAACAATTTGTGCTATAATACTATATATTAAGATTTGCTTTATAATTTAGGGGATAAATACAAAGGTGGCTGGTCTCAAATCCCAATTAATGATCAAGGTCAGCGTTATTGTACAGTTTTAGTGGACCAAAGTGATGGAATGTAAGAATGACCGTCGTTGCTTTTAATCCCATCTCCTAAATGTTAAATTTTGTGGTCCAGGAGAAAAATGCAAAAAACAAAAAGGCAACATTAGTTGATCACTTTTCAAAATGCAAAAAAAACAAAAAGGCAACATTAGTTGATCACTTTTCATTTTCTTGTAATACTCATCAAAAAAATGCTACTTTTTGCCTGGAAGACAGAGGACCCTTCAAGAGCCTGATTCCATGGTGCCCGTCTTTTCCCGAGCGCATTTTCAAAAGAGTGCTGGTAGAGTAAGGCTTAATATGTTCCTTGATGCAGTAGACATATAAACGATTCTAACAGAAATGTTATTTTGTAGCAACAATTGGACAAATTATCTGCATAAAATGTGTTTAGGCCTACTTCTAGAAAGTGTTGATCATTATCATTCTCCGTACATGCATCTTCCTGTCTCAAAAGTATTTGAGACCATCCATTTTGCCAATGAGAATTCTTTCAGAAATCAAACAAACCTATTTCTGAATCAGGATTTGATATGAATATCATTATCATTTTCACACAAAAAGCACAGTTAGTATTGCATTAAAATTTTGCAAAAATTCAACAGACTGTACGTCGTTGTCATGACAGCTTAAATTTCTGACATTATAATTATAGATCTAGAATTTGATCAATATAATATTTGTGTACATTTTTCAGTAAGATGCAATACAAATAAAAAACAATGTTTTGTCGAAACTTTTGATGAAAATTCTAATTTTCCCAAATAACGGTATTCAAGGAGGTTAAAGCACTCTACGGGTAAGGAGTAAAACTACGTTTTTCTGGAGGGAAGTGGAGAGACACTTTGGGGAAACCCCAAGTATTCTGATTTTTTTTTAGTTATTCATGTATCTATCTTTGCATGCTTCATATTTTTAAAAATTTTGTTCTTATACTGTGTGGGTTGTTTCTTAACCCACTTTATGCTCTCCCTCTCCTTTCAATGCGGGCTCATTAAAACATTTTGGTTTTTCGACCTTTTTCCACTGAAAACACTTTCTATTTTTAAGAAAGATGGTTCTCGTTCAGTGGTTTAATCTTTTTCTTTTTAGTATTTTGTTTTTCCCTTTTTCTAATAAAACTGTAAATTATGGTCACTTTTCAACAATTTTCCCTGCACGACATTTGTATTTTATCATTAAATGACCATAACAACGTTATTACAGATCTCTCGTCTTTTTATAGCCTTACACCTGTTCTATCAACGTAACTCTTTTTCCCCTTTGTATATTTGTTCTCCAAGTTGTTTATCTCCTTTTCTATTGACACGCTTAAAACCATCAAATTTCTGGTATCTGTTTACCCTAGTTTATTCTCTTTCTGTCCATTATGGCTGATTTAGAAATTTCTTTAAATGATCAAGGTTTCAAGCATAATAGCAAGAAAAGAAAGGATTTTTTTTTCACCATAAGTTAAATCAAGACATTTATTTTATTCAAGAGACCCATAGTACTGTTAACAATAAAACTTACTGGGCTAATGAGTGGGTGGTACAGGGTTTTTTTCTCATGGGACTTCTACAAGCAGAGGTTGCTGTTCTTTTTAATCCAAAATTGAATGTTTCCAGTCCTTTCATTTAATATTGATATAGAGGGTAGATTTATTATGCTTGACATAAAAAAAAAAATCCCCTTTTTAAAAACCCTTACTTTGGTTAATATCTATGCACCAAACCCTGACACTTCTAATTTTTGACACACTTTCTCATAACTTAAACGTATTTGTTTGCAATAATATAATTATCGGTGGTGATTTTAACTTTGTTTTTAATTTAGATTTGGATAAAAAAGGCAGTAATCCTTGTACAAATTTTAATGCTAGAAATAGATGTTAGATTTAATGAATTCCTATAATGTTATTGATATTTGGAGAGAGAGAGCCCCTTTTAAGAAGTTTTTCTCCTGGATGTCTTAACATTACACGAGGTATTTTCTGTCGCCTCGACTTCTTTTTAATTTCAAGACACTTAGCCACCACTAATGTTAGTTGTAATTTCACCTCTGACCTTCAATCAGATCATTCTATTGTTTCTTTATTGTTAACATTCTTTCCTGAGTGTAGATGGCCAGGTTTATGGAAATTGAAAAATTCTTTGCTTAAAGATTCTGCATATATTAAGCAGATGACCGACATCATTGTAAATTAAATTAATATTAATAATGTATTTTATTCTCCTTTGAGTAATTGGGATTTTTTTTAAATCAAGACGGAGACCATCTCTTTTTGAAAGCTAAGGCTTTAGTTATTTTAGGGGTTTATTTGGGGTGGTAAGAATGATAAGATTAAACATACTGCTTTGATTAATACTATTCCTTTTGGTGGTCTGAATGCCTCACATTTATAGAGTTTAAAATGCACTTGGGTTAAGAGATATCTTAAAAACGACGTAGCACCTTTAAACAAATTTGTTACCTTTACGTGAAGAATTATTGTGGTTCTTTGCTATTTTCATGTAATTACCATCACAATGATATTTCTATTAGGAATTCTTTTGTGCAAGATATTAGCATCGCTTGGTCCCATTTTTCTTACCCTGCTCCTCGAATCAACAGTTAAACTATATTCTATAATTCTTTGTATTCCAAGGGGGTCATCTATGTTAACGATTTATTTGATCCACAGCATTACGCTCGACACCGCCATCCGGGAATCCTTTGCAAAAAAGGAACACCTCATTGCCATATTTTTTGACCTTGACACTACTTGAAAATACGGCATTACCCGCAAACTTCACACCATTGGCCTCAGAGGCCATCTCCCCATCTTTATTCAAAACTTCCTCTCATCCAGGCGGTTCCAAGTTCGTATTGGCCACACCCTCTCCAACCCGTACCCCCAAGAAAAAGGCGTCTTCCAAGGCAGCATCCTCTCTCTCACTCTCTTCAACCTGAGCATCAATGACATTGCAGATAACCTTGGCCCCAACATCAAACGAACCCTCTACGTGGATGACTTCACCATCTTCTACTCCTCCCCTAGCTTTCCTATTGTTGAAAGTAGGCTCCAAACCAGCCTCGACTTGCTGCAAGACTGGAGCAAAAAAATAACAGTTTTAAATTCTCCAAAGACAAGACAGTCTGCATGCACTTTTGTCATTTCAACAACCTCCACTCCAACCCGAACTTTGTGCTCAATGGTAATGGCATTCCAAAAGTTGAACACACAAAGTTCCTGGGTCTAACTCTAGACCCTAAGCTTACCTACAAGCAACACATCACCAACCTGAAACTGAAATGCAACAGCTCCCTCAACATCCTTAGACTCCTCTCCAACACCACTCGGGGTGCGAACCGCTTTGCTCTCCTCAAAATTTTAAGGTTCACTGTTCGTGCGAAACTTGACTGCGGCAATATTGTCTACTGTGTCGCTCACAACTCATACCTCAACCACATCAAAATTATCCAAAATGAAGCCCCCAGGCTTTGTCTGGGTGCTTACAGGACCTCCCCAATCACCAGCCTTCATGTTGAAGCCAACGAACCCCCCTTTCTACTTAGATGTAGAAAGCTTAGCCCATCCTATGCTTTTAGGGTCCTCACCAACACCCAGAACCCTGTTTACAACCTCATTAGGTACCCCAACTTCTCCACCCTCTTTCATAGGACTAAAACCCTATCCCCTCCCTTCAGCTTACGCATTAAATCAGACCTCTTCCATCTCGGCATCAACCCCACCACTCTCGGCACCTTCCCCTGGCCCACTTTTCCTCCTTGGGCCACCCCCCTTCCTTCTGTCTATCTGGGCCTCTTCACTCATCACAAAGCTCAAACCTATCCTAACCTCTGCATCAATCTCCACAACCAAGTCAAAGACCAACTCTCAAATTACACCTCCATCTATTCTGATGGGTCCAAGGAGGGCAACAAGACAGCTGCTACTGCCGTCATCCAAGACATCACCCTCAGTAGCAGACTTCCCGACTACTGATCCATCTTTTAGCCGAGGCTAAGGCCATTCTCCTTGCCCTCAACTTTATTGAGTTACTCCCCGCTCAGCCACTTTGTTATTTTCTCTGACTCGAAGGCTGTTCTTACTTCTTTACTCAATCTTAAATGGGATAACCTCACATGCCACCTCCTCCTCCGCAAACTCCTTTCTCCCACCCTCTGCAGGAAAAGTATTCTTTTCTTCTGGATACCCAGCCATGTTGGCATCCTGGGTAATGATAGGGCTGATACAGCCGCTAAGCTTGCCCTCATTCTCCTCCCTGCCCCTTTTCCCAAAACCCTCTCTGACATCAAACAGCTTATCGCTTTCCTTGTTCGGGACTGCTGACAAACCTCATGGAAGTCCCAAATTGATAACAAACTCCATGTCATCCAGCCCACAATTCCGATCAAAGCCACCATCAACAACCTTTCTCGTATTAACAACGTTCATATTACCCATCTTAGGATTGGTCACAACCATCTCACCCACTCTCACCTCCTTATTGGCTCCCCCCCCCAACCCCTCTGCAACAATTGCCATTGCACCCTCACAATCCATCACGTTCTCCTTGCTTGCCCCCTGTACAACCTTCCCAGAGCTTCCCTCGCTCCCTACAACTCAATTGCTGAGTTCTTTCAGAAAAATCCTCTGGATGAAATTATCTCCTTCCTTCATCATGCCTCCCACTACAACCATATTTAATTCTCGTCTTCCACCCCCTCTCTACTTTGTTTTTGTTTCAACCATGCACCTCCCTAACAATCACAGCTTTCTGACCTTTTGTTCCTGAATTTCTCTCATTCTCCCCCTGTTTCCTTTACTTCCTACCTCTAAAATAATCTGACCTCTCAGGCACGATTTGACCTTAGTTGTTGTGGTGCCGTTAAGCCATCATCAAACAAACAAACAAAACAGCACAACGTCCTCTCTTTTCATTCTTTTATTCTTAAATATTTTAAAGACTATTGTCCCTTTGGGCTTTATATTGGCCTCTTAGATGCACTGCCTAATGATTGGAGGCGGAATTTACACCACGTTATAGCTGACATTCCTAGTTCAAATCATCTGTCCACGGTATTATCATCCCAAGGCCTTCTCGTTTATTTATTGCAATTTGTTTAAAGCTATTGTTAACCGCCCTTTAGCATCACAGTTGGAATATTGAGTTTAATTTGAGCAACCTTCAATGGTCCAATGTATTTTAAGCTCCTTTTTATAGTGTAAGAGATGCCAAGATTCAATACTTCAGTACCGCTGTATTCATCATCGTTTAGGCACCAACTTCTCTTTGTATCGTTTAAACCATAGGGATAACTCTTTTTGTTCTTTCTGTAACTCTCAGGAAAAACAATAAACTATCTTTTTGGGACTGTTCTTTTATTTCTAAGCTTATACTGTATAAAGAGCAGGCTGTTTTAAATTGGCAATTTATTTTTAGCTCAACTATTTGAAGAATAGTAGAGCTATTCTACTACCCTGGCGTTGGCGTCAGGTAAAGTTTTAGTTAAAGTTTTCATAACTTAAGTTATGAATGGTGTACATTCGTATGACTTGGCAAGGGTTAGATGACTTGGGTACTGATCAAATGAGAATGATTGGAGGGTTGTGTGTGCATACTGATTATCTTATTTGCATAACAATGAAAATATTTGTCAGGTTAAAGTTTTGGTTGAAGCTTTTGGCAAAAGTTTTCATAACTTATAAATGGTGTATATTCATGTGACTTGGCATAGGGGTAGAGGACATGGTACTCTTCAAATGAGCTTTAATTATTGGGGGTTGTGTGTGCATACTAATTAGCTTATTTGCATAACAATGAAAATATTTGTCAGGTTAAAGTTTTTGGTTCAAGTTTTTATAACTTTGAATGGTTTACATTCATGTGACTTGGCATAGGGGTAGAGGACATGGGTACTGTTCAAATGAGCATTATTAGGGGTTGTGTGTGCATATTAATTAGCTTATTGCATAGCAATGAAAATGTTTGTCAGGTTAAAGTTTTGGTTAAAGTTTCTTGTGAAAGTTTTCCTAACTTATGTTATGAATGGTGTACATTCATGTAACTTGGTTTAGGGGTACTGTTCAAGTGAGCATGATTAGGGATTGTGTGTGCATACTAATTAGCTTATTTGCATAACAATGCAAAAAAAATTATCTATGATATCCTTTAAATTAAAGTGGATGTGGGGATTTTGTTTGCATAAAAGTCATATATGTGAAGAGCATTATCTACACTTAATGTTGAGGTGAAGTGTGCATATTAATTTGTTACTTGCATAACAATAGACTCGTACAAAATGTTTAACATTCATGAGCGCATAGCTTAAGTTATGAATGATGTACATTTATGTAACTTGGCACAGGGTAGAGGACATGGGTACTGTTAAATGAGGCATGATTGGGGGGTCGTGTGTGCATACTAATTAGCCTATTTGCATAACAATGAAAATATTTGTATATATGATATCTCTTAAATTAAAGTGGGAGTGGGAATTTTGTTTAAACAAATGATCATATATGTGAAGACCATTGTCTTCACTTAATAGTGAGGTGTACTGTATATATTAATTAGGTTATTTTCATAACAATTGACTTGTTGCATAACATATTTAACCTTAGATAATAACTTGGTACTTGTTACAGGGGTAGAGGATATGGGTACTGTTCAAATGAGCATGATTTGGGGATGTGTGTGCATACTAATTAGCTTATTTGCATAAGTATGAAAATATTTGTATCTTTTTTATATTTTTAAATTAAACTCAATGATAAGGTATAGTGGAGTAGGTTATTTGCATAACAATAGATTTTTGTTTTACACAAATGACCACATGATGGGGGATGCATATTAATTGCATTGTCTACACTCAATGATAAGGTATAGTGTGCATATTAAGTAGGTTATTTGCATAACAATAGACTTGCATACAAAATATTTGACCTGAGATGATAACTTGTTATTTGGTTCAGTGGTAGAGGGGGCATTGGTACTGTTCAGTTGAGCATGATTGGGGGATTGTTTGTGCATATTAATTAGCCTATTTGCTTAGCAATGGAAATATTTGTTTATGTGGTATCTCTTGAATTAAAGTGGGTATGATGATTTTGCTTAAACAAATGATCATACAGTATATGTGAAGAGCATTGTTCACACTTAATGGTGAGGTATAGTGTGCATTTGTGGCAATGTTTGACCTGAGATCAAAAGTATATGGTTTATGACTTACTAACTTCACATTTCCAGTTTTGTTATGATATTGACATTCCTGACATGAATAGCAATCAAAATGTTTGTCTTGGCATGAATAAAGAAGCAAATAAAAGTATCTTTACTTCCAAAGAATTTCAAATTAGGGGTTTGAGAAATATAAACAATAAGCAGACTGTGGGGTAGAAGATGACATGATGATAAAGTAGCTGAAGAAATTAGGATGAATAATAATAATACAAATGATTTATAATGCGTACATATCCACTCTGAAGAGCGCTCGAGGTGCAAGTAAGCAAGTAGTAAAAACAAACAAACAAATAAACAACAAAAGCACAACAAAAAAACCTATCCAGAATCATTAAAAGCAGAATTCATGAGGTGAGTCTTGAGTTTCTTTTTAAAAACGTTTAAATGCATGGCCTGTCTAATTTCAATGGGTAAACTGTTCCAAGTATGTGGTGCAGCAAATGCAAAGGTCATTTGCTCACATGAAGTCATGTTGGACAGGGTGGAATTGTGTGTAGGGCAGGGTGCGGTGGGATGTTGGTCAGGATGTATTGGCATGTTAGACAGGGTTTATTGGCATGTAGAACAGGGCGGGTTGGCATGTGGAACAGGGTGTGTCGACATGTGAGACTGGGAATGGCATGTGGTGCGATGTCATCTGAATTTCAATTGTGATGGCATGTGGGTCATGCAAGTGGTGGATTGACATACAGTATCTGGTTTTCAGGTGTGATTACATGGAGTATAGATGTGGGATTACATTTGGGACAGGTTGGGATGGAGTGTGGGACAGTCTGGAATATACATTATTAGCGGTGAGGGGATTTGTATCGTTTCCAATGTCTAGTTTGTCTTACGTTAAACAATATCGTTTTGCATAATTTTGCTTTAATGTTATTGTACATTTTTCATGCTGCTTGACTTTGCTTGACACACATATTTTTAAAAAATTGAAAGTTGTATTGCAATCCAGGATCTAGTTCTGGGAATGTGTAGGGGTTGGGGGTAGGTACAGGTTGGAAAGGGGCTTGAATAGCAATCTTTTATTGACATTGGTAAGTCAGGGCCTCTCCAATATTTGTTATTAAATTGATAGAACTAAAAGGGGTGGTGTAGTTATAAAGACTGCTAGGTTTTACATGTTTTCTGAGTTACTGGGAGAGGTAACCTTGAGCTTTTTTTGTCCTAAAATATCTGGGAAAACTCTAAAGATATTTTGAAGCTCGTAGTGCAATTGAAAGTGTAAGTGCATCTTTCAAAGCTCAAGTAATTTGAAATCATCTGCCCCTGCTACCCTATTTCTGTAAATACTTCCCTCTATAAACACATTCTCTATACTATCTTAGAATAGTCGAGCATACTGTCCTTCCGACAGTTCTAGTTTCACATAGAAATTTATTATTTGTTTTAAACTTTAACAAACGTCACCCTTATAATTTCCTTATCTTCCAAATAAAGTATTATATCTTATACAAAGGAGGTGACGATAACTTACCGAACTGTTATGAATTTTTATATAAGTTCAAATTTGTACTTAAAGTTGAGAAGCATATTAATCACTCATCAAGTTTGATAAAATCATTACTTATGATTGTTTGAAGAATGCTTTTTACAAACTGCCGCATGCTCTCTGAGTAGGCTATATACACAGCCTTGGCATTTATTTTATCTTCTCCGTATATTCATATCTATTTTTCATGCTGTATTCCTACATTACTACTACTACAATTGTATATATTACCAAAATCGCAGAAAATCATGTTGATTTCTTTGGTTTGCAAGAAGTTGTTTTATATTGAATTTCTGTAGCTTTGTGTGAAATGTTATGTACCACAAACAAAATGTTGAAACTTAAATAAATGTTGATGGGAAAACAATAACGGTATTCAACACATATAACATTGATTTTTTACAACGGTTGCCATGATAACTTCTATTTGATTAAATTTTGAATTGTTGTCTGAAGAGGAACTCAAAACCATTGGTCAAATGTAAGAGGACAAATGGTGCCTCTCCCGTGAAAAATCTTGGATCCGCCACTAGTTATGTATGAAAAAATAGACCAAAATGATGAAAAACGGAAGTTGAATTTTTGATGGTTCCACATTTAAAATTGATTATTCTTAGGACATGACCTACAACTGTGCTTTTATCAAAAAGTGAACAATTTCATGAAATTATGGCCCAAATCAGCTGGACTATTACTTTTGATTTGCAACTCATTCAATCATCGTGCCTATGTGACACATGAGGCATCCACGGGGGTTCTCCATAGTACATGATCCAAAGCCTTACTTCCAGCGGTACCCCAGATCTGATGTTAAATTTCTTTTGATTCACCATGGAATCAAAAACAAATTTCTTCCAATGGATGGCATTCCTTTTGTGTGTATGTGTGTGTGGGTGTTAGTGCACAATGTAGTAAATATTTGCAGTAGGAAACTTTTGCAAGCATGTTGTATGCTCTAAGCTTTCACGGTAGTTCCTATTTTGTCTTTCTTTGTTACCAAAATCTTTTCAATTACTAGATTTCTATGAATCTTGAAACACGTAACATAGATACGATTTTTAATCTTGAATAACATGCATTAATCCACTATGATACTTGTGTTTCTCTGTAATTTTTGTAGTTTTTGAAACAATATTCACTTTACATCGTAGGATAGTAACAATAATGCATATAATCCTCTTAGCCCTTAAGCAATAGAAATGGATGCAATCTATGCAAAGTCATAAATCAGCTGCAGTTGTCGACCTTTCTTGAGACCTTCTTTTCAACTCTCTTTCCTCCTGAATAAAAATGTTTTTAACACTTGTGGTAAGTAAGAAACCTTCTTGAAATGTGTTATTCGTTATTGTTCGCAGTGCATACTGTGCTTCAAAAGCTGCTTTAATCCAAGATTATATGTTAGCTTTTCATGCATGCCTTCATGAAAGACTATGCATTTGATTGTGTATATATTCATAAAGTTCTTCAAAAGAATTTGTTCCTTTTTGTTTTGCTGAACCTGTAAAGTAAGTTTTATTTTTTGATTCCCTGCATGTTCAGCTTCATCTTTTAAATTCTGGTTTGTGTGATATTTGAGTATGTATAGAAATTGAAAGAAAAAGCTATGTATTTAAAATGCAGTTGGTTGTGTCCTCTGGCTGTTATGGCAATTTGCACTAGTGCCTCTCGCTGCTATGGCAATTTGCATTAGTGCCTCTCGCTGCTATGGCAATTTGCACTAGTACCTTTTGCTGCTATGGCAATTTGCACTAGTACCTCTCGCTGCTATGGCAATTTGCACTAGTACCTCTCGCTGCTATGGCAATTTGCACTAGTGCCTCTCGCTGCTATGGCAATTTGCACTAGTGCCTCTCGCTGCTATGAGAATTTGCATTAGTGCCTTTCGCTGCTATGGCAATTTGCACTAGTGCCTCTCGCTGCTATGGCAATTTGCATTAGTACCTCTCGCTGCTATGGCAATTTGCACTAGTACCTCTCGCTGCTATGGCAATTTGTACTAGTACTCACAGTAAGTTGTTATTGGGAGTTGATTGCCAGATTAAGTGGCTTGTTTTATTTTTGAATAATGAATAGGGTATAATTCTTGCAAATAGAACACAGTAAAAAGAGTTTTTCCCCATTTTTGAAGGGATGTGGTTTGTACAGTCTAAGTTGCTTGTATATTGGAAGGTATGTAATGAGACACGTGGTTTGTACAGGTTGTAGACATTTGAAGTACAGAAGGGGTTTCCCCTCTCAGTAGGATAACATTTTTTCCAGTTTGTTTGGTTAATCTTCATTCCAACTTTAGATAACATGACAGTGAAACTAATTTTGCTGACAGGCAATACCAGGATTGTAACATCACAGTTTTTTTGGCATTGTCATCACAAACATTTAACTTTACATAACTGTCCAAATGTACTTAGTGGGTGAAGATGCTTCTATGATATAAACAATCGTTGAATGCGAACTGGGATTACCTCTCATGGAAATTTGCAGAAATGACGCTCTCACTTTCGTTATCTAAGGATGCATGCAAACCTGTCTGCATACATGAAGCAATATCTTTCCTTAGGAGAAATGGTCCGTCAATCATTTACAGTTAATGCACATTATTACCTCAGGCATATGATACACAGCTAGTTTTATCACCAGTTTGAAAACAAACTTTTCCCATTATGACATCTAACACAGATTAGTGATTTCAATCACAAAAGTGCCTTGATGACTATTCAGCTCTGGCTTTGCGTAATCGTATACACCCGTGACAAATAGCTTTGGGCTACTTGGCTGTGGTGTGCATGGGAATGGCAGATAAACAATCATTGTTAGGAGTGGAAACACAATACACTGGACAGGAAGTCGGGTTGGTAATTGTCATACCTGAGTTTTCAGGAGAAACTCTGGTGTCTGGTGCAGGCAGGCTTAAAGAGAAACTTTTCGGCATGTTGTTTTAAGCGTTTTTGAATGAGAATGAGTGTATTTTGGGCCGTTTCTGTACAGCTAATGTAATGCATTCAATTTGCCTTGGAAGTGAATAATACTTCAGCTGTTGCATCAAGTTTTGATTGGCTTATAAATTATGTTGCCAGATAGCTGACTATTATGCTTTGTTGTTTGTATTCCCTTTTCTTCAGTATGTAAAACCCCAGCTTTTTTACTTTACATTTTTTCATGATGTTTCATTATTATCTATTTTCAGGAATTCATAGCTACTGTGAGTAAATTGAATATAAGCATCATTGATTTGTTTGGCATTATTGCATTGTTCCCCATTTTGCCATGGTCTGAGCATGTTGCAACTTGTAAGATTGATTTAATTCAAAATATTATTAACGTTGAAATAAGATGAAAATAACGTAAATTGCAATCTCTGCTTGATTTGGAGACTGCTTCGAAGATGATATAGCACATGTTATCTTTGGAAGAATGAGTTAAAGGCTCCAGGGGTAGATATGTTGTACATTTATAAGATTTACAATTATACAAAATCACAGCAAATTTGCCACTATTACTTTATCAACCTATTTCACTTGAGCATATTTTCCATGACTTTGAAAAAAAGAATATTTAGAATTATGGCAAATTTTTGCCTGAAATCTGTAGTTTTAAAATCCAATGTTGGTTGTTGTCATATAAGCATGGACACACCTCTGAAGTAAATATCTGTCAGAGTAAATTGTTTTATTTGATGTTGTGAAGCATGATGGCCTACTAGGAAGATGATCAGCAGGGGCTTTGTAAATCTTCATATTGGTGGGACCTTTTAGTCATAGTGTTTCCTTTTTTTTCAGAACTTTTTATAAAATGGGCCTATTTACTTTCAATTGCCTATGAGGAAAATGACCAGTCAGGGCTTTATAAATTCATTGTATTGGTGGACTCTTTCAGTCATGATGTAACCTTTTTCGCTGTATGACTTTTTCGTATTGAGTGTACTAATATAATTGCCAAGTAAGAAAACGATCAGTATGTGGGGGAGTTTCGTAAATGCATTGTATTGGTGGGTTCTATCTTAGTGTATCCTTTTGTGCTACATGACTTAGCATAGCATAGCAAGGTTTAACGTCCGGAAAGCATCTAGTGCTGGACATTATATCAAGACGGCTATGGCCTTTAATAACCAGTTGTGAACTTACTGGTTGCAGACCCACTGGGACTTGTTTAGAAGTGGGCTTTTAAAATTTGATGCTCAGTGTAGGAGTTTTTTTTGTATTAAACATAGCTTGCTAAATTTCTTTGTCTTCACAAGTGGAATGTAAACCAGTGCTTTATACGTATTAATATTGCCTAGATGTTCAACCCAGTTCAGCTCCTTGTAGCTACAAATTAAGAAGTTCTTATATAAATGAAGTTGGTCCTTGTAAAGTGGCGGCCATATTCCTCTAAAGTTTTGTTTTTGTGACAAAGAGAGACTTTCAAAGTCAAGAAGGCCACACAAATTGGGCCATATGGTGTCATGATCATCCTTTACAATTCAGAGCAAAGGGTACTTCTCTCTTTTCAAGAGAGAATCCATTTTACCAGGTCCTAAAATAAGGAGATCAAATACCCAAAACTTTAAAATTAAAGAAATTTGGTGTAGGATATCTTAAAATAAACACCTAAGGTGACCAAGTTGACCTCTGATAGCTGTCATTGGTATGGATTCAGATCTTGTTTCATTATTTATCAAAAAAAGCCTAAAATTGCAAGTAGAATACTCTTTAAAATATGAAAATAACACATTTGGTTTTTGCTGATCAAAGCTTTAGGATTTTCTCATGTATGTAAAACTTGTGATTTGTGAATGGGAAAACGGCTTAAAATCTCTGTAATTCTTCATATTTCTTAAAGAAAATAAAAAAGGTCTCTTCTACTTAGTTTAGGGTTGGCGTAAGATATGAAAACATGTCAGAACCAGTTACTCTTCCAAGTATTCTTGGTGGATGATTGAAAATAATGAATTTATCTAAGAAAGTAGGTCAGTCTGCCAGGTCGTACGTCACAAATAGATATAAAAAAATTGTATAATGAGACCTGGAAATTTACAAAGTTGTAAGACGGATCTTTTTTAAGTGGAATTTGTGCTAGTTTCTTTGTCTTTGATGCCATCTTCCTATCTCATAAAGACTTGCATAGCAATGTAAACCATGTGTGAGAATTCTTAATTGGTGGATTAACATCATTTTCTATCTTGATACTAGGTGAACATTGATATTCAAAGAGAATGGGAGGATTCATAGAGATTTAATGTCTATTAAAGCTCATGGTAATAGTCATTTCATTGTGCGATCTTTGTTATGATTTTTTACAGAAAATATAACCACCATCATAGTGACCATAGAAGGAGTGGAACCAAATATGGACCAGACAGATCACGTTTATCTTCAAAAAACATCAGAATACATGCACCGATTGGCTGTAACTAACCATGCACGCATGAAGAATAAAGGTAACGGTACCTCCAATGGTACCGAAAAGAAAGGCAGTTCATCGGACGCAAAGGAGAAAGTCACCAAAAGTAGCCAATCCAAGAACAATCCTCAGTCAGTCACGGTCAAGTCGCATATCAGACCAGTACATTCTAAAGTAGATTATACGACTACTGATGGTTCCACACAAATGTCACTTTCAGTTGGAGGCAATAACGAGATCAGAGCCAGGGACAGCAAGTCGGGACTGAATGTGCATACAACAGAAACTGACTTATAAATGGGAGTCATCGATTACTTACTGTAGTTTGGATCAGGTTGTTGTTAAATAACTTCTCCTTCTTTGGTTGTGTTCTTATGTTGTCATTTGTTTCAAAGTGTATGAAATATCAATATTCTTACTTTCAATGTGGATCCTAGCCTCCTGTTTGTGCACGGTACAAATTTTACATTAAGAAATATTTTATGTTTTTATATTTTGTGATATGGGGAGAACAAATCAGTGAGAGAAAAAAAATTAGGCTTAGAAAGGAATGTGAATATTATTTTGTGAAGGTAAACTGAAATTTCATATGGGTCAGTAAAAGTTTTGATTTGAGTGCAATCTTAGCTTAGTTTGGTTCATATAAGATTGACTTGCTTGACCCCTGAACTAATCCTGTTACCAAATCAACAGCTTTCCTTCAGAGTTTTGTGGAAAACAACTAAAATATGTAAGAAAATAGAGATAAGATATAAGATGGGCTTGCTTGACCTCTGATCTAGTCCTTTAAGGATAATTTGCATATCTTTTTGAATAAGTGGCCAGAATATTAAAAATGTTGTACATGGTCAATTTTTAATTAATTTTGCTTTTTTAATCAATGTAGCATTGTTAATTTTGGATGGCACCAAGCATTTAAGTTAACTCCCAAACTCTTATAATCTATTTGAGAAGCTTCATGCATTGTGCTTTACATACTTAAAGGTATGTGAACATCTACATCAATTCTCTTTCACTTCCCTTTGAAATAACATGAAACTCTGTGCAAAATAATCTTTCAATTATGAAAATAAGATTTCTTCTTTTCAAGTCATCATTGATCAAAGTTTAAGGATTTTTGAGGTATCGAAAATTTGTGATATATGAACAGGACCGCTCAAAATTTTAATGTAATTTCTTATATTTCAGTCTTTAAATAAGCCTAGTCACTTTTCTCCTACAAAATGTTGTTTGAAGATATGACCAAGTAGGCCAAGAATTTTAGCTTTAACCTGGAAATAGCTGGTAACAAGCTGATTTTGTCAAAATAGGTCCAAAATTATGTACTAAAAGTCAGATGGCATCCAAAATGGCCGGCATTTAAATTTGTTATCATAACTTTGCATCCAGAAAGGTTATAAGTAAGAAATGTGTCTAAACATCTTTTAAGGGACAAGTAATCCATTGGAAGCATCACTATGAGGTTAAAACATTTCAATATTACCAAAACCAAGATGGTGTCCAAAATGGCCACCATTTTTTCTTTCTTTATATCATTTCCCTCTACAACCATATTTAATCCTCCTCTTCCACCCCCTCTCTACTTTGTTTTTAGTTTTACCCATGCACCTCCTCTCTCGATCACAGCTTTCTGGCTTTTGTTCTTGAATTTCTCTCATTCTTCCCCTGGTCTCTTTCCTTACTACCTCTAAAATGATCTGACCTCTCAGGCACAATTTGACCTTCGTTGTCGTGGTGCCGTTAAGACCTCATCAAACAAACAAACAAATTTATATCATTTCAACCTGACAAGTTTACAATACCAAAAAAAAATTCCAACAATTTGTTCTTATGAACAGAGAATCCAACAAAAAAAATACTAAGAGGTTACAAAACCACAAGGTACCAAATTGACCAAGGTGGCATCCAGAATTCTTTCAACAGGGTACCAAAATATAGCATATGATCATCACAAAATCCCCTCATACACCTTGTACACATCAAATACGTTTGTAACCACCATCTCTTAATCTGTTAATTTATAGAAACTGTGACCCACCATACCTAAATGAGGTGATTGTTTAAAATGGGAAAGTTTTGCAATGGAAAGGAGAGTTTATTTGAGACGTGTCAGATTTTTCTCCCTCTAAACATTTTTGTTCAAAGAAGATTGCAAGATATATGAATCGGCTGATCTCAGAAAATTCACAAAAAGAATTTTTCACCATTTTCACTTGCAATTAAATAAAAAATCATGATTTAAAAAGTTCTTGTGTAACTCATTGAAATATTGAGAACTAGCTCATGAGGAGCTAGCTATTCTTCATCTTCATCATCGTGTGCAGTATCTTCAATACTAGTTATGCCCAGTGATGTTGGCGCGTCATTATTGACATCTAGAGGTGTGGGTGCAGTGTTGTTGCAGGTTTGACCTGTGCATTTGCTGCACATGGAGGTGCAAAAAGTCCAAGTTTCTTGCAACTACATGTCATGTTGGCACAACCTTCAGCTTTACACTCACATGAATGCCATGTTGATCAAGGTGTCTGGGGCAACATTTACAATGTCCGTTTCTACTGGTGTAAGAGTTCCATACTGTGATCATACTGTTGGAGGCAGAGGATTTCCTATCCATTGTTGAACTGTGTAGTAAGTACCTTTGGAATGTTACTTTGCTGTAGCACTAGTTGGGGGTAAGCTTGTGGGCTGGAATGATGAAGTAAGGAAACTCCTACCAATTGCCCATTTATATGCTATGTGGCGGTATTCATCCAGAGATTTAAACATCCTGTTATAGGATTTATAACCATCAAGTGCTTGGCTGTGTCTCCGATCGCCTGCTGAATTGTGTACAAGGTTGTTGGGTTGCTACGGCATAACATGTACACATTTGTAGAAGTACAGTATTTGCCTGAGCCACTAGCATGACCAATAAGTCAGTATCTGTTCCTACAACGACTGGCAGCTCTGCTGTTTCTGCTACGGCAAGTGCTGTGGACACAATTGGTGAATCTGCCTGCTGTCTGTGTATGCCAAACATTTGCATCTTTTAACACAGATTTTGAATGTCTTTTCTTGTTCATACTGTTTGTCAAGACTGCCGATTGAGGAGTGTTAGTTGGTTTGTTAATATCAAATATGACCTCACTGGATGTACACTTCTGAGCTCTCCGCCTCTGCTCAGCTACCTTCGTTGCAGTGGTGCTGCCATAACCATAAAAAACCACTGATCTAATACTGCTTCAGGATGTACGATACAGTATGTATGATATGACTGGCATACATCACCATAGGTTGACGGCTGATGCCAAGTGACTGTTTGAGATATGTGCCCACCATCTTGCATACATCACCATAGGTTGACGGCTGATGCCAAGTGACTGTTTGAGATATGTGCCCACCATCTAAAGTGAAAAGGCAGTCCCTGATACGTTGGATTGCGGTGTAACAAATGATTTTAAATGGACACCAAGAGAACTCTTTGCAGGCTTCATGGAAGAGGGAAGGTGCTTGAGAAGCAAGCTCGTAAGCGAAGACCACTTCCATCTCAGAACTTTTGTAAAGAACACACATGATTCTGTAGAATAACAAACTTTGGTTGACTTCTGTGTTCTTTCCTCTGATTTTGACAGTCTTGTTCTTGGTACTGATTGTGTTCACCTTGTCATTGCGACGCAGTGTAGCTTCTGTGAATTTCTTGACATTCGTGAGGCAGCTGCCAGACCAATATTTACTGCATCATCCCAGAACTGATGCATCTGCAACAATTCCAGTTGATATGGAAACTAGATAATCTATATCGTATCCAGCAAATGGTGGATGTGCCTGCAGCCACTAAATAAAAGTCACGATGTCTGTTGCCTTGACTGGGTGCTAGAACGAAGGTCTGTGTGTTGCTCAGATGTGGCAATGGGCACCCCATTGAACCGTTCCAGTGCCTGACAGACAGGAACGCAGCGAGGTAATGCATCGACTTACTTTGTTAATGTACTATCTGTGATACCCCGACCACGCGTCATTCCTCCAGATATTTTCAGCATTCGAATTAAGAACTGCTCGACAGCCTGGTCTGAGAAGTTTCCACTCAAGAATTGATCAAGACGATGGATAGTGAAGTATCCCTTTTATGTAAAGAGATTGTACTCATCAACTGGCATTGTCTGCTCTAAAGCTTCCATTTGTTGTTGATACAGTTGTGCCACCTTTGCATAATGGAGGTGACCTGCAGCAGGGAATATGGAATCATTTCTCTCATACAGAAGAGGTGAAGTTTCCATTCACCTCTTCTTTCAGCATGAATGATGTGTTGCATGAATGCCACTTGCCGAATATACTGCACCCAGACTTTTCCAGTCCTGCTCTGACTTGCTGTTTGGTCAAGAAGTTTTGATATGAGTTGGTTAAACACTTTCAAAGACTCAGCTACTTCAGTGGCATTGTGTGTTGGTTAAGAAGGCCTTTGTAAAGGTTCTCTAAACATTCTTTATTAACGCTGTCCAAGGAATCGGGTGTACCCATTAAAACACAGATGAGAGCTGCTGGTGTAAGAATGTGAGCATGGAGTGCAAGAGCTGATGAGCGAAGGCATGACAAGTGAACATGTGTGCCACGGATCCCTTTGCTTACACCGTCTCCACTATTCCACTTCCTGACATAATCTGCCCAATGCTGCTGAGATAAAACATCAGGAGATGGAATCCGCGAAGGCACGCATGGACTTTGTGTAGATCTTCTGCAGAAGCTACAATCTCCACAGCTTTAATGTATAAAGGCTGGTCAAATGTAACTGGGCATACCCACAAGTCATGTTTCTCACACTGTTTTTGAGCAAAGCATAAAGCAGTGTACATAATGCTTAGATTGGTTGGATCCAGATTGACGAAGGGAAGGGTTACGATTCTGCTTCTCTCATACTGATCATTCATCATAGCCACTTTCATAAAGCTACTCCATGAGGGGCATGGGGATATTTCTGGAATGCAGCCACACACCCACAGGACATGTAGGGCAACTGCTTATCCTAGGCATGATGGTTCCTGGCTTGGAATCTAGAGGGGCTTCATTGTAACAGGCTGGGTTGCTATACATCTTTACGGGAATTTGTCCAAGGGCACCAGTGATTTCAGCAGACTGCAGCTTTACTTCGCGATTGATAGGTGAGCTATGCACAATACTAGATGGTGTTTCAAAAGCTATGCCACCCACACTATGAAAAGTGTTGTGTCCCGTAGCTCAGTGTAGCTACATTGTAGTCAGTGCTATCAAACACAAACTGTGAAACCATTCAGGTCATATGACAGGTCACTACCTGACATAAGGGCTTGCTCACCGCAGCCTCTCTTTGTAGTTATCTGCAAAGCAAATGCTGCTAAGAATGTCAATTAGTTCACGGGAGGCATAACTGAAGTATATATACAGCTATTCCAAACAATAGTGGTGAGATAAAGGATCTGGGTCTGCTTGGTATTATGGCATGTGCTATGGCTGTGCATTTTCTATCTGAAACAGTGCTGCTTTTACCCTTACTGCCCACCAAGTTGTGTAGGAAACGCTTAAGAGAGCTGGGTATCAATGTGTCTCCGTTTTCTGTTCCTTCCAATGTTGTTTACTTGTCACAGTCATACATTGCCAATCTGATATCGTTTATCTCTGGAATAACAGAAGCAGCTATATCTATTATCAGTTCACCTAAACTATTCACATCAATCACCTTGTCAGTAATCCACTTTTCATAGAGGATCCTGTGTGCTGAGTCACGGAAACTTATTATACATGGTTTTCCAGTAATACTGGTTACAACTATATCATCACCATAATGTTCCTTCAGTTAGGCCTTGAATTGCTTCTCTGAATATCCTTCAGATCCATCCAAGAACACGCTCAAGTATTCTAAAAGCTCCTGCACTGAGTATTAACACTAACATTATCACTTAAAAACTTGCAGAGCTTCTTAAATGCTTCCTCCCACAATTTGTCGTTTGGCCTTTCCTCACTCTGTTTAAGAAATATTTGGACACACTTTTGATGATACCTAGCCTCCGCAGCTACAAGGTCATATGCCTGTTGTACACGTTCTGCAACAACATTGCCCCACTGGTCTTGTCTTTCTCTTGCACATTTTGATACTGTTGCTTGAAAGTTCAATGTCTTCACATTGCTTACTACTCTCCTTCTTGTATATGGTTTCTTAATGTCTAGTTTGACAGGCACCAAACAGAACATACAATAATTTTTTGTGTAAAATGTCCGAGAAGTACTCAGTTGAGGTATTTCTACTTTTTGTTCAAAACTGGCAGATTTTTTTTGAGCCACTCTTTTTCTGTCGGGGTTATATGATTATAGGGTTGGGGTAATGATTTGTGGTGGGTTTTATGATTGGATCGTTTTGAATCATATTAACTAAATATTCAACTGGATTCCTTCTGCCAAATTAGAACATGACACTGTGTTGATATTTGTTACATTCTGCAGTTATTGTAAAAATGGTAGCCATTTTGGACGCAAACTTGGTTTTGGTAATTTGGGATGTTTTAACCTCTTATGTGATGCTTTTAATGGATCACTGGTCCCTTAAAAACATATGTTTAGACACTTATTTTTTTTACATCTCTGGTTGCAAAGTTATAATACAAATTGGCGGCCATTTTTAGAAGCCATCTGGATGCCGGGGACTTTTAGTATGTTATTCTACACAAAATTCTGAGCATTTCCTGAAAAAATCAGCTTGTTACCAGCTATTTCCAGGTTTGGGCCTTTTTTGATCTAAATTTCTTGGCCTAAAGATAACACTTCTTCGAGCAATTTTAGAACATGATCTAAAAACAAAGGATTGTCATAAAACGATAGTGAGGTATGCCTGTTCATACATCAGAAAATTGACATGTAGCAAAAAGCTGTACAAAGTCAATTTGAAACCTATTTCAATAGGAATTATTTTGCTATTTACATATTTTTTACTGGATTCTTAAGTAATTTAGGTAATGTAAATAAGTGATCTAGAATCTTTATACATACTACTTGACATAATGTAGATAGATGGGTATTAAATGTATAGATCTTTAAATCATACTTGACATAATGACATTGTTGAGCAATCTAAACATACTTAGTAAAAAATACAATTTAATTACTCAAAGCTAGAAAGGTATAATTCCAGTGCAGAGTAGCACCCCAGTATGCTAATTGAAGTAGATCTTCTGGGAGTGTTGAAGACCTCCATGGTAGTGTGGTAAAGCATGTTTTCCAATCTAACATGCAGGTTTGATTCCCAGTAGGTTTCCAACCAGTGCTCCACGACTGGTTGATAAAACAGCCATGGGCGTCTTGACATCTTGTTGACGTTATAAACCTTGGTTATCCTTTACTACACCATGCGGACATACTATTGCCATTTTTAGTGCACCATCTTTGACTGCGCCTCTCAAGCGTGTTTTCAAATTATTGCTGGTAGAGTAAGGGATAATCTACCCGCGGAGAGTGTGCCAACTTTAAAATATATATAGCACGCCGGGTCACTGAAGAACGTAGAACGAGTCTGACTATTTTGCTCGGAAGACGGTAATTTTTAATGGTCAGTCCATGATTAATCTTTATTCTACCACACATACATACTATCGCCATCTTCAGTGCACCATCTTTGACTCTGCTTACCAAGCGTGTTTTCAAAATATTAATGGTAAGTAAGGGTCAACCAACACAACTAATCCAAGTGTGTAGTTTCTGTATTAAAGGATCCTATAAAAAACAAAAGTGTTTCCCAGTGCCATGAAGGCTGGTGATTGTCTTCCATGCTGATGACAGTTAACAAGTCTCCTAGAACAGAACTCCAGGTTCAACTTCGTAGCAAGTAATACTTATTTATCGGAGTAAACTGGGACAAGGGAAATAAAGTGTCTTGCAGGATGCTCAATATCGTAAGAATTGAAGCCCCAACTTTTATATTATTTTGGCTCTGTAATCACCAAGCCATTTCAATTTAAAATCATAAATTGAGCTTTCCTTTTTTTACCTGGTGTTCAGTCTTGACATAAAATTTGAATGGACAAGCCTTTACTTTACAAATGTTGAAGTTCATTGTTTTCTTTCAAAATGTGTGTTGTAAGTTTTGGTGTTTTAGATTTGATACAAGTTGTGTGTATCTTTCATTTTGCAGTGTGATTTTGAAGGAATATTCCTGTGATTTTTCATGTTTATATATTGTTCCGTTTATAATATTTTCAAAATGTCACTAATGTGTTAAAAATCTAAGATAGTTTTTATACAATTCTATGAAAATAGTTGTTCATTTTGAGTAGTTTAAGGTACAGGAATGGATGGGCAAAGCATGTTCTTGCAAAGGGCATGTTATACCCTATCTCAATAATTAAAACAAATATTTTTGAATGTTTAGAATTAATTTTCAAAGAAATACATAAAATGTGTCTTGGAAGTGCAATTATGACATCACTAACTGCATTAAAGGAATAATCCCATGTTTTTTCATAACTTTTCATAAAAAAAAGAAATTTTTTAGAAACAATTTAGTACAAAAATTGTATTCTTATGTTTAATATTCCTACCAGGAAATATTCAAATTTTAAGGTTCACAAAATCTGCCAATAAACAAATAGGAAAAGGCCCATTATGACATCACAGCAACACATTCTCCCACAAACTGTATGTATTTCATTAAAATCTATCATCCTATTTTATTAGTAAAACCTGCTAGTAAAATGAATTGATGAAAGTTAGGTACTTATATACATTGCCAAATATACCCTACTTCAATAACTTTTGGAAAATTGTTTCTAATCATACACAAACAACCAATTATAAACGTTGAAAGAAATACTTGCAATGGAATTGCACATGGGCATTAAATTACGTAATTTTGAATGATATTTTTTTTTTTAATTTTGGCTTATCTTTATCACTGTAGCTAATTTGTAACTTACTTCTCATGTTATTTTATTGTTTTCTATATGTGTGCATTAATGTTAGAAGCACAACAATAACTATTGTAGATGTTTATATATATCTTATCAACCTTGCTGGCACCCCTTTACAATGTCGGACTGGGAGGGAAACAACTGTAAGTGGTGCAGGGTGTCATATACAAAAAAGCTGGTCAAATAATAAAATCTAATGACTGTTATTTCACCTTCAGAATTTTAACATAAAACAAAGGTGGGTTGAATATCTGAAAGTGCAAAAGCATAATGTCAACTTTTATTTAGGATGCTTCTTGACCATAAAAATGTCCCTGTGCTTAATGGAACCAGAACTTAATTGACTTGATTCATGTTTCTTTTTTTTGTTTGTTACAGACAGAAGTGTTGCATTTTCTCATGTATATCCATTATTTTTAACCCTATGCCAAAATAGAATTCAAATAACAACTGACTCTTGACTCGCTACCTTCGACTTACATGTATAACAACAAAAATTCCCCATAATATAAAGCATCTTGGAACTTTTGATCATGGAACTTTTGATCATGCAACTGTGAAAATATATAATCTTTTTACCAAATTTAAAGCTGATTGTGCCCAAACCTTCAGGTAATGTTGACGTATATTAAAGAAAATTGATTTCACTTGTTTACTTTACTGGTTAAAATTTATTTTCTTTAAACTTTTTTCTTGTGGGAAGTTTTAATTAATTACCTTACTTTCCTGAAATATTCAATGGTTTTTATACCACAAAATCTCTGGAAAAGACAATCAAATACACAAGACTGAGAAAAGTGAGGATGTGACATCACAACTAGCATGATTTCAGTCATTTCTATACAAATGATAACTTTAAACTTGAATATCTCCATAATTAAACAAGGTCTTTAAATGTTTTCTTCACCATTTTATTTCTTATGTAGTTCTCTTTCATATAAGATGGACTTGCTTGACCACATAACTAATTTTTACAAGAGCACATAGGTCACCATGTTGTATCTACCAATCACTTCTGTAACTACACTTAGAGGCAATGTAGAGAGCTATAACCATTGTCTTGTATGGATGATGGATTCATTAGGTACATTACGAATCAGCCCTTCCAGGATTAGACAAGACCATTATAAATATTTAAGTGTGTTATTAAGTTATTTGCTACTGTTATATTGTCATTGCTTTATGTATGGTACGGTATGTCAAAAAGACAATCTTTTTTGTGGGTTTTTAGGTATGATTAATAAATATGTGTTTCATCTTCTATTTCTTCAAATTCTAGTGGGAATTGTATCATTTTTATCACACAAATAGCAATATACATCACTTCAGTCTTTGTGTATAGTATGTAACATGCAAATATTGAAAAAAAGACTACATATATTAAATAAAATTCATTAAATGAAAAATACACATGATAAGGTATGTTTGGTGTTTTTCCTGTGTATATTGAGGCAAATGATCTTATAACATGGCCATGGCTGATGTATTGTATATCCTCATCTACTGCAATGCACAATATACTTTTCAAATCACAAATACAACCTTTCAATGCGTAGTAGCCCAGCATCATTAAAATAAAACAGGACGAAACAGCACAATACTTTCCCAATAGCTTCCTTTAATTGAAATTTCTGGACTTTGATAATAATTTTTAATCATTTCAAATTTGAATGGTTTGGATGCTGCTCAATCATAATCAAAGCTATACTCTTTACAAGCCCTGTACCACAAGCCAAAATAGAGTACACACACATGTGCTATACTGGCACAGTCCCCTGAATTATAAGAACTGTTATCAAGAATTGTGTAAATTCACCTGCAGCTTGCTGTGGATGGTTGCATAAAAAGGGAGGTACCTTGCTATCAAAATTATCTCAAAAATACCCAAATGAAGTCATCACAAAAGTCGATACTGAATGGTGCTTATGGAGTAATTTGCATGAGGTAAGTAACATGAAATGGCACCCATTATCCCCTACAGCTACTCTCTCTTGTGCGGGTCGGCAAAAACGACTTCCAAGCTTATTCTACTGCCTTTACAGTATTCTAAAAGGCAAATAATTCATCCCTTGAAAATGTAAGTATTGATATTGTTGGAGATACAATGCACATGAAGATCATTCTTTAACCACCTGATAAACCACCTGACAAACAAATATTTGATTTTCTCCCTTAACAGAACAAGCACAGGGATCTGCAGTACAAATGCCAATTACATTAAAGGTCCCTATTGTCACACAATGTGTGCTGTGGGAGCTGCTGTGGATGACTGCAAATTACAGGGAGAATTATCCAATTTAACTAAAATCCATGAGTAGCAAAGAGCCTTTTATGGCTCATAGTCCTATCTGTGGATTGCTGATCCCTGGACTAGTTCCTATTATATGTGACATTGTTGGAGATTTAATTAACATATTAACAAAAATTCATAAATTACCAAAGATACAGAAATTCCATCCAGCAATTTTAAAACGTGGTTATCCTTAGCAATAAATGTAAGATTGATAATTGATGAGTCTTTTCTTGAAAAAATAAAACAGCTTTTGTCCTTTTCAATGATGATCAGATGGCATATTCCACATCGGGTGTCACAGCAGAGAGTGCAGCCATGTTTGTCCTCAACACAATAATTCGAAATTGTCTTTTTATACTTATATTTTATTTTATTTTCCTTCAGTGCAATACAACCTGGGGTCATAAATGCTTTCCTCTCATCAATGATGACCGTGGCCATCATCTTTTGTAAATAGTTTTTCCAAGCAGACTGCAATTGCAAAGGCGCCAAAACCCCATCCGAACCCCCTTGTAAGGACTTTATGTAACGGTACTTTTCTTAGTCCTGGCTGGAACCTCCATACTTCATTCCTGAAAAGATAAAGAGGACACACTCTGATTATGTTTACACGAAAACAGGTAGAAAGTGAACAGAACTTTCAAGTTCTGAGCATTGATAATGATAATTTACTTCAAGTTTACCTTCCATGCTATGAACATTGAATCTGGTCCCATGACCTGATTCTAACATCTTCTAACCGACCATAAAAACATAGTTACCTACCCAGCCCTGACCTCCAGTTTACCTCTCTAATCCCTCGCTTTTCTGCAGCATGTTGATGACTCAAACGGCTGGAAATTCGACTCAAATTTTACCTTTTTCTATACCACTTTCTCTTAGCAGCTCCAACTGTGGTTTGGCTTTTCCTACAAGTTTTCTACTTATCTGAATCAAAAATTGCAGGAATTCTCCATACAGTTTACACTTAGTGATGGACAGAATTTTCTTTGCTCCTGTACAAAATGGAATCAGGAGTCTGGGTTTTTTCACTCCTATGGGAAGAGGCTTTATGCTGCAGAGCAACTTTTGGGCTAGGTTCTGGGGCCTCTTTCTCTCGGGTAGCATTTATTTCACCTTAGGCCCAACGCTCACCACAAGGAGAGCCTAATGGTTTATGGTACATATATGTTACATGTTAGGATATCTCCAACACAGGTTCTCCTATGCTTTAGGTCACCAACTTTGATTGTTGTCGGCGCATGCGCAAGAGTCTGTATCACCACAAGATGACTGGTTCTGGTTAATCTGAATAAGTCCATCAGTACAGTCAAGGGTTTTCAGACAGATACAACAGCTATCTACCAGGGCTTCCCAGATGGGTCGAACGTCACTGACGCAAGACCACTGGAAAGATTAGTGAAAGGAATGTTTTTGCAAAGACCATTAGTCAGGAACCTTGCCCCTCTGTGAGACATGCACATAGTTTTGAGACACTGGTAAAGACTCTGTTCAAGTCCCTGGCCACGTGTCTACTCAAGAAATTGATGCTCAAATTGTTTTTTTTGCTCTTCACGTACTCTGCTAGACATAGAGGTGCTGTTCACATGCTTTCCCTCAAGGAGAGTTAAATTCGTTGGAGTCCTGGGGTGTACAGCTCCTGCCCGACCCAGCCTTTTTGGCCAAGAACCAGACTCCAGAATTTCTTCCGGAACCTACATTCCTTCTGTTACTCTCTACATTCTCTGATACATCAGAAAACAGGGTCTGGTGCCCCGTCCAATGTCTCAAGAATTATATTAAGCGTACACAATCCTTACATGGCAACGTTAAAGCTCCATTCGTGTCTTTACAAAAGCTGCATCACACCCTTTTACACGACACTATTTTGCGGTGGATTGTTCAGGCAATCTCATACGATTAATCCGCATTGTTCACAGAACAACCGGTCAGGGCACACCAAGTGCAAGGCATAGCCACATCAATTGTGTTGTTCGGAGGGGGTTCCCCTAAATGAGATACTTCATGCTGCCATTTGGAAAATGCCTGCCACATTCATGTCCACCTATCTGAAAGATATGCCAGAATATCAGGGCAGAGTTACCAAGGGCCGTTCTCACCAGAAGAGGACCAGCCCGTTTATAAGGTGAATATCATTGTCTTTTATTCATGTTGTCTCGCTTGGCTTACGATACATTTGTTAATTCATTAACTTCTTGTTCGTTTTTACATACTAACAAATTTCAGTTGTTGTTTGGGCAGGTTTTAATTCATTTCTATTACCTTATGGTTTGTTTTTCCTTGTGTTATATTACTAAACCACCCCGGTCTGTCAACAAGCCTCATGAGTTCTCGTTTGCAACGTACTGGGTATCATTTACAGTTCTTTTTCTGTATACTAACACTTTTTGTTTACATGCTCCCTTGGGCTACTAACCCATGTGCATGCTACGTTGACCTCAGTTATCACTAACAGGTGTTTCCTGTTCTGTTTTTCATTAACTAAGAATAACTAACTATAATCTAGTAATTACTATGAAGAGGCTTTATGTTCTTGAGAGGCTCAGTTATCACTAACAGGTGTTCCCTGTTCTGTTTTTCATAACTAAGAAAAACTTATTGTAATCTAGTAATTACTATAAAGAGGTTTTACATTCTTAAGAGAATAGGGACACTAGTCATTTAAGAAGGAAAACTGGTTTGGGTAGTAGGGCCAGCCATGGTGGGCTCCAGACCTGAATTTCCCTCCTTCCGATCCTCGGTTGCAATCTGATTGCATATTTATAGCATAAAAAGTAAAATATAACTTGAAGTAAATTTACCTCACTTTGAGTAGTGGGGATATTTACGAGTTATACTTACCTTCCATGCATCCCACCCGCATCCCCTCTCGTTCAAGCCTCGTTGGAATGTTAAGTGAGGGATTAGAGAGGTAAACTGGAGGTCACTGCTAGGTAGATAACTACATTTTTATGGTAATATCGAAGTGCGTTAGAATCAGGTCATGGGACCAGATTGCATATCTATAGTAGGGAAGGTAAGTATAACTCTCGTAAATATCCCCTCTACTCAAAGTGGGGTAAATATAATAAGTAAACAAATTAGGTTACATCAAATTCATATGCTATATTTTTGCCAGTCTTGTTTATTGGTTTGGTGAGGTTTAACAGCACCACAATATCAAAGGTCAAATTGTGCCTGAGAGGTTAGATTATATCAGAAGTAGAAAAAGATTACAGGAACAGAAGTTGTGGATGCCTAAAATGTCTTTATTGAGTATACATACAAAAATTGCTTATGTTATGACCAAACCAGATTACCTAAAACATGCTGGTTAAAGATCTGTGGGACAAGAAAAGGTAAAACAGGCACAAGTGCTTGAAAATCCAGTAGAAACCATGCAAAAGTAAAATTCCATCAATTTTGATAGCTGACCATTTTGGGTGTAAATATACAAATATGTAATGTACCAATGAGCATAAACTCATTTTTTATTTGTTCTTAAAATCATTTGCTTTGTAAATTGTTATTGGTGTAAATGGTAATTCTGACAAGGTGTTTTGATCCAAGTCACACTCTCGCCAAATATCTAGGTACAGAAGACATTTCCATCTTTTTTTAAACCTACAAAAAGAAATACAGTTCAAGCTGGGTTCCTTATCACACACCCCAAATTTTGCATATATGCAAATAAAAATGGAAATTTCTGTATTATTCGGCTACAGCAGTAATGACCCATAACCTTCTGATAACTTCAAAAATCTGATAACTGCTGACACACTGTTAAGAGCTCCAAGCAAAGCCACATCTAGCCCCGCAGATGAAACGCTTCAGGAGGAGACAAATATCTACATAAGCAGCATTATCAAAGGTATGCCAACCAGGCAGATGAAACCTGCAAAAAACTAATAGAGAATTGTCAACAAGGATGGCCACAAAAATCTTCTCTGATAAGTGACCCAATCGTAGAAAATAAGCAGTTCCAAGGCGAGCTGACTGTCTACAATGGCTTAATTCTCACTCAAAGGACAGCGAATTCTCGTATCACAGAATAAGAGAGCCGAGATATTGAGAAAGCTACATGAAGGTCACCAGGGCATTACAAAGTGTTGGGAACGGGCCAGACAATCAGTATGGTGGCCAGGACTCGGTAAAGACCTCGAGAAACATGTAACCAAATGTGAAATATGCAGCAAGCTATGACAAAATCCAGTCAAGCCAATGATTTCATCAGTCACTCCTGAAAAACCTTGGCAGAAAGTAGGTACAGACCTCTTCAAGTGGAAAGGACATGTCTATTTGCTTATAGTCGACTATTTACTTACAGATAGCGAAACTTTCAAGCACAACATCATCTGCCATAATCGACCACATGAAATCTATCTTTTCCTGCCATAGCATTCCGAACGAAGTATTTTCAAACAATGGCCCACGTTTTCAACTTCTAGCTTTGCCAAATTTGCAAACGAGTATGAATTCCAGTACATCACAAGCAGCCCAGAGTACCCACAGAGCAAGGGGGAAGCAGAACGAGCTGTAAGAACTATCAAAACCCTTCTAGAGAAAGCAGAGGACCCGTACCTCTCCCTGTTGATATACAGAGCAACAGCCATCCAATTAGGATACAGCCCTGCACAGAGGTTGCGTTACAATTTTTTGTCTAGCATATTTGGTTACAACAAGCCCTTGATTTTTTGGCATATATTGTAAATTTGGGATAGTGTGTACAGGGTACTGTGTAATGTACAGGGTACTGCACACTAGCAAGCTAACATGTATCATTAACACACACACACTTGTGTAGGCCTGCCTCGCTAAACTGAATAAAAATTGCACTTAAAATACCAAAACCTTTAAAATATCAGACTATTATTATCATAAAAATATTAGGAAAAAGTTCATACCCAATCCTTGTGTAATGTCAATTGTTGAATCATGAAATTTGGGTTAACAATCCAAAACAAAATAGAAAAATACTTTTATCATATCCAAACTTTCAAGAGCTTTTACTAAACTTTGACCAATTGTCAACAATAATATACTATTCAGATTTAGAACACGCCTACTTCTTTACAGTATAGTAATTTGACTTGCAGATTGTGATCACTTCACAGATACACGATCAACACAATACAGGAGGAAAGTAAAATCCTAGCTGATAATATTATTAAGAATTGACAGTCTGCATTCAAAACAACATTAAAACTTTAGTGTATGTACATTATGTATAGGGCCTATGTACTTGCCTATATGTGTTTATGTACAGTACTTGTACGAGCATGATGAATCATTCAGCCGTTAGTCTCGTAGATGTGTCATTTTTCTTTTATTTCTGAGTAATTCAAAATCACTTTTGTGTGAAATAAAACTTTCAATCGCATCAGAGGTAAGATGTTCATGATTTTCATTAAAGTCAATGAAAAACTCTGGCGTAAAACTCCACATGCTATATCTAAATCTTAAGATGCAAGTACAACCTGTGTCGTAAGAAATTTCAGCCATGGCGTAATATATGACAAATTTGTCGCTAACGCGAACCCTGCAGAACTGCTCATTGGAAGGAAATTACGAACTACATTACCGACACACCCGAAATTGCTAAATCCCAGGTGCCAAACAACAATAAAGTGAGAGACAGAGACCAACAACTCAGAAAAGGTCAGGCAAAACATTACAATTTGAGACACCGAGCTAAACACGAACAGCCCACACTCAACCCGGGCCAAAATATCTGGCTCAAAGACAAAAATACAAAAAGCACTGTAGAAAGACAAGCCCAAACCCCACGATCAAACATCATAAGATACCCAGGAGGAACCCTTTGATGTAAACGACGCCACATGACCCTGTTGTCAACCTCTTCTGATGGTGACGAGCCATCAGTTCCACCCTATGAGGAAATTGAAAAACAACATTAACAACCAGAACCACCACCCCAATACATTCAACCAGTGGTTCATCGAACCAGATCTGCAAGACGGATTAAACCGCCAGACTGCTTTGGATGGTAGAGAAAAAGGGAAACCAAAAAGAGGAAGACAAATTAAAAGATTAAAAAAAACCTAAACAGAAAAAAGGGATTTTTGAAACTGGAAACACATTTATTGCAACCAAATTTGTTTTACAAAAATATTAGAGGGAGGGGGATGTAATATTCGGCTACAGCAGTAACGACACATAACCTTCGTGTGTATAATAAGGTTTACGAGAATTGAGGGACTGGACCTTTTTGGACATTAAGAGCACGTTGATTTTTGTGAAGAAGTGTAATTAACGGTTGTACTAAAATATATCCTTTCCGTTATCTTAAACCTTTGTCTCGCGTCATAATACAATTTCCAGCCCAATTTATCTCAGCTGCCCAGATAAAAGTGTCATCATATTTTCATTCCTTTAAAGGATATAATAGAAAAAAACTGATGCTTTAATTGCATAATGTAGATGTAGGCTGGTAATAACACTTTTGCTTAACACTTCCATACAACATCAGTTGTTCTACTTAAGTAGCAAGATGAGGTTGTTTCTGCAAGCACGTCTAAGTCAGAATTCTCTTGTTGTTATTACAAGCCAAGATAAAACATTTTTTTGTTAAAATCTATTGCAATGAATATCACAAGGTAAAATACTTGTTGTCAAAATGGACAAGATTTAAGGGAAAATATGAGGCAAGGATTGATCTTTTATGCAAATTATACAATTGGTATGCATGCACAACCCCAATAGTGTTTACTTTGCAGATACATTTAGACCTTTACCACTGTATCAAATTTCAGGATTCTAAGCCATTCCTAACTAAAGTGAAAAACAATTTTTTCCAAAATCTATTGTTATGTACTTAATATGTTCTCATTTCCTTGACGCTATACACAATGAAAGACCCTTTCATATTTGACTACCTTTCATACTTGACCACTTCACGACTTTCAGACATATTGTAGATAATCAAATTTTGGAGAAAACAGAAAGATTTATTTTCTTTATCATGCAAAGTATCCAATGCACACACAATCCCCCAATCATGCTCACTTAAAAGCTTTGCCTTGCACCTTGACCACATTGTCAACTTGGCTATTCCTACCTTGAGTTATGAACATGTTAAATATTTTTTGTGTCTAAATCTGTTGTTAAGCAAATCACCTATGACACCTAATGCACAATTCTGTATATTTCTGTCCTAAATATCTGTCACTGAAAATGATGGGAAAGTCTATTCCTGCTGGAAATTGATTAGGGATATGGTAAAGTCTCTTAAACATTTAGTCAGGATTTGCTGCACCACTTCAAAGAATTATAATAGACATTTAAAACACAAAGGATTTAAAAAAGAACCAGAACCAAAAGGTTGCGAAGCTTTTTTTCGTATGCTGATTGATTTGCAAATTTCGTATTAACTGTCATGTCATTGCACATCATGAAATATTTGTTCCAGGATATTTATTCAAAAGCCACGACCACCATGCATGATGCAGATTAACAAAATAGACATATCTACTGACAACAATACTAGCATGTACGCAATAATTAACATCATTATAGCAAGTATGATGCAAAACAGACTCATGTATCATATTTGAAGAATATTACATTAAATCCCGCCTTAAATATGCACAGTATCACCACCAAAACCAATAAGGCACATTCACAGACTATCTGTGTATCACATATGACTTGAATCCACTTTATCATTTTAAAGATACCGTGTTTATAAGCTCTTTTCAGCAAAATCATATTAAGCCCTGTCCACTATGCATATCAATGAAATTCAACCTTTTTATACCTTGAACATAAACACACTATCTAACATCATAACCAAATATGAAACAAAACAGATATGCGGTTGTTAAAATATAATTATTTCAATATTTTTACATTAAGCTCCGCCTACTGATTAATATGTATGACATCACCACCAAAAGAAAGAAATGATTGTTTGTTTAATGAGGGCTTAACGGCACCACAACAAGGAGGGTCAAATTGTGCCTGAGAGGTTAGATCATTCTAGAAGTAGGAAGCAAAGAAAACAGGGAGAGAATGAGAGAAATACAAGAACTAAAAGTCAGAAAGCTAGTATTGAGAGAGGAGGTGCATGGGTGAAAAAAAAAAAAGTATAGAGAGCAAGGGTGGGGGTGGGGGGGTGGTAGAGGGGGACTAAATATGGTTGTAGAGGGAAGCATGGAGGAAGGAGATTATTTTATCCAGAGGGTTTTTCTGGAAGAACTCGGCAATTGAGTTGTGGGGAGCGAGGAAGCTCTGAGAAGGTTGTAGAGGAGGCAAGCAAGGAGAAAATGATGGACTGTGAGTGTGCAATGGAAATTGTTGCAGAGGGGTTGGGGGAGCCAATAAGGAGGTAGGAATGAGTGAGGTGGGTGTGACTATTCTAAGACGGGTAATATGAACATTGTCGACACGAGAAAGGTTGTTGATGGTGGGTTTGTTAATTTGTATATCTTATTGTTGTAATGCGCTTCGTATCCTCTGGTAAAAGCGCAATAGCAAATGTTCTTTATTATTATCATTATTATTATTTGATCGGTATGGTGGGCTGGATGACGTGGAGTTTGTTATCAATTTGGGAGTCCCATGAGGTTTGCCAGCGGTCACGAACAAGGGAAGCGATAAGCGGTTTGATGTCAGAAAGGGTTTTGGGGAAATGGGGTAGGGGGAGGTTGAGGGCAAGCTTAGCAGCTGCATCAGCCCTGTCATTGCCAGGGATGCCAACATGGCTGGGTATCCAGAAGAAGATTAATACTTTTTCTGCAGAGGGTGGGCGAAAGGAGTTTCCGGATGACGAGGTGGGATGTGGAGTTATCTCATTTAAGATTGAGTAAAGAAGTCAGAACAGCCTTGGAGTCGGAAAAGATGGCAAAGTGGCTGAGCGGAGAGTACTCAATGAAGTTGAGGGCAAGGAGGATGGCCTTTGCCTCGGCTGAAAAGATGGACTAGTGGGAAAGCCTGCTACAGAGGGTGATGTCTTGGATGACGGCAGCAGCATCTGTCTGGTCGCCCTCTTTGGAGCCATTAATATAGATAAAGGTGTAGTTTGAGAGTTGGGTCTCTGATTTGCTTGTGGAGATTGATGAAGAGGTTAGGGTGAGTTTGGGTTTTGTGATGAGTGGAGAGGCCCAGGTGGATAGAAGGGCGGGGGGGCCCAACAATGAAAAGTGGGCCGGGAGAAGGTGCCAAGAGTAGCGGGTTGATGCCGAGATGGAGGAGGTCTGATTTCATGCGTAAGCTAAAGGGAGGGGATAGGGTTTTAGTTCTATCAAAGAGGGTGGAGAAATTGGGGTACCTAATGAGATTGTAAACGGGGTTCTGGATGTTGGTGAGGGCTCTAAAAGCATAGAAGAAGCTAAGCTTTCTATACCTTAGCAGAAAGGGGGGTTCGTTGGCTTCAATATGAAGGCTGGTGATTGGGGAGGTCCAGTAGGCACCCAGACAAAGCCTGAGGGTTTCATTTTAGATGGTGTTGATGTGGTTGAGGTATGAGATGTGAGCGACACAGTAGACAATATTGCCGTAGTCAAGCTTGGCACAAATGGTGAGCCTGAAGATTTTGAGGAGAGCATGGCTGTTCGCACCCCAATTGGTGTTGGAAAGGAGGCAGAGAATGTTGATGGAGCTGTTGCATTTCTGTTTCAGGTTGGTAATGTGTTACTTGTAGGAGAGCTTGGGGTCTAGAATTAAACCCAGCAACTTTGTGTGTTCAACTTTAGGGATGCGATTGCCACTGAGCAGGAGTTTCAGGTTGGGGTGGAGGTTGTTGAAATGACAGAAGTGCATGCAAACTGTCTTGTCTTTGAAGAATTTAAAACTGTTATTGTTGCATCAGACTTGCACCTGGTTGAAGCTAAGTTGGAGCCTTTTTTCGACAAGAGGAAAGCTAGGGGAGGAGTAGAAGATGGTGAAGTCATCCACGTAGAGGGTACGTTTGATGTTGGGGCCAAGGTTGTCCGTGATGTCATTAATGCTCAGGTTGAAGAGATTGGGGGAGAGGATGCTGCACTGGGGGACGCCCTCTACTTGGAGGTAGGGGTTAGAGGGTGTGGCCATACGAACTTGGAACTTCTTGGGGGGGGGGGAGGAAGTTTTCACGGAGAGAAGGTTACCATTCCAGTACAGATGTGAGACTTGCCCACCCTGCCGTGGAAGCTGTAAACCATTCTCCAATCTTCTTAGTGGGGGTGTTGGTGGTGAGAGAGGAGATAAAGTTGTTCCAAGTGTTGGTTTTACTGTCCTTGATAGTGCACCTGGCCTTGGCATGGTCGATGCGAAAGAGGTTGAGGTTGTGGGTGGTTGGGTTAGTTTTGAAGTTCCTGAGGGTTGTTTTCCTGTTCTTGATGGCGGTTTTACAGTCATTAGAGAACCAGGGGTTGGGGGTGATTAGGGGGTTTGGAGGTTTTGGGAATAGAGCAGGTAGCCATGTTGATAAGGATGTTACTGAAGTTTGACATGGGATCCTCACCCCTAGAGGAGATGGGGGGAGAGGTGCAAGTCACAGAGGGTTTCGAAAACGGGCCAGTCAGCCTTCTCGAGGTTCCAATCGGGGGTGTGGTCAGTGGGGGTTTAAAGGTTGGAGTGTATAAGAAGAGGGTAATGGTCACTACCACAGAGATCAGCAGTGACCTTTCAGCTAAAATCAAGGAGGAGGTTAGGGGAACAGATAGACAGGTCAACACAGGTAAGGGAGCCTGTGGCAGGGTGAAGGTGGGTCGGGGAGTTAAGTGTTGAGCAAGGAGAGGCTGTGCTGTCAAAGAGTGTTTTCGATAAGCTTGCCTTTGGGGGTGGTGGTATTGGAGCCCCATGGGGGGTTGTGGGCATTGAAGTCACCAAGAAGGATGAAGGGGAGGGAGCTGGAAGATGAGGTTGTTAAGGCTGGTTGGCTGAACGTTGGCATTTGGGAGGGGGGGGAAGATAGATATTGCAAAGAGTGAAGGTTTTGTGGAGGGAAATAGACATACAGATGGCCTGAAGGTCTGTGTTAACATAAACAGGGCTGTGTGGGATATCGTGTCTAACAAGGATGGAGACGCCCCCAAAGGCCCTGTCGACGTCCACTTGATGTTCGTGATAGCAAGCGAAGTTGTTGAGGGCATAATAGTCACTGGTTTTCAAGAAGGTTTCTTGTAAGCAGAAGACGACCAGGTTGAAGGTGGTGGCCAGAAGGTCGACTTCTTCCGAATTGGCCTTAAGGCTTCTGATGTTCCATTGTATAATGTTGTGGGTGTTATTGTAATTGTTTGTGGTGCACGCCATAAGGAGGCAGGGGGTTATCTGGAGGAAGATCTGTTGGGTCTGAATTCGCTTGTTTTTTCTTTGGATCTGTTTCTTTGAGAGCGATTGTTTTTGAAAGTTGGACGAGAAGTATGATCGGTGTGTTCGGTAATCGAACAATCCATATTCAAATCAGTGTCATACATGTGGGGTTTGGTTGGTGGGCTGTTTGTTGATTGGTTGTATGTTGGTTTGTTGTTTATTGGTTGGTTTGTTGATTGTTAGCCTGGTTGTTAGCCTGGTTGTTAGTTTGATGTATGATGGTATCAGAGGTATTGGTGTAGGGGACGGCAGGGGCTTAAGAGAAGGAAGGGAGATTGAGGAGAAGTGGTGGTAGAGGTGGTTTGGGTATTGGGTGTGGTTGGGTTGTTGGCAATGGGGATGGGCTTAGGACTGGGTAAGAAGAGCCAGGTAAGGTCAGTTTGGGCATGCGGGTCAGTTCTAGTTGTGTTAGGAGGGCGGTATTGATATTAGAAGAGACTGCGCTCGAGTAGGGAGGCTTGGTGTAGAGGGAAGCGTGGAATTGTTTCCAGGCCTCTGGGTAAGTTATGTTGGGGTAAAGGCTTTTAAGTTTAGTTATTTGTTTTTCATGAAGCCAGGTGGGGCAGTCTTTGGAGGAGATGGTTGGCTGGGTGATTACCGTCGCAATTTGTGCAGAGTGGGGTGTTGGTGCAGGAGGTGTTGTCATTGTCTGGGACTCCGCAATTTCCACAGCGCTTGGCTGCGGCAGGAGTTTTTCCTGTGGCCATACCTTTGGCAATTATGACAACGAAGAAGGTTGGGAATGTAAGGGGCAACTGGGATTCTCAGGTAGCCGACATGATGTGGGAGTAGAGAGTTAGTGTGGCGAAATTAAGAAAGATGTTATTGGTGGGTGTTTTGGCTCCGTCTCTCTTGAGAACGAGACAACTGGCTTCAGTGACGTGTTGACTAGTTAGTTCCTCTATGAGGTCATCATTGGTCAAGTAAGCTAGGTCTCTGGTTCTTATGACACCTTTGCTGGACTTTAGGGAGCGGTGGGGGGTGACTGAATTGTCAATACCAGTGTTTGCTAGGGTTTTGGTGGAGAGAAGGGTGGTGGCTTGAGTGTCCCTGGTGCAGCGCACCGGGAGATCGCCGGATCTGAGGGTAGAGACCTTGGGGAGGGTGCCGACAAGGCCGTAGAGCGCTTTGTGTATGAGGAAAGAGGGACTATTTTCAAAGTTTTTTTGTTTGTTGGTGGCTTGTATAATTAGGATTTGGGGGATTGAGGCTGAAGAATGGTCAATGGAGGTAGCAGGTGGGTCATGGGGAGGGGAGGAGGGTCAAGGTCAAAGCACAAGCGTTTTGTCAATATAAAAAATATAAAAAAACCAAAGGCCGAGAGACCCGGGGCAAGAAGAAAAAGAAAAAAACGCGCAACCACTATAGGAGGACTACTGTTTAGTATCGAAAAAGGCGTGAAGGTCTGGACAAAATGGGAGGGAAAAAACAAAAGAAACAATCTTACTGAAAGCAGATGCCCATCCACAGAATGAGAATCTCAAAAAGGAAGAATTGAACAAAATTTAAGGTGAAAAGCTGAAGTAAAATGTAGAGCGAAATGAGAAAAGTGTTAGAGAAGAGATATGGATGTCACGTTGCTCTCAATGCCACTTAGAATGTATTTTGTATCATTATTTACTGGCATACTGCAGGTCATTTCAATACCACTGCCACTATTAAATAAATATAAATTAACTTGTGCTAAATGCGTATACTTTCCATCATATCATTACTTTTCTATAATGTCTTTCTTTTAGGATGAAACTTTCCTGTTATTTGGTTTTTTTTGGTCCTTTTTTTAGAATTCTTGAGTTTTGGGGATAATTTTTAGAAAAAATGATGCCCTTCCAATGATTTAAACTTCTCAACACGCTCCTACTGTTAGAATATTATATTCTATACATATCCACACATCCACAGTAGCTGTGTTTACTGTATTAACCAGATCGTACAGTGAACTAAACTGGCAGCTTTCCAACGGCAATACGTCATAGCTAATTTGCATAATATTTACTGTTAATCCATTATGAATGAATATGCAGTTCCTGTGTGATTCTGGTCGTGTGGGTTGATAATCAGAACGTTACATTTTAATAGCGTGTAGAATGGGCGCTAGCGTATATATCGTTTCTAATGATTGGATGTAAAAATAAGACAAAATTATCTTTATCATGACAGTTTTGGCTAACTTTGCGATGTATTTAACCATTTTAAACTGGACGAGGATCATCAAAGTCAGGAAAAAGAAACGGGAAAAGAGGTCAAGTCGATAGCCAGCCTTTTGAAAATGGTGTAAGAACTTCAGGATTACAAAAATATTTATACTTTAGGGGTTTACTGGGCTAGCGCCGAGTCAACAGGACCAATAAGAGGTTTGTCATCATGCAAATTCGCAACCATGACGTCACAGCATGTTAGGCTACAATGAAAAGGAGCATTACGGGATAGAAAAACAACATAAATGGGATCATTTTGAGAAATTATTTTGCACAAAGCTTGGTTGTAAACAGAGGAAAGGCCATACACGTTACGAGATATAGCAAATTAAAAAAAAGACACAAGACAAAGATCAAAATGATGGTATTTCTCAGGTACTTTGCTATTCTTTTTTTTCATTACCACTAAAAAAAAAAAAAAAATCAGAGAACGCTATCAGAGTACTAATGTAAATAATGTGTAATCATACCCTTTTACAGCTGTTCCATGATTTGGAACTTCAATTTTTGTGATAGAGAGCCTATTTTCATAATGATGATTTTTTTCTCCAAATAATTAACTTTTCGGCGGGAGGTTTTGAAGCATGCGGGCAGTGGATGCAAATCTAAAACCTTCAGTCTCATGGTCTAAAAGCAGATTTATTTAAAATTTCTCAAATTAACAGGTGGAATTTTAAATTTGATGTTTTTTTTAAGTTGCAGAAATACTAGGGTGCAGAACTTTAGGCCTGCACAAACTTCAGGCACAAATGTTAGCACGAATATTCACGCCCAAATCACATAGTGACCTAATACTCCAGATTAGGGGCATGAACACATATTAAAAAAAACTGAACCACACACTGAAGCAAAAGTCAATGGGCTACAACACACATCCAAAAAAAACCACATATCTCAAATTGCGATATGAAAACATTCATTCTTCAACCATACATACAGTAGGCCTACTTTGATTCCATCTTTAGTAATCCATTGAGGAAAATTTATGATAGGCCATTCGGAAGACAAAATATTCGCTCTTTAAAAAAAGGTTTGTTGAGAAAAATGATTTGCGTTTAACCTAGTGAGCCACCATGTCAAAACAGCTATGGGCCATTATGCAACGGATATGTAATATCACCGAAACAACAAACTTTTACTTCCGATGACTACCAACTTTTTTTCTAACCTTGTAAACACAAAAAACTTAGTCCTCCATATTAAGGAGACAATCCTGAATCAAATGATGATATCACTGAGTACAACATATTGCTAGAAATGTGTCAAAAAGTGTTTTACAGTGAAATTCCTGCATAGAACTGAAGAGGAAGAACAACACGGGAGAGAGAGTGCAACACGGGCAAGAAAATTTCACGGGCTTTTTCATGGACGTATATAAAGCGCAGAAATTGGATTGCACTGTTTGAGCATTGTAATTCCAATGCATATAATGCCATATTTGTACATACGTGCCACGAGGGTAAGATATTTAAAATATCATGCACGCTAAATTAGAAGGGTAATACATTATACTAATGCATGCACATGTATATGCGCAAGCATCACATGCAATGTTCAGAGCGTTTAACAATTTTGAAAAAAATGAGAAAAAATTGTTATTTCTTTCCAACTATTACAACTGCAACTCGAACAATTTAAAGTGTATTCAATTTCTCATTGAGAAGGGGGTTGATTTTGATATCGAAAATAAAGGCTCCCATTAAATTCTGGGAACATTTTTTTTTAAACGAGCTAAACCCTATTGACTTTTGTTTCGTGGGTGGTGCAACTTTTTCAATGGACATGGGCACATCCTACATGTAATCGGTAGATTAGGAGATCTGCTCATTTGGGTATGTGGATCCGTACTACATTTAACCAATTTTTCATAAAACGCGTTTGCATTTGTGCGTACAAATCTCTACCGTGTGTTCTTAGTTCCAAGCGTGTTCGTTTGCATTCTGCAAATATAAAAGAAAACTTTACGCAACTCAATTTCAAATATTTTCACTCATTGTGAATGGACCATCGCGTGGGCACCCGTGAAAAGCTTTTGTACCCTCCCATTTAATTGTGTACACCCGCGCGATACGAGTACACTAACTTACACGAATGAACGCAGTTACTATATTATAGTACGTGGTGGACAACTAGTAATGGTAAACAGAGAATGTATTTTGCACAACTTCTTGATAAAAATGCTATTTCATTACGGTTTTATGATGTTTAAGTTAATTTAGGTAGGCTAGGCCTAAGTAATATTAGGCCTATATTTTTTCTATGAACCTTTTCATAAATAAATTCCTTATCATTTTGAGACGCGCAAATTTGCGTGTTCTGTTCAAATAGCCATTTTAATTTGCCATTGGATTTCATAGGGTATGCTTTCTGGCTAGCCTAGTGTTAGCATGTTGTAAACCTAGTGTTAGGCCTACTGTAATAGTGGCTTAGCCTTGGCCTTACTGATAAAATAATTATGTAACGTTAGGCCCTAACTCAGTATCACAGTCTTCGACGACGAAGATTGAAATCTTACCTCAACCAAGGATCCTTCAAACCTTTTCTGGCTAGTCTTTTCTGAAGATCCTTAAGTTCTGGCACATCTTCAACACGCCATGAATTCCAATCTGGAATATGGTATGGTAGTTTCCCCATCTTTTTTTTTTTTTTTTTTTTTATCTGACCTACTGTAAGGCTTAACACTAACAGTCAGAGAAGTAGCTCAGGCGCACAGGTAGGGCTATAAATAGGTTAAATCCGAGATCTCCAATGTTAAATCTGTTGTGTGAGTAAACTCTAAAAAAATATTTGAAGTCCGGCCAAGATGTGCTAGCTCGAAAATGTGTTGCCGTTCCCGACGCCCCTCACGGCTCAACGGATAGGGATTTGACCCCGACACCCAGTCAGATCTCTAGATCTATGCCCAGACAACACCTTGCAATGACTATATCTAAAATATTTTGAAGGAAAAAGAATTTATGAAGAAAATAAAATTCAAAAAATTGAAAATGAACTCCCATTGACTTAGCACGTAAAAAGTGACAGCTCGAAAATGTGTTGCCGCTTTCGACCCCCCTCACGGCCGAATGGGTAAGGATTTGACCCCGACACTACATCCGATCGTTAGATCTATGCCCAAAATAGAATATCTAATTATTACATGAGAAATATTTCGTAGGAAAGTAAATTTATGAAAGAAATACACTTTAAATTTTTGAAATAATTCCACTGGACTTAGCGTAAAAAAGTGCTAGCTCGAAAATGTGTTGCCGCTCCTGACGCCCCTCACGGCTCAACGGATAGGGATTTGACCCCGACACCCAGTCAGATCTCTAGATCTATGCCCAGACAACACCTTGCAATGACTATATCTAAAATATTTTGAAAGAAAAAGAATTTATGAAGAAAATAAAATTCAAAAAATTGAAAATGAACTCCCATTGACTTAGCACGTAAAAAGTGACAGCTCGAAAATGTGTTGCCGCTTTCGACCCCCCTCACGGCCGAATGGGTAAGGATTTGACCCCGACACTACATCCGATCGTTAGAGCTATGCCCAAAATAGAATATCTAATTATTACATGAGAAATATTTCGTAGGAAAGTAAATTTATGAAAGAAATACACTTTAAATTTTTGAAATAATTCCACTGGACTTGGCGTAAAAAAGTGCTAGCTCGAAAATGTGTTGCCGCTCCTGACGCCCCTCACGGCTCAACGGATAGGGATTTGACCCCGACACCCAGTCAGATCTCTAGATCTATGCCCAGACAACACCTTGCAATGAATATATCTAAAATATTTTGAAGGAAAATGAATTTATGAGGAAAATTAAATTAAAAAAATTGAAAATGAACTCCCATTGACTTAGCACGTAAAAAGTGACAGCTCGAAAATGTGTTGCCGCTTTCGACCCCCCTCACGGCCGTATGGGTAAGGATTTGACCCCGACACTACATCCGATCTTTAGATCTATGCCCAAAATAGAATATCTAATTATTACATGAGAAATATTTTGTAGGAAAGTAAATTTATGAAAGAAATACACTTTAATTTTTGAAATAATTCCACTGGACTTAGCGTAAAAAAGTGCTAGCTCGAAAATGTGTTGCCGCTCCCGACGCCCCTCACGGCTCAACGGATAGGGATTTGACCCAGACACCCAGTCAGATCTCTAGATCTATGCCCAGACAACACCTTGCAATGAATATATCTAAAATATTTTGAAGGAAAATGAATTTATGAGGAAAATAAAATTCAAAAAATTGAAAATGAACTCCCATTGACTTAGCACGTAAAAAGCGACAGCTCGAAATTGCTCGAAACCAAATTCCATCTTTAGATCTATGCCCAAAGTATAATATCCAATCATTATTTTTTTTCTTTTTTACCTTTTGTATGGAATACTAGAATAACGGCTGTTAAAACGACTTTAATGATTCTAAAATATGGCTGGTTGTTTGGCGATATTACAATTATGCACCCACCTTCCCACGGTAAAAACCGATTTTCATGAAAATTATTCAGTATATGAAAAATGCCTAAAATTGTGAGACCCGACTGCCCGATTCAATAATAACTTGCAGTATTGACAATCCCACATTTATAATCTTACATCGTTTTGTATGGATTACTGGCATACCATCACATGTTATCCATGTTATAACAAAACTATAGATTTAAAAAAGGGCTGGATAATTTATCGACATCTTATCGATATAATTGTCCTTGCACCATGTTCGGGTCCCGTAGGCCCATGTATATCCGCCCCTTACATAACTTCTGGATCCACTCTTGATGCTGGCCTCAAATGTTGTATGCCTATAACTATGAGACTGGTGTTACAGTAACATCAGAGCCGATCAGTGGGAGGGGTAAGAGGGTAGATAAAAATCGCGTAGACTATACCGGCTATGTTTTAAGTGGGCTGGTGGGGAGATACATGTATTCAATTTTGTATTCTTTCCTAATTTATACCCGGCCCCTTTGAGAAGCCGACTGCAACCCCCTCCCCTCCCTCTCCCACGTTCCCCCACTCTCTCGAAAAATCAAAATAATAGAATCATCCGGGTTGATGCAGTGGCGTAAGAGTGTGAGGAAGCATGGGAAATTCTGAAACTTGCATAAACATTCTAAATATTTAATAAATGGAAATTTAAAAGTTCTTAATCTGTTAATTGTGATAAAAATTCGTAAAATTTCCGAAACGTTACCATTAGTTTTTTTAATATTTCACTCAACTTTTCGAATATGTCACTTGAACTTTTCGAATTTCTTTGAGCCCAAATGAAACATTTGTTTACCTAAAAATATACTGGTATACTGGTATACTTGACGAAATCGATCAACTGTAGTACAAGTAACTTGTAAATGAGCCCAATGTAGCACGGAACTATAATCATTTGCCCCTTTGAACCCTATAACAGTATGATTTATGGATACCATTTATGGTATCCATAAATGGTATTCTGTCGCACTTCAATTGTATTCATATGTTAATAGGGTTGCTTTTCAAAATGCTTTTCCTCCTGGAGAGGAAAAGCTTATTGTTTCTCAAAAATTACCTTCACATTTAAGTACTAACATTAAGGGTTTGACAATCTTGGTGGAAACTCATTTTAACTTAATTTTTATATACGGTCCACCGCATAAGACTGAAATTTCCCTGTACGAAACTCTCATTCACGAAATGACGCATGCAAAGATGGCAATTGACGGGGCGGGATCAAAAAAACACGATGAAAACTATAAAAGAACAGGGAAAAAATAATCACCATGCTAAACAGAAAAAAACATGAAATTCCTGTAAAAGCTCTTCAAAATGTTACAATAAATCCTGATAAAATATTGCGTGCGTTTATCAAAGGTCACTTTTCCTAATATTTTGCCCCCATAAATAGTATGTCCTCATTTATAAATACTTTGTGTGGATTTATTGTTCGTAATTATATCATTGCGACTCATGTAATATTGGTTTAATGTATGAAGCTGCATAACATTATTGTAACAATACGCTATAATGCAAATAATATTTGGTACTATATTAAAATAGATTAACATCGACAACGGTACGTCTGACTTATTACATTGGATTATTCAGGTATTACATCTCGTTTGTATAAAATGTATATTAAATAGTTATTATAAACCACTTCCGTTAACTTCTTTTTGGCCACTTGTCAGTTTATTTCACCTAATTAGAAGAAACTATCTTGATAACTAATCAGGCTAGATCGTACCGTAAATTTAGTGGTGTAAACTTTGTCATGCTTAAAGGGCTTGTCTTAATTGTTTGAGAATCTATTTCATCTGTTCATATAATAAAATTAAAAGCTTATGTTAAATGTCAAATCCGTTAGTACTACAGTTATGAATACTAATATGTGTATTGATATATTAAGTCATAGGAAGCACCTTGGTTAAAACGATGAATTATGATTGTTCGAATAATAAAAAAAAATGACATGTTATGGACACGTCAGTTTTTACACTCAGTATATGGACAGTTAAATATTTTACCGGAGAGAACCTACATTTCGAACATAATAGTTCTAAAAATATGACAATTGTACGCAGTGGCATAACTAGGAACTTTTGGAGGGGTCAAGGGCCTTAATTTTCTGACAGATAGGTTATTATCGCTATGTCAGCAATGTTCGAAAAGAATCGGTGTCAAGTGTTTTTTCACAAACAAGTCTATTGTATAACTTCGGAAAAAAATTCCGACAAGGAGCCAAAATTTCCGACAAAGCCACCATTATGTGGAGGGGATACCCCGACCCCCTTTTCTTACGCCCTGATGTTACGCGTTGTTTTTGAGGTATGACTTCTTAAAGTTTTTAGACTTTTAATCAATTCAAAAAAAGTTTTGAAAAATACAACAGCTCTAAAAGTTTATAATGTAAGTATAACAATTCTGTCCTTTCAATCACATAAAGTCTCCACATTTTAACTCTTGCTAAATAGGGAGTATGATGGAAATACAACACTTCTTCAAACAACGTTTAGAAATGATAGCTTCACTTCAGAAAATGTATCTTTATTATTTGTGATTTTTTCAATTACAAAAAATTTGCATATTGTTATATTAAGATATAAAATTCTTAATGTTATACAGGGGTTATTCTTAGTCGATTTTGTGGTGAAATATTTTTTATATTTTCAAGCTTACTAGAATGTTTTCTTACAATAAAGCTGTTCACCGGGGCCGCCGACTGCGAGGCCCTTGGGCATACTCAAAATTCGCTCCATATCGAAAAATTGCTACTGAAAACAAAAATGCATGAGGTCATCACCTCCAGCTTTGCATCTTTTCGCCAGTGTCAATAGGTTGTCGCTAATTTGACAAGGTCTCAGTGGCACATCCTTTATATTAACGTTTTTCAGGCCCTCACGACCTGGGCCACCTAGGACCCCGGGGTAGCGAAGTGCCTTAATTCATGGGAAAGGGGGACATGTCCCCGTGATTTTCGGTGGAATTTGAAAGATTCAATGAATATGGGGGAAAATTGGTAACTTGTCCCATCACCCAACCCCATTGTTTAGATAAGAAACCTTGTCGCTCGTTTTCTGGATGAGAAATACGATTCAAATGGTTTGTACTGTGAAGTACCACTTGTATGATAGTATTGCTTTCATTTACAAGTTTAAAATATATTAGATTCAAAATGCAATAATGTGCACTAGTACAGTGCAATGATGTAATAATGTGCTTGCAGTACAGTGTAAATGAGTCATGCACGTCATCAAAACGGATAAACACCGGCCGTATGGCAATCATGGCTCGGGAAAGGATTAAACACTGATTAATGTTCATATACAAATGGAATCATGCATGCAATGTTTTTGAACCTCGTGATTTACGACAATTATTTGTTCTCTGTGGTGGGTTGATGTGTGGGTTGGTTTGTGTGTGCGGGTGTGTAGGATGGCGGGTGCACATATACATTTTTATCGCATGTCATGAGAAAACAATACAAGCTATTTGTACAGTGATGTAAACTTGTATCTCAGATTATCATGGGTCATAAACCATAGCCTAAAGGTCAAACCATTTATTGAAAATATATAATATTGTGTCGCACTTCACGAGCAAAATCCCTAGATTTAATAAGTTGGTATTGGTGGTCTTTTGAACAATCAAGTAAACTTGTGTTCCGTAACATAATATGACATGCCAGGCAAAGATTAAAGATAAAAAAAGTTAATTAAAAATGGTAGTTATATTGAACGCATTTCATGCAAGTGATACAGGATTGGTTCTTAATGAGCTGATATAAGGTGATACTAAGTCGCGTCTCACGCATGAATATAGTGCACATTTTATATACCATTCATTATGTGAAGAGGAAATATTAAACTGAGATTGTTGATTTTGTAATTTTAAGAAACATCTAATTGAAAAACATATATATATTATGAAAATTTAATTTATTTTTGTAACGCATCTTTATTCCGTTCTATTTTGATAATTTTCAAGTGTATTTCTTTCATTTATCATTTTTCCCAACCATTATTATTTTCCTTCATAAAATCATTTTTCTTTAAAAAAATATAAATATAGTTATTGGAAGGCCTTCTCTAGACATAGATCTAAACATCGGATGTAGTGTCGAAGTCAAATCCCTACCCATTCGGCCGTGAAAGTCCAGTAAAATTATTTCAAAAATTTAAAGTGTATTTCTTTCATAAATTTACTTTCCTACAAAATATTTCTCATGTATTAATTGGATAATATATTTTGGGCATAGATCTAAAGATTGGATGTAGTGTCAGGGTCAAATCCTTACCCATTCGGCCGTGAAGGGGGCCGAAAGCGGCAACACATTTTCGAGCTAGCACTTTTTTACGCTAAGTCCAGTGGAATTATTTCAAAAATTTAAAGTGTATTTCTTTCATAAATTTACTTTCCTACGAAATATTTCTCATGTAATAATTAGATATTCTATTTTGGGCATAGATCTAACGATCGGATGTAATGTCGGGGTCAAATCCTTACCCATTCGGCCGTGAGGGGGGTCGAAAGCGGCAACACATTTTCGAGCTGTCACTTTTTACGTGCTAAGTCAATGGGAGTTCATTTTCAATTTTTGAATTTTATTTTCTTCATAAATTCTTTTTCTTTCAAAATATTTTAGATATAGTCATTGCAAGGTGTTGTCTGGGCATAGATTTAGAGATCTGACTGGGTGTCGGGGTCAAATCCCTATCCGTTGAGCCGTGAGGGGCGTCGGGAACGGCAACACATTTTCGAGCTCGGGAGTCAGATTTTTGTTCTCATTTATTACGGATGTAACCTTGTGTAAGCGCGGTGACCCCTTCTCCAGGCGCAGGCCTACGTTGTGTTATGGCTAACCAAAGCAGGTATGGCCACACAGCGCACACCGTTAACATCCGTGTGACTCTGTATGTATAATCTGTGCTGTGCGGTAAAAACGCGAAATAAAAGTCATATAGACTAACCATGAAGTTAAAAAAGAGTTTTTTTCAAGTCCATGGTCAAACTAACAAAATGTGTTGCGTCTTTCGACCCCCCTCGCGGGTTTAGTGGGTAAGGGATTTGACCCCGACACCCCATGGGGACCTTAGAACTAGGCCCAGAAAATTGTTCTTAGTTGAGATCGTGGTCAAATTTCATACAGAAATGAATTTAGGAGAGAAAGAATAAAAATATTTTAAAAGATTTCTCCCATTGACTTAACACGTAGGGAAAATTGTCCCCCATGGGCACCTTAGAACTAGGCCCAAAAAATTGTTCTGAAATCTTCAAATTTCAGAAAACTTAAGCTTTAATGTTCGTACTACTTCCTTAATTTTTGATAAATTTTCTTCAATTTGCGGAAATTTTATATAAATTTTCGGGAAATTTTCAACAATTATCGTAAAAGTTCCTCCATTTCGTGAGGTTTCAATCAATTTTGGAAATTTCTTTCATTTTGATAGACTGTTGAACTTCAATGATCCCTTGCATAAAAGAGAACTCTGACCGTCTGACCGTATTGCCAACAACATTCGTTTATATGATAATGATTGCATCCTCCATCGAACAATTAATTCCCCTTTTTGCTAGCTTCGCCTTTCAAAACTAGTGGCAGTGCTACGGGGGGGGGGGGGGCACGAGGGCACTTTCCCCACGATATCACTTTCCCCCACTCCTTAGTTCTAAGGTCCCCATGGGGTGTCGTGGTAAAATCCCTACCACTAATCCGTGAAGGGGGTTGAAAGACGCAAAACATTTTGTTATATTGGACTTAGTTTTTTTCTCGTCAATTTTCCCTACGTGTTAAGTCGATGGGAGAATTTCATATTTTTTAATTTTCTTTCTCTCCTAAATTCATTTCTATATGAAATATGACCCCGATCGCAACTAAAACAATGTTCTGTGCCTAGTTCTAAGGTCTACATGGGGTGTCGGGGTCAAATCCCCACCCACTAATCCGTGAGGGGGTCGAAAGACGCAACACATTTTGTCAGTTGGACTTAAACTTTTTTTACTTATATAGGCCTACTTCTTACGGATGTAACCTTGTGTAAGCGCTGTGACCCCGTCTCAACCAAAAGGCCGAAAAACGCCAATTTCAACAAGTCCCAATGTAATATGTCATTTGGGCCAATTATTTTAGTGTGCCTGAAGGCTGAATTCTTCAATGTATATGGGATCTATATGAAATTACTCCTCTGATCTTAGGGTCCAACGTGTATATGTGGGTATTTTGGTCCACGAACTAGTTTGCTCCAAAGAAAGGTCTGAAAACCTGAAGTTTCGTCAAAATATGCCATTTGGGCCCATTCTAAAAGATGACTGACGGCCTCAATGATATGTCGCATATATGTCAAGTTATTCCTCTAGCTATACGCCGGTATGTTGGTCCACGAGCTATTTAATGTCAATTTCAACAAGTCACCATGTAATATGTTATTTGGGCCATTTATTTAAAAATAGTTTGCCTGACGTCTTTAATGGATATGGGACCTATGTGAAATTACTCCTCTGATCTTAGGGTTCAACGTGTATGCGGATATGTTGGTCCACAAGCTAGTTTAGGAGCCCAACGGCTCCAAAGGAAGGGCCAAAAACTTAAAATTTCGTCCAAATATGCCATTTGGGCCCATTATAAAGGGTGCCTGACGGCTTCAATGGATATGTCGTATATGTCAAGTTAATCCTTTGGTTAAGGGGTTCCATGTGTATACGTGGGTATGTTGGTCCACGAGCTGTTTTAGAAGCCCCAGGGCACCAAATGGCCAGAAAACGCCAATTTCAACAAATCACCACGTAATATGTCATTTTGGCCATTTTTTTATTGTGCCTGACGGCTTCAATGGATATGGGACCTATATGAAATTACTCCTCCAATCTTAGGGTCCAACGTGTATGCGGATATGTTGGTCCACGAGCTAGTTCAGGAACTTGAGGGCTCCAAAGAAAGGGCCGAAAACCTTAAATTTCGTCAAAATATGACATTTGGGCCCATTTTAGAGGGTGTCTGACGGATTCAATGGATATGTCGCATATGTCAAGTTATTTCTTAGGTCAAGGGGTCCCATGTGCTGATGTGTATATGCTGGTATGTTGGTCCACGAGCTATTTTAGAAGCATCAACGAAGACATTGTTGTGGAATCATAATTTGCTGTTCCACCCACCACATTACTGATGCGCAAGTATATATTGCCTATACGAAGGAAAGGAGAACATCACTGATGCGCTAGTATATATTGCCTACGAAGGAAAGAAGAACATCACTGATGCGCTAGTATATATTGTCTACGAAGGAAAGGAGAGAGAAAAACTTATCAATGTTGACTTTGAAATTATGAACAGAACTCAGTCACGTGGAGCTAACTACCCACTCAGGCAAACCATTCCACTCATTAACAACTCTTTGTTAATAGCTAAAACGCCGAATATCTATCCGTGAGACTCGGAACCAGTGGCGTAGGAACAATTTTTTTCTTGGGGAGGGGGTGGGGGGATGAAGCTTTATTTCTCCAAGGACCCCCACCCCCATCCCCACCCAGAAGCCTCGTTTTTGGCATGGTTTCTTGGGCATGTTTGGCGCTTTCGGCATTTGTTCTTTTTTTTTTTTCCAAAGAAGAATGAAAAAGTGACATTCTTGTTATCTTCTTTTTGAACTCTAACAGACTTGCTAACAGTTATCATAAAAGGCAGAAGTTGTGGTTAAGTTGGGGTCCCCAAGCCTAGCCAATAAGAGGCCGTTTCAAATATATAAATATGTTTGTATAGGTCTATCACTTTTTACAAAAAGGAATCGATCGTAGACTCCAGGCCATGGAGCTAAAAAAGAGACCAAGCAGATACGCACAAAGAAAAGACACGTGATAGTCTGTAAAATATTGTAAAATATGTTTATTCAATATGTCCAAGCTTACATCTATAAAACAACCTTCTTTGACATATCTGAGCATGAGGAAAGCTGTTTTCAGGTATATCCCGTCAGCCCATGAGATCAATTTAAGTAAGGGGTTGTCCAGCCTATAACAAAACAGTTCTTCCTCTATGAAAAAGCATTTCTTTCTCTTTCTACATGTACAGTTATATTCAAACATTCCTGGGGAAAATAACTGTGCTGCCCGCGCTCAGAGTCTGCGGTAGCACGCAAATGTTATGTTTAATACAGCTTCGATCAGCTCAAAATGATTATGAGGGTGCTAAGAAGTAAGAAAGTCTTCATCGAAATTACATTACCTTTTTTTTCAACATAATCAAAGAAATTAGAACATATGACAATATCCTATAAAGTTATATTATCTAAAGTGGGTATGAATAAGTCTTATAAGGGGGTTTTCGTATATGAGAAGTAGGGGAGCTAAAGCATAGTTTAGCCCCTGAATTTTGACTGGAAGGGTTAAAGTCCCCCCCCCCCTCCAGCCCCCCGCTTTCTACGCCCTTGGTGAGAACTCTTTGGTCAACTTCAAACTGTTAAATACCACGTGTCACATGAGGATTAGCTGAAACATGCAAGAAATTACAGGAAGCCAAAGCATTACTACCAGATAGGAACTTAAAAACCTGAATCATATCGCCACGTACTCTTCTCAATTCAAACGTAATCAAACCAAGCATTCGCAACCTAGATTTATAAGAGACATTCCCTACTTCGGGAATAAGTCTAGTGGCTTTTCCCTGAACCTGCTCCAAGATGAATTTATCCTTCTCATAAAAGGGACTCTAAACCTGAATGGCATACTCAAGACGAGGCCTGACTAACTACTTATACAATTTAAGGACAACCTCTCTACCAAGAAAACAATTTTTTTTTAATCAAACCAAGCATCCTATTTGCCCTTGCAGCTGCTGCTAAAGCACACTGTTTAGAAGGCTTCAGATTGCTAGTAATGACAACAATGACTACAATCTTGGACAAAACTCATTCAGTCATTGAATATGTGATATTTTTCATGAAGCTACTTTTCTATTGTAAATTATTCCACATTTAGAAATTAGAAATGCTGGAAACGTTTTCTGTTGCTTCTTCAATCTCTATTCTTCCAATTGTAATTAATATTTTGAAATTTTAAGGACATTTGTATCATTTCATTGACGCTGCCAGTGTCCCCGTCCCCTACCTCACTATATTAATTGTCCTCCCCTTCCCCTCCCCTTCCCCATTTAATGTTGGCCGTTGTTACCGTTTTTTCTGGAAATGCCGTTAAGAAAGAAAGAAATTCAACATTGAAAAGAGGGGAGGTGGTAGGAAGTTACAATTTTTGGAAAATATGAAAGAAACATAACACTGTAACATATGTATTTCTCAAAAAGCTGAGGTGTTCCAACAGTTTTGTCCAAGATTGTCTGAGAAAAAATGTAAATTTTTCGCTTAGATAACTTGCATTATTTCTCGATAGCAGATGTATTTTGAGTGTCTAGAGAATATTTCAAAGACAATAAGCTATATGATGAATAAGAATAGACTTGAGGATTGGAATAAATGAATAGATCAATGGAAACTATTTTTATGTGTTTTTGAAGGTTGCAAATACCTCAGAATTCGAGCGCTTTTCGGGGATGGAATGGAAAAAAAAAATGACGATAAAAGACTGTGCTTAATCTAAGAACATGTATTAAAGCTATTTAATAGATAAAAATCGAGGAAATAAAAGGGGATGTCGACCCTCACGTAATCAACAGGATTCGTACCCATGTTCCAATGATTTGAAATCCATCCTATTGTCCGCTACCCCACCACGACGCTTGCAACATTCTTGAAATGAAATAGGAGGAAGAATGGTAGAGCTCCGATTTATGTGAAATCTTTATACAAATCAATACAAGTAAAGTCGTTTCATGAATTTATCTCTTAATTTCTTTCACAACTTTCAATATTATCAAACAATTTCTTTTTACGGATTGCGTAATACACCGATATTAGTAAAAAGATGCATCCTGAAACGGTCTACCCTTGTTTTTCTAAAGTTTGAATCTTCAATACTATTTCCCCTGACTTTTAGGGTAGACTGTGGAGCTCTTTTATATGGCTTCATAGTTACCCTTAAATGATCCCCTATCCTACTTCGATGTATTTTTCAATCCACCCCCACCCCCACCCCTTCCCACCACATCCGTTTTTAATTAACACTGCCTGACCAATTTGTTGCGAAATGGACCAATTGACAGATTTTGAGTATAAGTTTCCGATTTGTATTTTGCTTAATACAAAATAAACGCCAATTTTTTTCAAGAATATCATGGGATTTTCTCAAACAATCTTGGAGAAAACTCGTTGAAACACTTGGTGAAAATATGTGATGTTTTTTCATGAAGCTAGTTTTCTATTGTAAATTATTCCACATTTAGATATCAGAAATTTGTATCTGTTGCTTCTTCAATCTCTACTCTTCCAATTGTAATTAATATCTTAGTATTTTAAGGACATTTTTATCATTTCATTGACGCCGCCAGTGTCCCCGTCCCCTACCTCACTATATTACTTGTCCGACTCGGAGGGGGAGGGAAGTTCCCTCCGCCTTCCCCTCCCCATTCAATGTTGGCCGTTGTTACTGTTTTTCTGAAAATGACGTTAAGAAAGAAAGTAATTCAACATTGAAAATGAATAACTTTGCGTTTATCAACATTGAATGACATCTGCCACGTTTGGGCAGTTGGGACCAAGTAATTTAACTTATCCAGATCAGTAGCAAATGGTAGCATTGCACTGAACACATCTAAGTACATGTATACACGTTACACCGGTTCCGCATGGTAGGTAAAAACATTCAATGTTGGTCAATGCAAAGTTATTCATTTTGGTCAGAGCAATTTGGCTTTTGATTACTACACTAATGGTTCAAATTTTAGTTGCGTTGATTAAGAAAGGGATTTAGTTGTTGTCATTACTAGCAATCTGAAGCCTTCTAAACAGTGTGCTTTAGCAGCTGCAAGGGCAAATAGGATGCTTTGTTTGATTAAAAGAAATTGTTGTTTTCTTGGTAGAGAGGTTGCTCTTAATGTGTATAAGTTGTTAGTCAGGCCTCACCTTAAGTATGCTATTCAGGCTTCGAGTCCCTTTTATGAAAAAGATGAATTCATTTTGGAGCAGGTTCAGCGAAGAGCCACTATAATTATTTCCGAAGTAAGGAATCTCTCTAATGAATCAGGGTTGCGAATTCATGGTTTGACCATGCTTGAGTTGAGAAGAGTACGTAGCGATATGATTCAGGTTTTTAAATTCTTATCTGGGAGTGATGCTTTGACTTCCTGTTATTTCTTGCATGTTTCAGCTTATCCTCATGTGACACGTGGTAACAGTTTGAAGTTGACCAAAGAGTTCTCAAGGATAGATACTCGGCGTTTTAGCTTTTCGTAAAGAGTTGTTAATGAGTGAAATGGTTTGCCTGAGTGGGTAGTTAGCTCCAATTCTGTTCACAATTTCAAAGTCAACATTGACAATGACAACAATTTATTTCCGGCTTTGTACATCAACATAAAAAACGTTAACAAAATAATGTATGCATACATAACAAAATAAATAAACATAACTGGAAAAGGAGAAAAAAGACGTATAACACTTTTTAATCAATTCCTCCAAATCAATTCACATGCAAAAACTAAAATCAAAATTAGAATGGCTGGAAAGAAAATGGAAAAGGGAGAGAGAGAGAGAGGTGGGAAAAAATAAAGCAAAAATAAAACATTTACAGTGATACATAACTTTAAGGTTATGTTTGGCAATTTGTTAAGTTGGATTTAATTATTTTTCCTTATACCTTTTTCTGAAAATATTAATGTTATTGCAGTTGGTAATGTTTTCATCACATGTATTTCACAGTTTAACCTCAGTGATAAAAATGCAGTGCTGCTTTTAGGTTGTTCGGACATATTTCTGTTTATATTTTGTAACTGTAGTTAGTAAAGTTTATCAAAAAATAAGAGAGAAGATTACATGGCAATGACACATGGAAAGCTTTATACATAAAAATAGCAATCTTAAGTTCAATAATCTGAAACAAAGTCAATAATCTCATACTATAAAATATTTTAGAAGTGTGATCAAGAAAATTTGCCTTAAAAACAATTTTAATAGCCGTTTTTTGTTTTAAGAATAAGGGTAATATATTTGAATAATATGTACTACCCCAGACCTCAGCACAATATGAAATATATGGTAGGAAAAGAGTGCAGTATAAAGTACGAAGAGCTTCCCTATTTAATAAAAGGCTGGCACGATAAAGTACTGTTATACTCTTAGATACTTTACTTGATAAATAAGAAATGTGGTCCATCCAATTAAGCTTATCATCAATTACAAATTTTCTGACATGGACCGTTTCAATATTAGCATCATAAATTGTAACGAATAGATTTGTTTTTCATTTATAATTTGTGAATAACACATAATTAGTTTTACTCACATTAAGTGACAGCCTATTGACATTGAACCATTGGTGAAGCTTATTCAACTCACTGCTAACCTGCCTACATACAATTTCAACGTCACTATTAGAACAAAATATATTTGTATCATCCGCAAATAGTATAGATTGTAGTACGTCTGATACATTACATATATCATTAGTATAGATAATGAATAATTTAGGCCAAAGAATTGAGCCTTTGGGAATACCACAAACTATACTAGAAAGATCTGAATTAACATCATTTAGCTGTACATACTGTTTCCTATGACTTAGATAACTATCAATCTGTCAATCCAGTGACCACGAATTCCATAGTGCTTTAACTTCTTTAATACTGTCTTGTTAGGGCCGTTAGAAAGGTCTTCTCTGAATAAGGGAGGGGGAACTGTCAAATTGCCCTTTCAAATTAACTTAGTTAATTAATTAATCATTAACTGAAAATGTAAATTTCCCGCGGGATATCCTGAAACTTTTTACTTTGTTTATATCTAAATGTTTGTTTCCCGGGTCCCACGCACGTTAACAGCAGTAACACTAACGCTGGCCAGTTAGTTGTATCGATAGGCAGCAAGCTTACTATACAACTATGACTGATAGCTAATTCTAAATAGCGTTTGTTATGGAGTCTGAGGTACTATTAAATTGATAGTGTGTAATTTATGTTGCATGACAGCACTGATTAGGTGGAGTGATTTCAGCAGGTGTCATACAAGTGCTTGAAACTTCCAAGTTGTTGAATGGTAGTAGATTGGCCTAGACTATCTGGGGTATAAGATTAGGCTATACTTAGCCCCCAACCCCGGGGTGGGGATAATGGGGGTAAATGGGGGTCAGTGACATATGGTTTTGGTATTTAGGGTAGATCGTGATTTGGGTGAGGGGGCGGGGGCTGGTTTGGAATTCAGGTGAGGGGATGATAGGATTTGGGATTCAGGAGGGGGAGTCCGTGTTAGGATTTGGGTGAGGGGCTCCGTATAATGCCAAAACTTCCTTACCTACCGTTAACAGGTTTAATTTAGCATTTGTGACTGCAGTTTAAATTCTTGCAAATCATCATAAGTTGAAGGAAATATTATGGGATGTATTTTTTATTGGGAGTAGGTCTAGGTCTAGGTCCGAGAAAACAATCCCTAGCTAAGCCTGCTCCTACTGTTTCTTTCATGTTTGCAGGTTAGTAAGAAAGTGACAGCGGTTGTTAGACTTAGGGTGTATGACGTAGTTAAAGTATAAGAGGCAGCGAAGGTCATTTTATGCTAAGGCTGGGCCACTGACATGTTGACAGGGAATAATTTTTAAATTGCTCCCAAAATTTGGAAATCTTAGCATTCAGTACATCCAATTATAGATGTAACAGTTACATTAAGCACTGACATTTAATTCAAATTTTACGTTGTGAAAGTCCTAAAAAATTCCGCTCAATCTTCTTTTCATTAGTCACTGTCACTTCGAAAAATCTGCACGCTCAGCCTTCACCTCCCGTAGTCGTCTCGCAGCGCAGCTGACAACAGACCAGCCAACATTGTTTACAAGGCCGTGCAAGTGTTACGTTATTGTTCGAGCATTACGAGAACGTAAAATAAATTGCGTCATTGTTCTAAAAGCGTCCACTCTGCTATGACGTCATAAAAAGACACCTGGTTCAAGATTCTGTCGATTGCCGATTGCATCCGAAATAGACCTAGTACAGTAGTAGTAGTAGCATCGAAGAAACGACTGAAAATATATTTATACTGTATGTAGGAAAACATGTTTATTGCTTTTTTCATTTAAGCTGAAGCAACTTGTTTCAGTCTTTCTGTAATTTCCGTTTTCAGAGATTGGTCATGTGATTGTACTTTTTGATGTAGGCCTAGGTCTACCAGTTCTGCGAAAATGTATATCACACTTTGAACCATGCATGGGACAGGTATTTGTTTATTGTCATATACCAACAATACACTTTCGACTGTAAACGACAGCAATCACATTCACACAACGTCAGCATACAGACACTGGTTAAATTCAAAGAAATTAGGGCCAAACGATGGTAAATGGTCCATTCTCGCCACAGGTCTTCATAATCCTAATCCTATTCCTAGCATTATCTGTTGGGTCTGAATCTGAATCGGTAAAGTCAGAAAAGATCCTTCAAAAGGACATGAACGCTAAGCGAGCATAAAAAGTATGAGTAAAAACAAAAAAAGAATGTAGTTAGCAATACAAGTGTTAGTAAGTTTAGCTTTGAAACAGTTGAGACTTGGTGCATGTACAAATACAATGTCTGACGGTAAAGCTTTCCAATCCTTTAGTGTGTGAGGGAATGAAGAGTGTTTATATACATTCTTTTTAGCATAGGGAACCTGGAAATTAAGGTCATGATAATTTCTTGTATTAGTTCTGACGGTGGGGATAAGTTTATCTTTATTGATGGCGACAAGATTGTTATTGATTTTATATAGCATATGTAGCCGGGTGTTGTATCTTCTTGTTTTTAGCAGGGGCCAATCTAATTTATGAAGCATCTTTTTCACACTACATTTATAAAAGTAGTCTGCCATACAGAACCTGGCTGCTCTCCTTTGAATAGATTCAAGTTTATCCACATTGCACTGGTGATGGGGGTCCCAGACTGCTGATGCACACTCAAGTACTGGCCTGACTAGAGCTTTATAAGCAGTGGATTTAACTTCGGTGGGACAGTTTGAGAGGTTACGTTTTAATAGGCCAAGTACAGAGTTAGCTTTCTCGGTTATGTTATGTATATCTTTATCCCATCTAAGTTTATTATCAATTTCAACACCTAGGTATGGGTGGGAGTTGACATGTTTTAGTGGCTGGTTGCATTAGGTATAAACAGGTGATTTAAAGCATTTCTTAGAGGAAATTGACAAGATGTAACATTTAGAGGGATTAAAATTCATTTGCCATTTGTTTTGCCATTGTTCAAGTTTGTTAGGATCACCTTGGAGGATTTGTTGGTCAGAGGGGTTATCAATTGTTCTGTACACAAGGCAGTCATCAGCAAACAGTCTAACTGTGCTGTTTATATTATCAGGCATGTCATTTACATATAAAAGGAGAAGTAATGGACCTAAGACAGAATCTTGTGGTACACCGGATAAAACCTGTTAAGAATCAGAGATTTCACCATCACAGACAACACGCTGGATGCGCTTGTTAAGAAATGATGCAAACCAGGCCAGGAGATTTCCATCAATGCCATAGGCGGAAAGTTTGGATAACAGGCGCTGGACTTCATCAAAGGCTTTTGAGAAGTCAAGAATAGCCATAGAGATGTTACTGTTTTGGTCAATTTGTTTAGAGATATCATTTATTGTTAAGAGGAGTTGTGTTTCAGTCGATCTTTTTGCCGGAAGCCATGTTGTAAATCAGTTAAGATATTATGCTCATCAAGGAATTTCATCACATGTGAGTGGATTATATGCTCAAGGATTTTACTACAAAAGCAGGTGAGGGAAGTAGGTCTATAATTAGCTGGGTTTTGTTTATCTTTTAGTCCGATCCTCCCCCTATGGACGACATTTTCCGAGGGGTAAGATTTTTGCCTCACCCTATGGACGACATTTTCCGAGGGGTAAGATTTTTGCCTCACCCTATGGACGACAATTTTCGAGGGTAAAGAATTTTATCAATTTTTTTCTCCGAGGGGTAAGATTTTGCTTTACACATATTTTCCGAGGGGTAAGAATTTTTGCTTAATAGGCCTAGCCTAAAAACATATTTTCTACATAAATTTGAAGAAGTTCAAGAAGATTCCAAAGGAACATGGTCAATTATGAATAACTTACTTCATAAGGAAAAAGCTAGAACAACTGTTAACGATACTTTTAAAGACAACAACCATAAAATTCAAAACCCAACAAAAATTGCTAGTGATTTTAATAGTTACTTTGTTGAAATTGGACCTTCTTTATCACAAAATATACAATCTCGAACGCATGCTAAAGATTTTCTCAAAAATAATACTCACAATCCCCACTCTCTTTTTCTATTCCCAATGACCCAAGAAGAAATTCTGAAGATAGCCTCTCAATATTTAAAGCCAAATAAAGCTGCTGGTTTTGATAACTTTAAACCCTCTATTATGAAGAAAATAATACACCTAGTTGTAGCCCCTTTAACACATATCTGCAACGTTTCCCTTTCAAGTGGTATTGTTCCTGACAAAATGAAAACTGCAAAAGTTATCCCTGTTTATAAAAAAGGTGATCCTAAATCTTATGGTAATTATCCCCCCATTTCTGTCCTCTCATGTTTTTTTAAGGTGCTTGAACGGATCGTGTATAATAGAGTATATGATTTCTTAAATCAGCATGATATACTTTTTGATGGTCAATATGGTTTTCGTCAAGGTATGTCCACTGAATTAGCTCTTACTGATGCAGTTGATAAGTTATATAGTGCCCTTGATGAAAAACATCCATAGGAATTTTCCTTGATTTACCGAAGGCCTTTGATACAATTGATCAAGATATATTAAGTTATAAGTTGTCCCATTATGGAATAAGAGGTACCTGTTTATCTTGGTTTTGTAGCTATTTGTCTAAAAGAACGCAATTCACATATTTTAATAATGTATATTCTGATCCCCTTTTTATTCAATGTGGTGTTCCGCAAGAATCAATTTTAGGTCCGCTCCTTTTTATCATTTATGTAAATGATTGAAGTCAACTATCATCAAATTCTTCACTTTTTTTTTCACAGACGATACTAATTAATTTTTTTCTGATGACAATCTTTATAATCTTCAACAGTTAGTTTGTAATGAGCTTGATCTTTTTCACAACTGGTTTACCGCTAACAAATTAGCCCTTAATATTGATGAAAGTAGCTGTGTAGTATTTAGTAATAGTGAAGATTATTTTGATTTTGAAATTCATTTTAAAGGGAAATCTCTTGTACTGTACGTACTAATAAGATTAAGTTTTTAGGTATTAATATTGATTACAAACTCTCATGGCATGACCATATAGATATTATTTTATCAATGTTTCAAAAGGTGTCGGTATATTATCGAAGCTTAAGCATATCTTAAACACTCAAACATGTTCTTTGCTGTATCTATTTAAGTTTATCATTGCCACATTTCTTATATTGTTCAACAATTTGGTCTGCCTGCAGTAAATATTACATAAATGAATTAATAGTCCTTCGAAAACGTGCAATTCGTCACATTAACAATTCTGATATTTATGAACACACAAGTTCTTTATTTTCTTCCCTTAACCTGTTAAAACTGCCAGATCTAATAAGCACTAACATTGCTATTTTCACCTTTAAATGTATGCATGGTAGCTTACCCAATTATTTTGATTCATTCTTTACTGAAAACAATCAAATACACCTGTATAACACAAAAAAGACAATAACATACATTCCTTTCCTTGTCGTAAAAATACCGCCTTAAGTAGTCTAAGAAATCGGGCAGTTAACCTTTGGAATTCATTACCTCATGGAATAGAATCATCAAAAACAGTTATACCACTCCGTAAACATCTTAAGACATACTTTATCCAAACGTATTGATTTTTGTATTGTTATGTTAGGGAAGGGGGTATTTTCAGTGGACGATTCAAATACTATATTTTGTATCCACGGGTGGTGGGTGGTATTAGGGGTGGGATGGTTATGGGTGGGGTCGTTTTTTGTTTTATCTTTATTCTTGCTTAGATACAACTATGTATATACTACTGTAAGTAGATTAAGTCATATTATCTCATTACTTTGAGGGAGTGCCCTACTCGTTAAGCCATGCTGGTTTTTTAGGGCTTCGCCTTTTACAACCTCCTGTATTTTTGTTATATGTACAGTATATCGTCGTTGCCGTCGTCATTATTATCATTGTTGGTATTATTATTTGTATCATCATTATTATTATTATCATTATTATTGTTGTTGTTGTTTTGAATGTTGTGAAGAAACATATAATTGAAATAAAATGAAATAACCGTGTAGGCTATACTAACATTAGTTATGGAATCATTTACCATCATTTGGCCGGAATTTCTTTCACTTGAACCCATTTCTGTATGATGACATTGAGTGATTGCTGTTGTTTACTGATCTGCGGCCTCACGAAGGTTATGGTTTTTTCCTAGGCACAACATTGGAGATGAAAGACGCCTTAACATCTTCACTTTACACAACTTCCCTGAGAATATTCTTCACTAAAATATTAAAAATCTTTTATCACTAGGTTCACAACAGATGTATTGTTTATCCACAAAATAATCCCATATGAAACTTACTTGGAAATGGTAAAATTTATCTATTTTCTGTGAGTCTTCTGTTCATAATGTGAACAGCTATTCAGCCATTACTTTAAGAGCAGAACTAAATTTTGTTGATTATTCATGAGGTCAAAGTTCAATACAAATTTTTACTTGTTATTTGAATCTATTTAAATGTGCATGACTTGTTAGTCAATTAGCTGTAAGACAACCATAGAAATAATATGACATCAACATAAACAATTACGAGTGACAGAAACTTTGAAGGAACTAACTGGGGAAAACTATTTCGCTAAAACAAGCATAAAGGGTCTTCTAATTTTGTCTTTTTTGAGCACTAAAACAACGTCAAAAAACTATGTATAAGAATTAAAGCAAGAAAGTACATAATATGGTAAGATAGCAAGTTTGGAGCAAATTTCGCCCTATTGACCTACATGTAAGTTTGGTAGTCTAACGTTCAACATACCTTCACCTTTATATATGGAAAGTGTAATAACCACTGTACATGCCTCCAGTATGTCAAAAAGTGTGTCGTGGGAAGTGACTAATAGCTAATCGTGTACGAGCTCAGTATGATTTTGCTAAGTTGGAGGGGAAATTTTATCATTACAGTTGATGGGATATTTTTTAGGGATACTTGTGTTGCCTCAGCCAGTCAGTGAAAATGAATGGTGCTCATAAATGTTGGAAACTGTTATCTAATACACAAGATATTTAAAGAAAAATAAATTCTGTCCAGTATTTGTTAAAAAATGACAAAAAATTGGTTTTTTTTCCATTGACTGGCAATGATAACTGACTGTTTGTTTTTCCCTTTGACTGAAGTTTGAGATCGTCAAAAAAGCATTGTTACATCGTCGTGCACCACAACACTCCCAGATGTCTGACCTAGAGAATAACTAGGGCCTAGGACTAGAGTGGTACTTAATCTAGTTTACATTAGAATCCTGTACTACCCCCTCCTCTCCCCCTCTCCCCCAGTGCTTTCCATATTTCCATCCCTGACATTTGGTGCTTTCTGCCCCTAAAAACAAATGCTCATATTTTAAGAACCACATGTCTGTTTTGTTTCATATTTGGTGTAATTGTGATGTTAGATAGTGTGTACATGTTCATGGTACCAAAACGTTGAATTTCATTAATATGCATTTTGGGCAGGGCTTAACATGATTGTTGAAAAGAGCTTGTAAACACGGTATCTAAAGAATGATAAACTGGATTCATATGTGATACACAGATAGCCCATGGTCTGTGGATGTGCCTTTATATTGGTTTGGTGGTTATACCATGCATATTAATGAGTAGGCAGGGCTTAATGTAAACATCTTGAAATGCTCATATACTAACAATTACATTGTTTGTTTTATGTCATATTTGGTATAATTATGATATTAGCTAGTGTGTACATGTTCATGGTACCAAAATTTTGAATTTCATTGATATGTATAGTGGGCGGGGCTTAACATAATTTTGTTGAAAAGAGCTTGTAAACACAGTATCTCAAAAACGATACGTGGGATTCAGTTCATATGTGGAACACAGATAGCCCATGGTCCGCAAATGTGCCCTTTTCTTTTTGGTAGCAATGACATGCATATTAATGAGTAGGCAGGGCTTAATGATAATAAAAAAAAATTAACAACCGCATGTCTGTTTTATTTGATATTTGGTGTAATTATGATGTTAGCTAGTATGTGCATGTTTATGGTATCAAAATGTCCAATATATTGGCAAATAAATGTTCTAAGTTTTGACTCTTGTGAAGTGGTCTTGCTGTTTTCTAAAAAACTAAATCTAGACTTAGTCAGTCAATGTCTGTGTGTGTGGGGTGGGGGTGGGGGAGCTTAATTCTGTGTTAAATCAAAAGAATATTGACATTCTCTTTAAGGGGGCAGAAATATGTGTAAAGAAAACCCTAAATTTTGCAGACTTTTTGTGTCTTTCTTTAAAACTCTTGAATCACTTCATGACTTTATAGGAGAAACAATTTGAGACTTTTTGAAAACTGAAAGGCATTTAAAGTGACATGGCATTCTTGTCATATTTTTACTAACGAAATCAAAGTAGGGCCTATGGCCTAAATCCAGTTGGGGGTGGGGGTTAGGCAAATTTATCATCAACAATTCCACATTTGGGATGAAAACACATTAAATTTGTCAGTGATGTAAATGAATTTGATAGGGCCTGCAAACAAATTATTGTTTTAGAGTCAAACTTTTCTCTTTTCTGCTTATACAGATAAAGGTTTCTAAACTTTTCTGCTGGATTGCCAGCCTGAGAGTTTTCTTTCTGCTGATTTCTTGGTTTACACTTGGGATTTGTTCAAAGATCCTGCCACTTTTGATGCAAGTAAGAGGTAGATTGATAGATATGAGGCTTTATATTCTGATAGGTCATGGCAGGGCTGCTAATAGAATCGCGAGGCCCTGTGGTAAACTAACATTTGGGTCCCACATATTCTGAAAAATTCCAAAAAACAAAAGATTACTTCCAAAAAAGGGTCTTCAGCTATTTTAGTCCAATTAATACGTTTTTGCCATTGTCAAGCATGTGTTTTTGCTGATTTTTGCACCTGTGGTCATGTTTTTTATCATTTTTTGGTCCCCTGAAATAAACTTGGGTATATTTTGGGGCTTCTGAGTCTGTGGTAACTTGTTCCCCTCCCCTCTCGCCAGGTCGTGGATGGAAGAAAAACCTGGGTGGTGAAATTGAGGTCCTCAGATTTGTATTGGATTAGTCTCAGTAGCTAATCTGTGTCAACCAGATTGAATCATGATCTACGTATATATTAAACATGGTTTGTAACTGAAAAATCAGGCAAATTTTACGTTGCATTTACAGAATGTTGTAGCAGCCAAGAGACACAACCACTTGACATTTCAGCATGGCAAAATCCAAGATCATGTCGTATCTGTTATGGCTGATTGGAGGCCTTTTTGGACTGCACCATTTTTACCTGGGGCGTGATCGACAAGCATTTCTATGGTGGTGTACTTTTGGATTTTTCACAATAGGATGGCTTCGGGATATTTACAGAATTCCATCGTACGTAAATTCTGCAAATGAGGAGAAAGATTTTATGGAATGGCTGAGTGAACTCATGAGAAAAAGGGAAAAGCCACCATTTTCAGTAGCAAGATTTGGAGGCCAGCTTAGCATGGGAACATTTTTTGGCTATCTATGTTTTGCATCGATTTCAGAGGAATTAGTTAACAAATATGCATTTATACCATTCCTGATTGTACCTCTTGCCATTGCAATTGGTATTACACAGTTGGAAATGCCGGTAGAGAAGAAGGTCCGCTTAAGTCAACAGTTATTACAGCTTATGTTACATATGTTATACTCTGTACTCAGCCCAACAGTATTGCACTTTCAACCTTGATTAGTACTATTATGTTTCAAAGGAAGAGAAAATTTCAAAGAACTCCAGGTTCGTCAAGAAGACGGACTGTTTGTTCCAGATTACTCATTTTAGGATTAGCAGGTACAGTATCTCAATCTTACCAATTTAGCTTTGCTTTGAATTAATGTTTGGAAGAATAATGACATGAGGAACATATTCATGTGAAAGTTTTTTGTGTAGAGGTCTGTGAGCACATACAATAGAGGCAACTTAATTTGAATTGTTCCTAAAATGTGTACTGTATGTGGACATGTAGTGACTTATAAACATAATAGTCTTAAAATTATCTCAAAAGCACTGGCATTTTCCAAGTTATGACTCATCACAATTCAAAGAATTTGTAATTTAGGCAAAAGGTATGATGTATGAAAGAGAGGTCTCTCAAAACAATTAATGTAATTCTTTAAATTTCTGTCCTAAGTTTCAGTCATTAAAAATTATTGGACTGTTTTCTCCCACTAAATTTTGACAGAGAGTATGATGGAGATTAAAAACCTTGGTCTTATTCAACTGCTCCCATTCAAATAACGGTAATGAAGGATTGAACAACAAAATGATAACAAGGTTTAATAAAGCCTGAAACTTCAAAATGCTATCACAGGATCGGATCAGTTTTTACCCAAGTTTGGTGGAGCACTTTCATGGTTTGTACATGTAGCATACTTCAGCTTCTTTAGTTGTTGCTACAGGTCCACAGATCTTCAAAATATTTCAAACATGAAATAATACAAAATCCAGAAAATTGGTACCAAATAAGTCATTTGACAGTTTGTCAGCCCTGCAGCAAATTTGCGATGTCCTAATGGACAAACCTCTCTATTTCTTGGCTTTTTCAGCTCTTATCTTCAAATACTCAGAATTGAAAGCTACTTTAAATCGATGGAATTATTTAAGATTAAAATGATTAAGCACTGCAGTAGGATTTAGCAGGCATGGGGCATTGGGAAGTTCCTTTTCAGATCTGGGAAAAATTACATGTAAATTTAATTGGTCAGAACGTACAGTATCTCTTATATTGCCACAGTTGTTTGCTATTGACAGGTGACTTGGTGTGGAACATTAAGGTATGTGCCTTGTGCACACGGGATGCAGAGAATTATTAGCAATGAGTATAGTGGTCATAAATGATCGATTATTGATTGTCATAAATCAAGAAGAAGCAAAATTTAAATACAGCATTTATGAGATAATGATTGGTTGTGGGTGAAAATTGATTTATCTTCAAGATTTTACCTCACAGACTTTCTTATACCTGTGACAGACATGTGTATGACTCATTTTTTTATATCTAAAGATACAAAATCGTACATTTTTGAAAGAATTTCCATAAAGATTTTGCTTGTTACTTTTTAAGGGGTTTGCTGTATGGCCCTTATACTTTTGTATTTTTGTATGACATCATAGGATGCGTTGTAACAGGAGCATGGACATGTGCAATATACTTCAATGGATCTGTGACAACTGCTGAAGGAGAGACAATCAAAATCAGAGATGCTGTAGACCACTTCTTTGAGTCTCCATTTTGGAGGGAGTTCAAGGAAACCATCTGGGCCCTTTACGAGGCGGGGAAGGCAAATGGTTGGAAACAACTCTGGATGGACCTAATGGAAGCCCTGGATCCACAGGGAGAGAAAAATGCCCTGCAGGTGGGAATTATTAATAGTGAATATGAACCATATTTTATTAGCTCAACCAACACAGAGTGTTCTTTACGCAGTTGGAACAATCTACAATTCTGATGGTTATATCTACGGGAAAATCAGGTGTTCGCGGGAAAAAAAAAATAATAATTAAAGGAGACACAAACCCACAGAATAATTTGGGTTCTATTTGGGTAAAAATGTATGAAGATTCTAAAAATAAATACTGTTTCCCTTAAATATAAAAACCAGTTTCCAGATTTCATTGAAAATTTGAGGCCTTATGGAGGTGGCCATATTGTTTGATGTATTTTGAAACTGCCGGTTTTCATGTCCAGAAGTGACGTTTTAAAATCAGTTCCGGTATTTTGTTACCATGAAATATTTCACGAAAAGACAACTTTTAACAACGACAATTAGGGTTTACTTAGTGCAAATGAGTGCTTTAGAAGTGCAAATAAATTTTGATTTGAAAGATTATTTGCTTTACTTTGAAGATTATAGTTTTCTTTCAGTGAGGAAATATAATTTTTTTCTTGCCTCTATTTCAGAACCAGTTAGTTGAAACTCTCTCATAGTACACTGTACAGTAGTACTACTAGTAGGTTTACGTTAGGCTAGTTTTTTATCGTAGGCTTAGCGTAAGTTTTCATCAGTTTAGGCCTAATGTTACCGATGGGGGATAATAACTACTGACTGAAAAAACAGTTCCAAAAGAACGATTTGTACAGCCATGTGTTTGGCGTTCTGACACAATTTCTTAAACTTTCTCGCTACTAATAAAATCTTCTTTACTTTAACAAATCAATTTCCACACGGATGTACAGTAGTATGGTAAAGGTGCATAGGCCTAGATGTTTTTACACATATCATGCAGAAATGGAACTGATTCCATGACATCACTAGAAGTCACTTTCAACCCAAGCATTAACGACACTGTGGACAACCTTGGCCTCAACATCAAACGTGCTCTCTACGTGGACGACTTCACCATCTTTTACTCCTCCCCTAGCTTTCCTTTTGTCGAAAATAGGCTCCAACTTGGCCTCAACCAGCTGCAAGTCTGGTGCAACAATAACGGTTTTAAATTCTTCAAAGACAAGAGTGCATGTACTTCTGTCATTTCAACAACTTCCACCCCGACCCGAACCTCGTGCTCAATGGCAATCGCATCCCTAAAGTTGAACACACTAAAGTTCCTGGGTTTAAGTCTAGACCCCAAGGTCTCCTACAAGCAACACATCACCAACCTGAAACAGAAATGCAACAGCTCCCTCAACATTCTCCGCCTCCTCTCCAACACCACTTTGGGTGCGAACCACCATGCTCTCCTCAAAATCTTTAGGCTCACCATTCGTGCCAAGCTTGACTACGGCAATATTGTCTACTGTGTCGCTCACAACTCATACCTCAACCACATCAACACCATCCAAAATGAAGCCCTCAGGCTTTGTCTGGGTGCCGACAGGACCTCCCCAATCACCAGCTTTCATGCTGAAGCCAACGAACCCCCCTTTCTGCTAAGGTGTAGAAAGCTTGGCCTTCATATGCTTTTAGAGATACTCACCAACACCCACAACCCTCTTTACAACCTCATTAGGTACCCCAATTTCTCCACCCTCTTTGATAGGACTAAAACCCTATCCCCTCCCTTACGCTTACACATTAAATCAGACCTCCATCTCATCATCAACCCTGCCACTCTTGGCACCTTCTCCTGGCCCACTTTTCCTTCTTGGGCCAAACCCCTCCCTTCTATCCACCTGAGCTTCTTCACTCATCACAAAACCCAAACCCACCGTAACCTCTTCACCAATCTCCACAACCAAATCAAAGACCAATTCTCAAACTACACCTCCATCTATACTGATGGCTCCAAGAAAGGCAACAAGAGCTGCTGCTGCCGTCATCCAAGACATCATCGGTAGCAGACTTTCCGACTACTTGTCCATCTTTTCAGCCGAGGCAAAGGCCATCCTCCTCGCCCTCAACTTTATTGAGTACTCTCTGCTCAGCCACTTTGCCCATCTTCTCCGACTCCCAAGGCTGTTCTTACTTCTTTATTCAATCTTAAATGGGATAACTTCACATCCTACCTCCTCCTCCGGAAACTCCTTTCGCCCACCTTCTGCAGGAAAAGTATTCTTTTCTTCTGGATACCCAGCCATGTTGGCATACCTGGCAATAACAGGGCTGATGTAGTCGCTATGCTTGCGCTCAACCTCCCCCCTACCCCATTTCCCAAAACCCCTTCTGACATCAAACCGCTTATCCCTTCCCTTGTTCGTGACTGCTGGCAAACCTCAAACTAGAAACTTAAGTGTGTTCAACTTTAGGAATGTGATTGCCATTGGGCACGAGGTTTGGGTTGGGGTGGAGGTTGTTGAAATGACAGAAGTGCATGCAGACCGTCTTGTCTTTGAAGAATTTAAAACCGATATTCTTGCACCAGACTTGCAGCTGGTTGAGGCCGAGTTAGAAACTATTTTCGACAAGAGGAAAGCTAGGGGAGGAGTAGAAGATGGTCAAGTTGTCCATGTAGAGGGCACGTTTGATCTTGGGGCCAAGGTTGTCCGCGATGTCATTAATGCTCAGGTTAAAAAGAGTGGGGAAGAGGATGCTGCCTTGGGGGACGCCCTCTTTTTGGGGGGATTGGGGGAAAGGAGTGTGAGGACCAAATGTGGTTGAAGATGGTGAGTAGGGTAGTGGTGGCCTTGTTGGGGAGGTGTTTCAGGAACTGGTAGGGGATGTTATCTGGGCTCTTGGAGGTGCAGCCAGCATCGTAGTTGGCTTGGTTTAATTCAGAAAGGGTGAGAGGGTTGTTTTAGCTTTTGGAGGTGTCAGAGGGAAAGGTGATACTCTGGGCTTCATTGTGAGCTTTTTTGGCTTTGAAAGCTTAGAGGTACTTGGCCGAGGATAAGATGTTGCTGAAAGAGGCGGCGAGGTGGTTAACGATGTCCTTTTTCGCAGTGAGAAGGTTACCATTCCAGAAGAGATGGGAGACTTGCCCACCCTGCCATAGAAGCTTTTAACTATTCTCAATATCTTCTAAGTGGGGTGTTGGTGGTGAGAAAAGAGATGAAGTTGTTCAAGTGTTGTTTTTACTGTCCTTGATAGTGCGCCTGGCCTTGGCACAGCTGATGCGAAAGAGGTTGAGGTTGTGGTTGGTCGGATTAGTTTTGAAGTTCCTGAGGGCCCTTTTCCTGTTCTTGATGGTGGTTTTGCAGTCATCAGAGAAGCATGGGTTGGGGGGTGATTAGGGGGTTTGGGGAATAGAGCAGGAGGCGATGTTGATAAGGATATTACTGAAGTTTGACATGGAATTCACACCCTTGAGGAGATGGGGGGAGAGGTGCGAGTCACAGAGGGTTTCGAAAAGGGGCCAGTCAGCCTTTTCGAGGTTCCAATTTGGAGTGTGGTCAGTGGGGGTTTGAAGGTTGGGAGTGTATAAGAAGAGGGTAATGGTCACAACCACAGAGATCAGCAATGACCCCGCAGCTAAAATCAAGGAGGTTGGGGGAACAGATAGACGGGTCAATACAGGTAAGGGAGCCTGTGGTAGGGTGAAGGTAGGTTGGGGAGTTAGTGTTGAGCAAGGAGAGGCTGTGCTGCTGAAGAGTGTTTTCGATGAGCTTGCCTCTGGGAGTGGTAGTATTAAAGCCCCACAGAGGGTTGTGGGCATTGAAGTCACTAAGAAGGATGAAGGGGGAGGGGAGCTGAGAGATGAGGTTGTTAAGGCTGGTTGGCTGAATGTTGCCGTTAGGGAGGGGGGGAGATGGATATTGCAAAGAGTGAAGGTTTTGTGGAGGGAGATAGACATAAAGATGACCTGAAGGTCGGTGTGCACATGAAGAGGGCTGTGTGGGATATTGTGTCTAACGAGAATGGAGACGCCCTTACAGGCCCTGTCAGCGTCTACTTGATGTTTGTGATAGCAGGTGAAGTTGTTGAGGGAAAAATGGTCAGTGGTTTTCAAGAAGGTTTCTTGTAGGCAGAAGAAGACCGGGTTGAAGGTGGTGGCCAGAAAGTATAGCCCTTGGAAAACCAAACCATGTCTTAACAATTTATTTTTTGAAATAAACTATTTCGCTTCTAAAAAAATAATCCATCTTTCATTTGGCCTATCCAACACTTTCATTTTTCTTGTCTTATCCTTTTCTTGACAAGCAGTTAAATTGCGCAGTTTGAGGATGGGAGCTTTCACAGCGTGAAAACATTTGATCTAACCAGACCTGCTTATCTTTTTTTTTAACCCTTGTCAGACCTGGATCAGAAAGGGGACCTAAGCTTTGTTCATTTTCAGTTTGACAACTTTCAAGTTAATACTTTAACTTAATAGTACCCTTTGTCGAACCATGCCTGGAAAGGGGACCTGACTTTACATAATTTTAGTCCGACAAGGATTAATAGTAATAAGGCCTTAAGATTAACAATTCTGTAATATGATGAATTTTGAAAGGATTTTGTTGAAACAGTTTTCTTTAAATTTTCTTATCTGTAAGCAGCATTAAACATAATATCAGGTTGATCCATGCAGCTTTTACTACAAATTTTTTCAATCATCAACCCAAATTTAATGTGTTCATTCCAAATTTTTCTTCTTATATATTCCCTTATTGGGGTTCGAGTTTTAATGCAATTTAGTCAAATTTGCTGCTAATAACATAAACCAGACATCGCACATACCTTTGCTGCTAATAACATACCGTCCACTCTCTGTCCCATCCTATGTTCCTATGGTCCTCCAGGAAATCATACATGAAAATCCAGATGCTATTCCACCACATGATTCATATGTCCCACATGCCATGCCATCCTGTTCTACATGCCATGCTACCCCATTCCACATGCCATGCTACCCTGTTTCACATGCCATGCCACCTTGTCCCATATGCCATCCCTCTCTGTAACACTTGCCATCCCACCCTGTCCCACAGACCAAAATTCTATCTTATATCCCACATGCCATCACATCCAAAATCCAGATGACATCCCACAACCTGCAATCATGCCCAACACTCCATCCCTCCCTATTCCAATGTCATCCAGTCCTGTTCCAATGCCATCCCACCCTGTCTCCCACCCTATCCCCCATACCATTCCACCTTGTCCCCATGCCACCCTGTCCAGTCTCCTATGCCATCCCACCATGTCCATCCCATCCTGTCCCCATGCCATCCTAATTCCTACATCTACCAATTATTATGCCATCTTCATGTTCACATGTCATGCCACCCAGCCCAACATCACCCAGTCCCACATCACCCAGCCCCACATGCCATGCCACCCTGCCCCACATGTCATCCCACCCTGACCCAAACCATCCCACCCTCTTCCCAATTTCTATCAAACATTCCATTCACCTACCATCCTCCATTCACTTACCATCCTCCATTCACCTACCATCCTCCATTCACCTACCATCCTCCATTCACTTACAACCCCTACCCACCTTTTTTGCACCCTCTTATCTATGGAAATATACTTGAACCAACTCCTCATTCCAACCTTCACTATTACAGTCACTCACTCCATTGCACCACAGCTCTCCTCATTAAGTCCTAATAAATTATATAAACAGAAAAACAGTAACCCTTAACTTCAATCTAAAACTCCCCCATAAAACAGGGCTGATTTATCTACCACATCAGAATGAAATTTCATTACAGATTACTTAGGAGATTATCTTGTGTACTGTTTCCACTCTATTCAAGCAAGAATGTATTGTTTGTATTTCTATACATTCCCAAGCCACTTAATTAATAACAAATTATTTTATTAGAATTTTTATTCATGCCAGAACAAATATTTTAATTGCTATTTATGTCAGGAATGTGTGTTGTAAGTTCTTTCAAGGCAAGTCTCCTTTATGTAAATTTCCTTTCAAGTGAGCCACGAAAATAGTTGGAATTCCTTTCCAAGGAGACAGAAATCTTTTGTTTTTAGTGGCTGAACAATGTACGTTGTTCGGATGGACAATGGATTTGGACGAATGGTAAAGATGCTATATCCCCTCTTCACTAACTTCGTTGGTGAAGAAATAATTACCTATTTTATGGAAAACATATGTACTGTAGCATGGTTTAGTAAACAAGTTCATGTTCACTTTTCTTCCTAAAGGTTCTTGGCTTAGAAGAGGGAGCAAGTCAAGATGAAATTAACAAGAGGTATCGCAAGCTGGCCCGAGAATGGCATCCCGACAGGCACAGAGGAGAAGCAAAGAAGGCGGAAGCACACGAGAAATTCATGGAAATTGCAAAGGCTCATGAGACGTTGTCCGAAATTAAAGCCAAGAGATCAGCACGGAATTCAGAGCAATACCATGTGTAATCTTCTTAGCATGAAAATATTTATTTTTGTAAGAATTAATTTGATATAGATGGAAGATTCCACCCTTGTGTTGTTCATCATGTGTTAGAAATGATTCTGTCATGGAAAATGATATTAAATCGTATTAAATAGAGGAATATCTTGCCAAATCTATTTTTCCAATTTAAACTGGAATAAGAGAAAACTAAGTAGATGTGATTAATTGAGAACGCTATTGTGTTCCTTGAAGTATGAAATTATGGGAAATGTTACGTTTTATTGGGTGGGTGTGTATTTCAGGGTTTGAAGAATCAACCTAAAGGCAACTTGTCTACAAAGGGTTAAGGTCTTCACATATTGCTGTCGTAAAAAAAATTCACCATGAGAATTTATGTGCATATGTTTAAAACAACTGTCAAAATTTTGGTAATAATTTGACAGGCAAACCCAAATAATTTTTGGGTTGCCAGGAAGTAATGTTTGCTTGTCTCAGGCAGCCGAATGAATTATTTGGTAATCTCTGGTGTATGTTCTTAAAGTCTTAAAAATTTAGCTGAAATTCCTAAGGAAGTATGTGAAAGATGAAAGCTTGCGTTCTTTTTTTATATCTTAACTAGTGTAATGATCAAGTCCGTATATATTAAAATATGATTTTTTTCATGTACCATTCATTGTGCTGTTAAATCTCACCAAACTAGCATTCATGCCAGGTTCCAATTGTATATGCTTTGTAGAATTGTAGACTCTTGTAAATTGCAGGGGAATAGACTTGTTACTAATCTCAATATTGTTTAAGAGTATTCAAATCTTAACCGATTATTTTTTAAAGAAAAATAGCACTTATAAGTTTTTAAGTTATGGCTGATCAAAGTTTTATTTTGTTTGATCGATTTTTAATTCATGCTAAATTTGTAATGTATAGCTGGGCAATACATTGCGTTTAAAAAAAAAAAAATATTGACTATTTAAAAGACCAACATCACAAAGTAAATACATTACAAATTTGCATGTTGATGCCCGAAATTTCAAAATGCTGTAAAATAGTACATTTGTAAGCAATTTTGAAGTATTTTGCTACTTTCTTGTTATTTGATAGATTTTAAGCAATTTAGATGTTGCCTCTACCAGCCCATAAACCTTATGTTCTGATTAGAAGTATCATAGGAGTGAATAGAGGATGTGATTGAAAGAGTTGTTTAAATAAAAGCCAAGATCTCCTTCATAAATTTTAGCCTCCGAATTCAAGATTTGGACAGGTGTTTGCATCAAAATACATACTACTGTATTACATGACCATGTCTCATACAGTACATGTACCTTGTAGAAAAATAAAATCTTTCCTATTATGCCAGAAATATCAGGATAAAAATGTTTGGGTCGAAATTCTGGTCAATATTTCAGCTTTCCTCTGTTTGGGAGTTGTACGGATATAAAGAGCCAAGGTATACATTGTATTGAGATCACTGTTATTGACATGATACATAATGCAGATCACTGTTATTGACATGATGCATGATGGAGATCACTGTTATTGACATGATGCATGATGCAAAATGGATATCACTGTTATTGACATGATGCAAAACAGAGATCACTGTTATTGACATGATGCATAATGCAAAATGGATATCACTCTTATTGACATGATGCAAAACGGAGATCACTGTTATTGACATGATGCAAAATGGAGATCACTGTTATTGACATGATGCAAAACGGAGATCACTGTTATTGACATGATGCATGATGCAAAATGGAGATCACTGTTATTGACATGATGCAAAACGGAGATCACTTCATTGACATGATGCAAAATGGAGATCACTATTATTGACATGATGCAAAATGGATATCACTGTTATTGACATGATGCATGATGCAAAATGGAGATCACTGTTATTGACATGATGCAAAATGGATATCACTTATTGACATGATGCAAAACGGAGATCACTGTTATTGACATATGCAAAACAGAGATCACTGTTATTGACATGATGCAAAATGGAGATCAGTGTTATTGACATGATGCATGATGCAAAATGGATATCACTGTTATTGACATGATGCAAAACAGAGATCACTGTTATTGACATAATGCAAAATGGATATCACTCTTATTGACATGATGCAAAACGGAGATCACTGTTATTGACATGATGCAAAATGGAGATCACTGTTATTGACATGATGCAAAATGGAGATCACTGTTATTGACATGATGCAAAATGGAGATCACTGTTATTGACATGATGCAAAACGGAGATCACTTTATTGACATGATGCAAAATGGAGATCACTATTATTGACATGATGCAAAATGGATATCACTGTTATTGACATTATGCAAAACGGAGATCACTGTTATTGACATGATGCATGATGCAAAATGGAGATCACTGTTATTGACATGATGCAAAATGGATATCACTTATTGACATGATGCAAAACGGAGATCACTGTTATTGACATATGCAAAACAGAGATCACTGTTATTGACATGATGCAAAATGGAGATCAGTGTTATTGACATGATGCAAAAATGTTATCACTGTTATTGACATGATGCAAAATGGAGATAACTGTTATTGACATGCAAAATGGAGATCACTGTTATTCACATAATGCAAAACGGAGATCATTGTTATTGACATGATGCAAAACGGAGATCACTGTTATTGACATGATGCAAAATGGATATCACTGTTATTGACATGATGCAAAATGGATATCACTGTTATTGACATGATGCAAAATGGAGATCACTGTTATTGACATGATGCCAAATGGAGATCACTGTTAATGACATGATGCAAAATGGAGAACACTGTTATTTACATGATACAAAATGGAGATTATCATGATATATTGAAATTATGAATTGACATGTATCATTTCAATATCATATTAATTTATGGAGATCTTGTATTGAGATCGAATGTATTACGATTGTACAAAATATATTTTTTGCATCACGTTCAAATGAAATTTTCCGCAATGGGTCAGTAACTCGAAAAAGTTAATGAAATCATCTTCAGAAGTTTTTTATCACTTGAAAACATTCCATGTAGATTACTAAAGGTGCATGGGTGGGTGGCAATCTCTATATTAGTTGAAAGAAAAAAATCTTAGCCGATCGCTCGATTTTTGAAAAAGCATCTTTGAGTTAAGGTTGATCAAAATTTGATCCATTTTTATTTTATGTTAAATTTGTGATGTATACCTGGGTAAACAGCTCAAAATATCTTTAATATCTCTTTTTTTAATCTCAGTCACTGAAAATGATGTAAAAGTCTTATCTCCTGCTAAGAATTTGATTTGAAATTTTTGGTCAGAATTTCCTGCACTACAAAGATTTTTGGTAGAACATTTGAATAAGTAATTTACATGTAAATTCTAGGGTTGTCTTTAATACACAACAAATTTATTATGCATATTGATGTCTGAGATTTAAAAAACTGTCAAGACCAACAATTTTGTAAAATATTTGTAGCGATTTTGCTTATTTTCATGGTAATATTAATGCATTTTAACAAATGCCGTTTCTTCACATAGACCTATACAATCTTGGGTTGTAGTATTGGTCTGTTTGAATTTTCACCTTTAAAGGGTGTGTATATTTGTATTCTGGACATTTCTTGAATTTATATTTTCCTAGGTAGGTTATTTTGAGTAAAAAATGGTTGCAGTTGATTCAATTTTAAATAGATTAAGTATTTTAGTAGACAATATTCCATTCTTACTCTACTGCCTTCAGATGAAGCTTCTTACTGCCTTCAGATGAAGGTTTGTACTGCTTTCAGATGAAGGTTTGTACTGCCTTCAGATAAAGGTTCTTGCTGCCTTCAGATGAAGGTTCTTGCTGCCTTCAGATGAAGGTTCTTGCTGCCTTCAGATGAAGGTTCTTGCTGCCTTTAGATGAAGGTTTGTTACTGCCTTCAGATTAAGGTTCTTGCTGCCTTCAGATGAAGGTTCTTGCTGCCTTTACATGAAGGTTCTTGCTGCCTTTAGATGAAGGTTCTTGCTACCTTCAGATGAAGGTTCTTGCTGCTTCAGATGAAGGCTCTTACTGCCTTCAGAGAAGGTTCTTACTGCCTTCAGATGAAGCTTCTTACTGCCTTCAGATGAAGCTTCTTACTGCCTTCAGATGAAGGTTCTTGCTGCCTTTAGATGAAGGTTCGTACTGCCTTCAGATGAAGCTTCTTACTACCTTCAGATGAAGGCTCACTGCCTTCAGATGAAGGCTCTTACTGCCTTCAGATGAAGGTTCTTACTGCCTTCAGATGAAGGTTCTTACTGCCTTCAGATGAAGCTTCTTGCTGCCTTCAGATGAAGGCTCTTACTGCCTTCAGATGAAGGTTCTTACTGCCTTCAGATGAAGCTTCTTACTGCCTTCAGATGAAGGTTCTTACTGCCTTCAGATGAAGGTTCTTACTGCCTTCAGATGAAGGTTCTTGCTGCACTTCAGATGAAGGCTCTTTGCCTTCAGATGAAGGCTCTTACTGCCTTCAGATGAAGGCTCTTACTGCCTTCAGATGAAGGTTCTTACTGCCTTCAGATGAAGGTTCTTCAGATGAAGCTTCTTACTGCCTTCAGGACTGCCTTCAGATGAAGCTTCTTGCTGCCTTCAGATGAAGGCTCTTACTGCCTTCAGATGAAGGTTCTTACTGCCTTCAGATGAAGCTTCTTACTGCCTTCAGATGAAGGTTCTTACTGCCTTCAGATGAAGGTTCTTACTGCCTTCAGATGAAGGTTCTTGCTGCTTCAGATGAAGGCTCTTACTGCCTTCAGATGAAGGCTCTTACTGCCTTCAGATGAAGGCTCTTACTGCCTTCAGATGAAGGTTCTTACTGCCTTCAGATGAAGGTTCTTACTGCCTTCAGATGAAGCTTCTTACTGCCTTCAGATGAAGGCTCTTACTGCCTTCAGATGAAGCTTCTTGCTGCCTTCAGATGAAGGCTCTTACTGCCTTCAGATGAAGGTTCTTACTGCCTTCAGATGAAGCTTCTTACTGCCTTCAGATGAAGGTTCTTACTGCCTTCAGATGAAGCTTCTTACTGCCTTCAGATGAAGGTTCTTGCTGCCTTTAGATGAAGGGTTGCACTGCCTTCAGATGAAGCTTTCTTTACCTTCAGATGAAGGCTCTCAGATGAAGGCTCTTACTGCCTTCAGATGAAGGTTCTTACTGCCTTCAGATGAAGGTTCTTACTGCCTTCAGATGAAGCTTCTTACTGCCTTCAGATGAAGGCTCTTACTGCCTTCAGATGAAGGTTCTTACTGCCTTCAGATGAAGTTTCTTACTGCCTTCAGATGAAGGTTCTTACTGCCTTCAGATGAAGGTTCTTACTGCCTTCAGATGAAGGTTCTTGCTGCTTCAGATGAAGGTTTTACTGCCTTCAGATGAAGGCTCTTACTGCCTTCAGATGAAGGTTCTTACTGCCTTTAGATGAAGGTATAAAAGGTGGTATTAACTTTTGTCTTAATTTCCAAATAGTATATAAGAATCTCATGAAGGATTATTTTCTTATCTGTACTTATTTTTTATCTTTTTACCTTAATGACAGATTTTTTTATGTTTAGATGGAATCGGTTGTTTTATTTTGTTCTTTTATATAGAAAGTTTGATGTTGAATTTTTGCCTACGGTCTGGAATCAATGGTCTGAGTTATACTATTCAACCTAAGCAATGTGGCAAATAAATGTTACAAGTTTTGACTCTTGTGAAGTGGTCTTGCTGTTCTCTGAAAAACTAATTCTAGACTCAGTCAGTCAAGTGTCTGTGATTGAATTGAATTATATTTGACAAACATTTTTGTCCATTTTTATTAGTTGACAAAACAAAAATTGCCTTTCACTGAACATTCTGGAGGCTTTTTTTTGTTTCAAGGTAAGAGAGTTACATCTGCTTGAATAGTGAAAATTATTTCAAATAAAACCCAATTGTTGTTGATTGGGTCTCTTTTTGGTTGTTGCTGAGCTGGTTGAATAGACCGCTGACCCACCACTAATACATTGTAGCATCAGATGATCTCATATTCAAGCCACAACAATTGTTGAGCATTTACTTAATTGAAGTTGCAAATCAAATGGCTGATGTAAATGTAAACAAAACATAATGTAAAGCAAACATCAAAAGTTTTCTTTTAAGTAAACCTAAAGCCTACTACACTTAAAGTGGTACAGTTTAAGGGAACTCATTGCAACATGCTGTGGGTACCTGCAACAATTGTTCAATGTTGATGCCCTAACCACCATTTCATGTGTAACAAATCGTTTACACCCCAAATCTGTTGAGCAGTGTTTTTCTTTCAAAATATCTTGTATTTAAAATCTCCAGCAATAATGTACTTAACCTTTGTATTTTTGTACATCAGATTGAAAGTGTTTCTTACAATATTTTTTTAAATACTGATAAATATATCTCATAATTTTACTGTATTACAAAGTGACTTTTTTGAAGATCCACCCTTCTGTTACAAGTCAAAATTCATGATAATTGAGAAAAAAACAACTTCTATTTGCTATCATATAATATGTAGTTTGTGGCTGTAAGAATTCATTCATTGACTCAGTGATTTGGTTTTAGTACATTTTAATACAGTGATGTAAGCAGCACAAACTGTTTGAACCAAGAGAAAGGACCTATCAGCATATGGCATTATTTGAAACTTTCTTCAATGACTAAAGAGAATGGATGAAAACACATTTTTGGGCTATTTATGTATGTATGTATGCACATGTATGTATGTTCATGTATGTGCATGTATGTACGTATGTTTGTGACGGCCAGCTTGTAAATGCGATATTTCCGAATGATACACTGGATTCAAGTCATATGTGGTACACAGATAGCCCATGATCCGTAGCTGTGTCCTATTGTTTTTGATGGTGATGTCATGCATATTAATGAGTAGGTGGGATTAGTGTACATTTTTTGAAATGTTCATATTTTTAAACCCACATGTCTGTTTTGTTTCATAATTGGTCTATGTTGTTTGCTGGTATGTACATGTTCCTGATGTAAAAACGTTGAATTTCATTTATATTCATAGTGGTCGGGGCTTAATATCATTTTGCTGAAAAGAACTTGTAAACATGGTATCTCAAGAACGGTAAACTGGATGCATGTCATATTTGGTACACAAGATAGCCCACGGTCTGTAGATGTGACCATGGTTTGTGGTGGTGATTCATGCATATTAATAAGTAAAAAATTTGAGAAAGTGATAAATGAGAAACTGTATGTCCGTTTTGTGTCATATTGGGCATGATAATTTTGTTGGTTATTGTGTACATGCTTATGTTATCAAAAGATGTCATTAATATAAATGGTGGGCGTGGCTTAATGTGAAAGTGCTAAATGATGTAAACACCATAAACGGTATATCAAATTGATGCTATATGTGGTCATGATCTGTACGTATCTTCTAATGTAGTGGTAGTGATGTCATGAATGTTAATGAGTAGGCGGGGCTTACTGACAAATTCTTGAAATAGGATAAATGAGCAAACATTTTTGCATCATACTTGCTTAAGATGTTGTTACTTGTTGTGCAAATGCTAATGTTGTCAACCTTTTTCTTGATCTGCATGGTGAGTGTGGCCTATGAATAAATATCATGGAACAAATATTTCTTGATATGCAATGACAGGACAGTCAATACAAATCTTGCAAATCAATCAGCTTATGAAAAAGCATCAGAAACACAAAAACGTTTTGGTTCTGGTTGATTCACTTTTCAAAATAGTAAAAAAAAAAATCATGTTGGACAGCTGTGTCTGTGTTTATCATTATCTGATTATCGACAAGTTTTACTTCATATGCATGATGGGAATACTAAATTAAAATTTGTGTTGCTGTCAGCATTGACCATTTCAGTAATATGTGTGATTTATATAAAAGGAAGTAACATTAAGATAAAATGGTAAAGGGAAGAAGGGGAGGGGGGGGGGGGGCAGGCCAAACCTAGGAGATTAAATTAAGGAGATTAAATTTGCGAATAAAATTATCTGGTCTTTAACTTTTCAAGTATTTTGAGAATTGTGACAACAATGACACCGGTCTATTATTATTGAACACATTATTTTCACCAGACTTAAATATTGGTATTACCTTAGCAATTTTCATACCTTCAGGAAATGCCCCAGTAGAAAATGATTTATTACAAATAAAAATGAAATGTTGAATAATATGAAGATAACATGTTTTACTAATGACATGCTTATATCATTGCATTCAACAGAAGTTTTGTTACTTAAATTTTTAACAATATCTTGTATTTCAATTTCAAAAGTATCTGCTAAAAAATGGAATGTGTATTCATCTAACCCAGATAATCATATATTGAGCTGATTTGTTCAGGTACAGCTGCAGCTAAATCAGGTCCAATATTAGTAAGGAACTGATTAAACCCGTCTACTAAGTCTTTACCATTCACCTCCGTATTATTATTGTCTATAAAAGTATCAGGGTAAACACTATTGGTCTTGTACTTTTTATTCCAGTACTGTACCAGTACCTCGTAGGATTTTTTCTTTATTTAGTTACGCAGATTTTGTTGCTAGGAAATTTGTGCGGTGTTTGGTTTAAAAAGCTGTCAATCATCTAACTCAGAGAGGTCAATTGGTACAGCATAATCTTTCCAGCTGGAAGATCATGGGTTTAATAAAGTCTATCAAAGGCTAAAAAAAAGGACCTGCTGTCCTGCATAAAGGATTGGGGCAGGGTAAATAATAGTACAGGCTTGTGTGCCGTGTGTTGGTTGCAGCTTAAAGTGTTTTCTGCAAGCATTGCGCATAGAAAAGCACTATATAAGAACTTTTACTTTTATTAATACTTCTTAGTGCCTTCTTCATTATTCATTTTCGAATGATAAGGATTGTTGCTTTATGAACATAAAGAGCTTGATAATTGGTTCCTTGTCTGCAAAACGTTATTTATATGAAAACAATTCATAACCTCGTACTGATAAGCCCAATCAAAAATCATATGGGAAAAATTGTATGCCACATTTTAATCCCGAGATAGATTTTTAATGCACATAAAATAACCACATCTTTTTGCTCTAGAATCAGCATTCAACAATTGTATAACTATTATGTTGCTTAATGGTTGAAAAAATGATCGTGTGCCTTGTAACCTTATAAATAAATTTGTGCCTATGTGTTTAAAATGTCTTTCACTCACACCACAAAATGTGTATCGTATAAGGATTTTATAATTTGTATTATTAGTTTCTTTGAATTAGATATTGCCAAGTTCAGTGGTTAATCATGTGTACTGCTCAAAACACTTTTGTAAAGGGAACAGCCGAAATACTGGAGAAACTTTTTCTGTTCAAGAGATAAGCATTCAAAAGACTGCAGTCTACAAGAATGACATCACACTTGAAACAATGATTAATATCTCCAACTATAATGATTTTGTTGATTTTATTTTCGTATTCTGCTATTCATATTAAGTGATCATAAAGCAAAGAATTATGGGTTATAAATATATAAAGATAATACAAGGATCAACCAGTTTGTCGTGTCATTTCCTGTGAATGAAATTCATAAGACTCAGGTTTTAATTATTTAAGAAAAAACTAAAGGTTTGAATACTCTTTTGACCCCTTGCTTTTTCTCAATCATTTTGGATGGACTTACTGAACTGACTGATTAACAAAGGCATATCTGAACCATTTTTGATGACAAACAAATTCATTCAATTTTTTCTATATGGTGCCACCTTTCTCCAAATCATGATCTACAGTTTAATTAAAAGTCCTTATTTGAAAGGTATAAAAGTAGTCTAGATGGTAAGTAATGAATAATAAAGTTTGAATTTTTTGTCTGAAGTGTTTACCTGCTTCCCAATAGATTTGCCAATGCTGCTCATTTTCAAGTGCAAACTTTGAATTATCCACCACAAATAAAATGTACCAGCAAGACCAGTCGTTTTTCTTTTTAATTTTGAGAGAGCAGTGAACTATGTACTTTATGATGCTCAAAGAAGGACAGCGTGTGATAAGACTTTTCATCCATGTTCAACTGCATGAAAGTCACAGTACAGTACATTATTCCCTCAACAACTTCGCTTGCTATCATGAACATCAAGTGGACGCCGACAGGGCCTGTGGGGGTGTCTCCATTCTCGTTAGATAACGATATCCCACACAGCCCTGTTCATGTAAACACCGACCTTCAGGCCATCTGTATGTCTATCTCCCTCCACAAAATCTTCACTCTTTGCAATATCTATTTCCCCACAACGCCAACCAGCCTTAACAATCTCATCTCCCCCTCCCCCTTCATGGTGACCACAACCCCCTGTGGGGCTCCAATACCACCACCCCCAGAGGCAAGCTCGTCGAAAACACTCAACAGGACAGCCTCTCCTTGCTCAACACTAACTCCCCAACCTACCTTCACCCTGCCACAGGCTCCCTCACCTCTATTGACCTGTCCATTTCTTTCCCCAACCTCCTTGATCTTAACTGGGTCACTGCTGATCTCTGTGGTAGTGACCATTACCTTTTTCTTTTACACTCCCGACCTTTAAATCCCCACTTACCACACCCCCAATTGGAACCTTAAAAACGCTGACTGGCCCCTTTTCGAAACCCTCTGTGACTCCCCCCATCTCCACAAGGGTGAGGATCCCATGTCAAACTTCAATAACATTGCCACCTGCTCCATTCCCCAAACCCCATAACCAACCCCTGGCTCTCTGATGACTGCAAAACCACCATCATGAACAGAAAAAGGGCCCTCAGGAACTTCAAAACTAACCCGACCACCCTCAACCTCTTTCGCATCAGCTGTGCCAAGGCCAGGTGCACTATCAAGGACAGTAAAACCAACACTTGGAACAACTACATCTCTTTTCTCACCACCAAACCCCCACTAAGAAGATTTGGAAATTGGTTAACAGCTTTCATGGCAGGGTGGACAAGTCTCCCATCTCACCTGGAATGGTAACCTCACTGCGGAAAAGGACATCTAAACCACCTCGCCGCCTCTTTCAGCAGCATCTCGTCCTCAGCCAACTACCCATATGCTTTCAAAACCAAAAAAAAACTTGTGATGAAGCCAGAAGTATCACCTCTCCCCCGACAACACTGAGAGCTACAACACCCCTCTCACCCTTTCTGAATTAAACCAAGCCATCTACGACGCTGGCTGTATCTCCAAGGGCCCAGATAACATCCCCTAACAGTTCCTGAAACTCCTCCCCAACAAGGCCACCACTACCCTACTCACCATCCTCAACCACATTTGGTCTTCACACTCCTTTTCCCCTATCTGGAGGACAGTACCGACCCCTCCAGTTACCACCCCATCAGCCTCACTTGCTGTCTCTGTAAAATTATGGAAAGGATCATTAACCAGACTAAAATGGTTCCTTGAGACCAACAGAATCCTCTCCCCTCACTAAAGCGGCTCTCGGAAACGTCGCAATACCCTGGCCCAGTTAATTACACTTGACACCGCTATCCCGAAATCCTTTGCAAAAAAGGAACACCTCATTGCCATCTTTTTCGACCTCAAAAACGTTTTCGACAATACTTGAATATATGGCATTATCCACAAACTTTACACCATCGGCCTCAGTGGCCACCTCCCCATCTCTTTACCCAAAATTTCCTCTCACCCAAGCAGTTCCAAGTTCGTATTGGCCACACCCTCTCCAACGCCTTCCCTCAAGAAGAGGGCGTCCCCCTGGGCAGCATCCTCTCCTCCACTCTCTTCAACCTAAGCATTATAACGGCATCGCGGACAACCTTGGCCCAACCATCAAACATGCCCTCTATGTGGATGACTTCACCATCTTCTACTCCTCCCCTAGCCTTCCTCTTGTCGAAAATAGGCTCCAACTCAGCCTCAACCGGCTGCAAGACTGGTGCAACAATAACAGTTTTAAATTCTCAAAAAGCAAGACAGTCTGCATGCACTTCTGTCATTTCAACAACTTCCACCCCAACCCGAGACTCGTGCTCAATGGCAGTCACATCCCTAAACTTGACCACACTTGAAGTTCCTGATTTAACTTTAGACCCCAAGCTTTCCTACAAGCATCACATCACCAACCTGAAACAGAAATGCAACAGCTCCCTCAACTTCTCCGCCTCCTCTCCAACACCAGTTGGGGTGCTCTCCTCAAAATCTAGAGGCTGACCATTCGTGCCAAGCTTGACTACGGCAATATTGTCTACTGCGTCGCTCACAATTCTTACCTCAACCACATCAACACCATCCAAAATTAAGCCGTCAGGCTTTGTCTGGGTGCCTACAGGACTTCCCCAATAACCAGCCTTCATGTTGAAGCCAACAAATCCCCCTATCTGCTAAGGTGTAGAAAGCTTAGCCTCTCCTATGCTTTTAGAGTCCTCACCAACACCCAGAACCCTGTTTACAACCTCATTAGGTACCCCAATTTCTCCACCTTCTTTGATAGGACTAAAACCCTATCCCCTCCCTTTAGCTTACACATCAAATCAGACCTCCATCTCGGCATCAACCCCGCCACTCTTGGCACCTTCTCCTGGCCCACTTTTCCTCCCTGGGCCACACTTTTCCCTTCTATCCACCAGGGGCTCTCCATCACAAAACCCAAACCCATCCTAAGCTCTTCATCATTCTCCACAACCAAATCAAAGACTAAACTCTCAAACTACACCTCTATCTATACTGATGGCATCAAGGAAGGCAACAAGACAGCTGCTGCTGCCGTCATCCAAGACATCACCCTCAGTAGCAGGCTTTCCGACTACTTGTCCATCTTTTCAGCCGAGGCAAAGGCCATCCTCCTCACCCTCAACTCTCCGCTCAGCCACTTTGCCATCTTCTCCCACTTCAAGGCTGTCCTTAATTTACTCAATGTTAAATGGGAAAACTCCACATCCCACCTCCTCCTCTGGAAACTCCTTTCGCCCACCCACTGCAGGAAAAGTATTCTTTTCTTCTGGATACCCAGCCATGTTGGCATCCCTGGCAATGACAGGGCTGATGCAGCCGCTAAGCTTGCCCTCAACCTCCCTCCTACCCCATTTCCAAAAACCCTTTCTGACATCAAACCGCTTATCACTTCCCTTGTTCGTGACCACTGGCAAACCTCATGGGACTCCCAAATTGATGACAAACTCCACGTCATCCAGCCCACCATTCTGATCAAACCCACCATCCACAACCTCTCTCGTGTCGACAACGTTTGTATTACCCGTCTTAGAATAGGTTACACCCACCTCACTCACTCCCACCTTATTGGCTCCCCCCAACCCCTTTGCAACAATTGCCATTGCACCCTAACAGTCCTTCACGTTCTCCTTGCTTGTCCCCTGTACAACCTTCCCAGAGCTTCCCTCGTTCCCCACAACTCAATTGCAGAGTTCTTCCAGAAAAACCCTCCGGATAAAATTATCCCCTTCGTTCATCATGCCCCCCTCTACAGCCATATTTAGTCATCTTCTCCCACACCCCCTCTCTCTACTTTGTCTTTTTTTTTAACCCATGTACCTCCTCTTTCGATCCCAGCTTTCTGACTTTTAGTTCTTGTATTTCTCTCAATCTCCCTGTTTTCTTTCCTTCCTACCTCTAGAATGATCTAACCTCTCAGGCATAAATTGACCCTCATTGTCGTGGTGCCATTAAGCCCTCATCAAACAAACAAACAAACACAGTACAGCTGCCTACAGTGCTTCAGACTTAGTACCAGAAATAAGTATTATTGATGAAACTTTCTGTGACAATAAACAAAAATAAAACCAGACTACAAGAAAAGAAAAGAAATAAATTATATTTCAGGGGCAAACTTCAAATGTAAGTGATAATCACAATTTCTTTAATGATTGTTTATATAGATGCTGGATTTTCACTATTTTAACAACTGATTTGCAATCAAGAGTTCTTAAGGTTTGCTGTACTGATTTTCCTGGACTTCATTTCCTCGTGATGAAATATGATTTATGTTTTTAACTTTTGTACTAGATGCTTAGGTTCTTGCGATGATGATATACTTGAGTTTCTTGGTACAATGGGTGTATCTGGAGCTTCAAATTTGAAGTAGGAGACTTTCGCTGAAGGGGGTTCTGGAACAAGTTTATTATGCTGAAAACGAAAAGAGATATTGAGCATTAAATGAAGGTTCAATGCTTCTGCAGTATATAACCTCCACAGTTGTTCAAGCTTCAAAATTCAATCATGATTAAAAAAGATAAAACAATGAACAAAAATGTTTTTACATGAAGAATGTTCATTATGTGTTTTAATTAGTTTCCTGATTGTATAAACTAAACTGATGCTCTTCTGGGTGAAAAAAGTAGGGTATAAAATATATTACTATCACATATTAACATAATGTTTACTTACACGAGTATAGAATTAAATGAGATTGATTGACTTAATAAACAGAATTAATATTTGCAATAAATGATGGTCGCTTTTAGAATTCTGATATCAATCATAATTACAGAAATGAAACAACTCAACATTTCAGTGAATCAGTGAGTGTTGCTCCAATGTACTAACAGCCTGTTATTACCTCTTAGATTATGCTGTTTAACAGCCTATTATTACCTCCTAGATTATGCTGTTCAACAGTTTGTTATTACCTCCCAATTTATGCCGTTCAACAGTCACACTAAAAAGAGTATGACACTGTCAACTGCTAAAAACTATACAACTAAACTGTCTTTTACTCTGTGAAAGCAATGGTAACCTTCAAAACTACAAGCATAATTGAAAAGCAGCCAAGCCAGTCTCAGGGCAAAGAAGATATGGGAAAGGTGGGTGGGACAAAGTGGTGGATGTAGGACAGGTCATGCAAGGGATATTAGCCTAGATACCTTGAGACAGAAAATTGAGTTCTATATGCCTCACGATAAAACAATGAGTCCAAGAAGCAAGTGAGCAAATTTGTAACCATATTGGCTCATTTTGTTGGGGAGGTGGATGCTTGCTTCATTTACACAGGGAATCTCAGGTAATACTCACATCAGTTGATGTCTTACTACATTTTTTCCAGTGGTTGGCTTTGTCAACCTGGACCATACGCGACTGGACTGTGGATATTATCACAGGATCTGGACATTGCCATATATATGCATCTTTCCTTTTCGCCTTATTGGATGCCCTTTCAAAACATTTTTGCCTGTAAAAGAACAACAAAAATAGTTTTACTCTTCATTTACAACACAATTTACTATGGCAATAAAGGCGTTTCTTGTAAAGAGTTCTGACATCATTAGGCTCATGTATATGCATATTTTTACAAAATTCAGATTGCCATAAAGTTGGGATTACCAAAGAAAGAAGGAAACGATCTTTTTTTTTTTTTATTTGCGTCACAGTTCTTGTCCAAACCTGAAAAATTATGGGTCCACAATAGCAGATTTTCAGCTGTTGAAAAGTAACTTTTGTCTTATAACAAACAGAAAGACCATTATAAAATTATTATTTTTGTCTTATAACAAACAGAAAAGACCATTATAAAATTATTATTTTTGTCTTATAACAAACAGAAAGACCATTATAAAATTATTATTTTTGTCTTATAACAAACAGAAAAGAACATTATAAAATTATTATTTTTGTCTTATAACAAACAGAAAAGACCATTATAAAATTATTATTTTTGTCTTATAACTAACAGAAAAGACCATTATAAAATTATTATTTCTGTCTTATAACAAACAGAAAAGACCATTATAAAATTTCTATGGAGTATTTGCATTGTCATGACCCATGCATTAAATTCCTGTAATGCATGAAATTTGGTATTTGGTTAGGTCCATTTTTACAACAGGTGAATTTCTTAACAAAGCAAAAAAATGTATGTAAACTTTTCTCGTTTTTCATTCTTATTTGCTGCTTTTTATGCATTTCAAACAATCTAACACAGAAAGTTTATAAAATGATTAATGTTTTTGGCATCATGTTTATATGTGTATTTAATGCATGATTCAAAAGATTATGTACTCGCGAATGACCCTCCTAAAGTCAGGTCATTCTACTTAGGCCAAAATCCTTTAAACCGTTCCTTAAAAATGCATGCAAACACTCCGCCTCGACATTAATCTTTGATTATGATATTTAATCAGAATCAATCACTTCTAATCTTGACTTACTTTCTTTCATAAATATGATGCAACTTGAACAATGATGGAAACAGCATCTGAGTGCTGAGCATCTCTCTTTGGTGTAATGAGAGGTGGGGTCTATGCTGCAATGGTGGCAGAGTTGTCATGGAATCCCTTGGTTTTACGTCTCTTAGTGGTGAAAGGTCAGTCCAGGTCATGTGCAGATTACCGAATGAGATGTCTCTGAAATGCCTAAAAATACAGAAATATTCATTTTGTCACCTCTTGAAATTCAGAGACTATTCTTTTTAGTTTGTTGTCATTGTAGTGAGCTGTAACCTTACAAATTATTCAAGAATATCCACATAGTGCCACAGAGCAATCCTACTTTCCCAAAAATCATTTAGTTTCTGCAGACAGTGCTGTCCATGCACAGCAAAACTTTCAAAATGTTGCTATGATGCCAACTTTTAGCAACAGTTCTGCATTCTTAAAGAATAATTAATCCCCATAAATGAGGGCAGTTCAAAATCCACGCTGGAAATATTCCCTATCACATAGACCATTTTGTTCTGTTCATGCTGTTCAGTTACGATTTATTAAGTGATTTGCAAATTTCAACTTGATGCATACAAAAGAAAATCGGTTTGGACCTTTATCTATCTAATCACTCACACCACACAACAAAAGCTAAAATAAACATATTGCGTTAAGTGAAGTGTTACACATAAGCAATTTCACAGAGTTGTGACTAGTTGATGATAATTATTCCCATCAAATGATTTAATGTCAGTGCACAAGTAGGCGTAGGATAATGTAAAACTATGTTGTTTTATTCAGAAGAAACGAATTGACAACTTTTAACTTTGACATGATATTTAAAAAAATAATTTCTTGGACATCAAAATTTCAAGAACTGTAATCAGCTTATGCTAACAGAACATCTTTCACTTCCCGCTCAAATTTCTTACCTGCTTTTAAGGGCTACGTCAAGCTCGTGGGATCTTGATTTCACAGCTGTTACACTGTACAATAACCTTTGACCTCGTTTGACACAACATAGTGTGGTCTCAGGCTTCATGCATGGAACAGTAAGATGAAACGCAGGTTCCGATTGTGTTGCTTTATCTGTCTGTGGTTGGGTTTTACGTTGGCTTTTCAAAAAGTCCCTCCACTGAGCTATGAATCAATAATATTGCAGGAATTTTTTTTTTAATTTATTGTTGAATATTTGGTGAATGATAACAATCCACTGCAGGGTACATTTGGTCCCTGTGTGAAGTATCATGCCTCAGGAACAATGTGAGTTTACTTCATAGGGTCATTGCAAAGAGAGCTTACAGTTAAGAAAACTAACGATAATAAAACAAATCAATATGACAAAAGGTTGATGGATTACGTTATATTTTACTTTTAGGCATAAGCCAGGGAAAGCACACGTAAGTCACAATGACTTGTTTTCAGTGTACCTGATGAATTTGCCAGAATGAAAAGTGGATGAACACCCTGCTCTTTTCGAGAAGTGTTCAGAGAACCAAGTAGGAGGTGAAACTCCTACTAATGGGACCGACGGCTTTACGTCCCCTCCTTTTCGCTCAAGAAAAGGTTTTAAGACCAGATTTCAATTAATTTTTAGTCTTTACTTTGTAATTCTGAAATTAAAAAGGAAAAGAAGAATCACACTATTACAGATTTTTCTTTTACTTTTAATGGCAATCGCAAAGATTATCTTACCTATTGCCTCCTTTGCAACTTTTAAGGAGACGCCGGGATCAGGGCAGGAAAGCTGTCAAAAAATTTAAAATACATTTTATCAGAGAAGGACCAAATCCTATCAATAGAAGTAAGCTTAACTGTCAAGGAGAGAGGGGTAGGTAGCTAGAGGAGGGTATTTTTTACAATTTTGTTAAAAGTTAAATTCCATCAAGCCTCGGGGGCTTATCAAGCCGGTGCTTATACCTTGTTTCCATGGTGCTAAGCGGATGAGAGTGCTAGACTCCCCCTGGATGGAACACCAGTCCATCACAGGTTAACTCCTCAGCCAAAACTGGTATTTATTTCACAGCTGAGTGAACTGGAGCAAATGGGATAAAGTGTCTTGCCCAAGGACACAGCACAGCGCAGTGGATGAGATTCCATCCCGGTACCCTTTGAGTATGAGATTGACCTACTTACCACTGGGCTACTGCAATTCCAAAAACTGTGCTGAAAAATAACCTCTTAATGTATCAAAAGTTCCAATTTAGTTTTTCACATTTCTGTGGCACCTCCTCTTTCTGATGAAAAATATGTTAATCATGGTCATCTAAACCATTCTGGGGTTTTTATATTGCAATTCAAATGAGGCACTGCAAATATGTACTGAAGTATTTGATTGTTGATGGACCCAAATCTGCCTCATAAAATTCAATGAAGATTAAAAACATCAAATACTGGTTAAGGAATATTTAGTCAATAATTAATCAACAAATGAATTAATTGATAAATGATAAATAAACCACGCATATAATGACAAAGAATTCCATACCTTGTTTGGGTCTCTTTCAGCCTTGGCACTAAGCACCTCATGTCGTTTTACATTCTCAATGGTCAATGTGGATTTAGGTCTTTGAGGGGTCAGTTTCTGTGTTGTGATACTCAAGCCATCTCCCAAGCTCGCAGTGTAGATGCCACTGCTCTCCTGGGTGTAAAATGTTCTTGAGTCTTGATCAAAGGTCGTTCTCGTCAAACTTCTAAATGTACTCTCCCCAAAACCCGATTCTATTTTGGTCTCATCAAGCATTGCTTTAGATGGACATGGTCCAATCCTTTCAAGCTCACTTGATATTGACGCAGTATTGCTCGTGGTGACAGATGTAGACCCATCTTCTAGGTTTGGTTCTTTGCTGGTTTCACTTGCATGAGCTAATACACAACTCTCACTTCCTCCAGAGTTGACTTGCTTATTATTTTTTCGAAGTCTGACATCTCCATAATAACGATAAAAGAAAGGGTTTATGGGTAGAATCCTCTTCCTCAAGGATGCTTGTTTTGCAATATTTCTCACCAGTCTGTCATATCTTTTACGATGGGCTTGCAGCTTTTCCTTCATGGCATACACCATTACGAGTTTATCTCGACCCATCATGTTCTCTTTCTCCACCAGCATCTGCTCATGATTTGTTTTCCTCTGCTCAAAATGTCTTTTCTGAGGAATATCACGGTGAGACTGCTCCATGAACCCCACTTCAAATGATGACACTTCCTCATCTGAGCCACTGTCTTCACTCTCTATCACCATTTCTTCATTCTTATGTTTCCCCTCCTCATCTACATCCTCCACCATGCCTCCTGTCTCATCTCTTCTTCTTGGCATTCTTCTCAATGTTCTTTGAACTTGCCTCTTCTGTTTCTTTTGAAGTTTATTACCTCTGTTGCAACGTCCAGATGGAGATGCAATGCCATTATTCTAAAGCAATGACAAAAACACAAAATGTATATATGAACACCAGACTTCATCAACAAGTCTTAAATGAATACCAGACTTATATAAACATAAGACTTATATGAACACAAAACTTGTATAAACACAAGACTTATATGAATACAAGACTTATATGAACACAAGACTTATATGAACACAAGACTTATATAAACACAAGACTTATATGAACACAAGACTTATATGAACACAAGACTTATATGAACACAAGACTTATATAAACACAAGACTTATATAAACACAAGACTTTTATAAACACAAGACTTATATAAACATAAGACTTATATAAGCACAAGACTTATATGAACACAAAATCTATATAAACACAAGACTTATATGAACACAAGACTTATATAAACACAAGACTTATATGAACACAAGACTTATATAAAGACAAGACTTATATAAACACAAGACTTGTATAAACACAAGACTTATATACACACAAGACTTATATGAACACAAGACTTATATGAACACAAGACTTATATGAACACAAGACTTATATAAACACAAGACTTATATAAACACAAGACTTATATAAACACAAGACTTATATAAACATAAGACTTATATAAGCACAAGACTTATATGAACACAAAATCTATATAAACACAAGACTTATATGAACACAAGACTTATATAAACACAAGACTTATATGAACACAAGACTTATATAAAGACAAGACTTATATAAACACAAGACTTGTATAAACACAAGACTTATATACACGCAAGACTTATATGAACACAAAACTTGTGAACACAAGACATTTTTAACACAATACTTATATGAAAACAAGACGTATATGAACACAAAACTTATATGAACACAAGACTTATATGAACACAAGACTTATATGAACACAAGACTTATATGAACACAAGACTTATATAAACACAAGACTTATATAAACACAAGACTTGTATGAAGACAATACTTATATAAACACAAGACTTATATAAACACAAGACTTATATAAACACAAGACTTATAAGAACACAAGACTTATATAAACACAAGACTTATATAAACACAAAACTTATATAAACATAAGACTTGTATGAACACAATACTTATATAAATACAAGACTTATATAAACACAATACTCATATGAACACAAGACTTATATGAACACAAGACTTTTATAAACACAAGACTTATATAAACACAAGACTTGTATGAACACAATACTTATATAAACACAAGTCTTATACGAACACAAAACTTGTGAACACAAGACTTATATGAACACAAGACTTATATGAACACAAGACTTATATAAACACAAGACTTGTATGAATACAATACTTATATAAACACAAAACTTATATGAACACAAGACTTATATAAAGACAAGACTTATATAAACACAAGACTTGTATAAACACAAGACTTATATACACGCAAGACTTATATGAACACAAAACTTGTGAACACAAGACATTTTTAACACAATACTTATATGAAAACAAGACGTATATGAACACAAAACTTATATGAACACAAGACTTATATGAACACAAGACTTATATGAACACAAGACTTATATGAACACAAGACTTATATAAACACAAGACTTATATAAACACAAGACTTGTATGAAGACAATACTTATATAAACACAAGACTTATATAAACACAAGACTTATATAAACACAAGACTTATAAGAACACAAGACTTATATAAACACAAGACTTATATAAACACAAAACTTATATAAACATAAGACTTGTATGAACACAATACTTATATAAATACAAGACTTATATAAACACAATACTCATATGAACACAAGACTTATATGAACACAAGACTTTTATAAACACAAGACTTATATAAACACAAGACTTGTATGAACACAATACTTATATAAACACAAGTCTTATACGAACACAAAACTTGTGAACACAAGACTTATATGAACACAAGACTTATATGAACACAAGACTTATATAAACACAAGACTTGTATGAATACAATACTTATATAAACACAAGACTTATATGAACACAAGTCTTATACGAATATAAACAAGACTTATATGAACACAAGACTTTATGAACACAAGACTTATATGAACACAAGACAATGAACACAAGACTTATATAAACACAAGACTTATATGAACACAAAACTAGTAAACACAAAACATTTTTAACACAATACTTATATGAAAACAAGACATGTGAACAAGAGACATGAACACAAGACTTAAATGAACACAGGACATATGACACAAAACATATGCACACATAAGTTATATGAACACAGACTTTTATGAACACAAAGACTGATATGAACACAGACTTTTATGAACATTACACTTATCTAAACACCAAAATATGAACAACAAAACTACTTGAAACTATCTGTTCCAATAGCAAACATTTTATTTGGTCAAAATAAGGAGTTCAAAATGTCTCTTACTTTGCTTTGTAAATTTTCAGAATGTTATGAAATCACATAACATAATTGAAATAAATCTTGCATTTCTAGTTGCTTTTCTTAACCCAATTTATGTTTGATAAAAACAAATTGTTTTTTGTATGAGAGAAAACTAGAGAAAACATGAAGTTTTTACACCTACATAGGAAGCTTAAAAAATATAAACAATTTCCGCAGAAGTTTTTTTTTTTTATGATTAAATGATTGTGTGCTATAAACTTCAAAGCAAGTATATATTCCACTTGTTTTTACCTGTAACAGCCTTTCATCCCAGTCCACTAAATCTCTTTTTGCCTGATTTTCTTTATCTTGAAGACTTCTTCTAGAGGCAGCTTTAGCGGCAAACTTCTCCCTGTGAGCCATTACTCGATTCAAAGCTGAATTCAGATAAGGTCGTGAGGTGGGACTAACTTTGGAACATCTCTCTGACAGATCATTAAGAACTTCCTCCTAATAACAAATGAGATATCTGTAAATAATGGCTTCGGAATTTATGAAAAGCATCTTAACTTTCTCTCTGTTAGCCACTGTTCTTTAGAAAAAGCATAGTTAGACATGTTTTTATGTCGTGCAAGCCACTGTTTTTTAGCAGAAGCATAGTTAGATGTGTTTTTATGTCCTGCAAGTCACTCTTCTTTAGCAGAAGCATAGTTAGACATGTTTTATGTCCTGCAAGCCACTGTTCTTTAGCAGAAGCATAGTTAGACGTGTTTTTATGTCCTGCAAGCCACTGTTCTTTAGCAGAAGCAGTTAGACATGTTTTTGTGTCATGCAAGCCACTGTTCTTTAGCAGAAGCATAGTTAGATGTGTTTGTATGTCCTGCAAGTCAGTTCATTAGCAGAAGCATAGTTAGACAAGTTTTTATGTCCTGCAATCCACTGTTCTTTAGCAGAAGCAGTTAGACATGTATTTATGTCCTGCAAGCCACTCTTCTTTGGCAGAAGCATAGTTAGATGTGTTTTTATGTCCTGCAAGTCACTGTTCTTTAGCAGAAGCATAGTTAGACATGTTTTATGTCCTGCAAGCCACTGTTCTTTAGCAGAAGCATAGTTAGACATGTTTTTATGTCCTGCAAGCCACTGTTCTTTAGCAGAAACAGTTAGACATGTTTTTGTGTCATGCAAGCCACTGTTCTTTAGCAGAAGCATAGTTAGATGTGTTTGTATGTCCTGCAAGTCAGTTCATTAGCAGAAGCATAGTTAGACAGGTTTTTATATCCTGCAATCCACTGTTCTTTAGCAGAAGCAGTTAGACATGTCTTTATGTCCTGCAAGCCACTCTTCTTTGGCAGAAGCATAGTTAGATGTGTTTTTATGTCCTGCAAGTCACTCTTCTTTAGCAGAAGCATAGTTAGACATGTTTTATGTCCTGCAAGCCACTGTTCTTTAGCAGAAGCATAGTTAGATGTGTTTTTATGTCCTGCAAGCCACTGTTCTTTAGCAGAAGCAGTTAGACATGTTTTTGTGTCATGCAAGCCACTGTTCTTTAGCAGAAGCATAGTTAGATGTGTTTGTATGTCCTGCAAGTCAGTTCATTAGCAGAAGCATAGTTAGACAGGTTTTTATGTCCTGCAATCCACTGTTCTTTAGCAGAAGCAGTTAGACATGTCTTTATGTCCTGCAAGCCACTCTTCTTTGGCAGAAGCATAATTAGATGTGTTTTTATATCCTGCAAGTCACTGCTCTTTAGCAGAAGCATAGTTAGACATGTTTTTATGTCCTGCAAGCTACTGTTCTTGAGCAAAAAAGCATAGTTAGACATGTTTTTATGTCCTGCAAGCCACTGTTCTTTAGCAGAAGCAGTTAGCATCTTGTTATGTCCTGCAAGCTACTGTTCTTTCGCAGAAGCAATGTTAGACATGTTTTGATGTCCTGCAAGCCACTGTTCTTTAGCAAAAAAGCATAGTTAGACATGTCTTTATGTCCTGCAAGCCACTGTTCTTTAGCAGAAGCAGTTAGACATGTCTTTATGTTCTGCAAGCCACTGTTCTTTAGCAGAAGCAAAGTTAGGGGTATTTTTATGTCCTGCAAGCCACTGTTCTTTAGCAGAAGCATAGTTAGACATGTTTTTCTGTGAGATAAGACATTAAATCTTTCAAAGGATGCTTTAATGAATTATCTATTCTGTAATAGTGTCATCAAAGTAAGAATTACATTGTCATTCAACAAGGAATGACACACTTTGCTTTCGAAGGACCCTTCGGCCTACAATTGTGATCCAAATGGTTGGGCCAATATCAAAGAATTTCCCATCCCTCCCCTGAACCCATTTTAACATTGTGTGCACTTTTCAAGAAATACCAGTAAAATTCCAATATCAACATTGAACAAGGAAGGTCTTGTTTCAATTATTTTTGGCCACAATTGTAGGTAAGATACCAGGTTATGTAGTGAGCACTAAAAGTAGAGGTTCTTATCAGATTAATGAGTTTTGGAAGATAATACACTTACATCGTGATTTTGGTATGGCTCGATGACACCAATCTTGGCAAGATACCTGGTGAGATCGGCGCGGCTTCTGATGCCTGCTAAGCAACCCATGGCAGTAATTGTTTCTGCACGGACTTCTTCCTGATTTTTCATTAAAAAAAATAATAAAAAAACATCATACTTACTTACATGTCCTAACTTAACACATAATTTATCTCACAAATACAAAAAAAGAAACAAGATTTTTGAAATCAACTCCAAACGATAGGGAGTTCAAGGAAAATTGACAATTTTATTTTCTGAAAAGTGTGGGAATCGTGCCCCCAGTCCAGACACAAAAACAATTATAAACTTCAACTTCAATATTTAAACTATTCTACACAGTTGAATTTGATGTAGTTGCTGGTACAAAACTAAGATTTTGAGTGAACAATGCCTCCCTCCATAGACTGCCTTACCTCATCATCTGCAAGTTTTGGTATGAGGCTAAGGATAACGTCCTGTCGTCTGCATCCAAGTTGTGTCAGCACCCAAACAGCGTTAGCCCGCACAGGACCACGAGGACTGCTTAGCTTTTCTTGGAAGAAATCTATGGTATCGTCCTTCAGCTTGTCTGAAAATCTATACTCCCTTCAGGAAAAGAGGAAATAGAAATAAAAATATCACAAAACTTTATTTCAACCAAAGGGGGGAAATGCTCCCCAATACTTAATCAATTTGGAAGTTGAGCAGAATTATAGCAAGTAAAAATACACTGTGATATATCATCTGCTGAAATTGTTTAAAATATTTTCAATTAGAAAAAAAGAAGTGAGATATTGAATTGATTGAAAAACATTAACAATTGCTAAGAAAATGAACATGGGACATTTCTCCTCTTAAGTCAGGTAAAGAAAAATATTTCTCTGAAATTTGAGAACTTCTGAATGTCTGTTTGTCCTTCTGCTTTCTGTTAAGATACCCTCTAAAATTTGAGGACTCCTGAATGTCTGTTTGTCCTTCTGTTTTCTATTAAGATACCCAACAAGCAAACAAATTCCTTCAATGTCATCACAAAAGTTTGCTCCATACAGCAACTGATCCTGACTACCTATTAAAGAGTGAAACTGAAAATTCTACCAGACCACCGCTTCTTCCCTTACATCACTACAAACATCTTTTCTACCAATACCAAGTTGGTTGCTTCTTCTGCTTAGCACCAGTGGTTATGGTGGAGCTTAAGTTACCATTATTTCAGGTGAGTCCACACTGACCAAGAAACCATAATAATGTGTATGGTAGTTTGTATGGATGGAAGCTAATTAATCAAACAGTCTGAATAGGTGTATGAATTAAATTAGTTGGCAGTGAATTTTTTTGGTAGAAAATTAAGATAGCTTACCTATAGATGTCTATTAGCACCTGACATACAGTTCTGTACTGTGCATCTCTGGTTGTCTCCAGGAGTGTCACTGTGGGAAAGAAAAACCAACAACTTCAAAAACAGGGCAGTCATGAGTTTCCTTTCCATGGAGGCCTGAAAAAGAAAAGGAGGGGGAATCACCTTTGTACAAGGGGTATTATCTTGTAATTAGTAACCAGGATTGTAAATATCATAAGATTTTTTAAAGGTACCTGATCATGGCCATTAGTGGCATCATGAGGGCGGGATGGGAAACTTAACAGGCCTTGAGAAATATCTACAGTTTGGGGCCTCAAGCACATTATATTGTATGGGACCCCATATATTTCATGGGGGCCTTACAAGTATAACACCACAATAAAAAGTAAGAGAGTTAAGTTTTAGTACATGAGATACAATCTAATTGAGAGGAATCATGTAATTTGGAACAAAGTTTGAAATCTGATAAGCATGCTTTCAAAAGACAGCTTACCCAAGCAGATGCCTCACACTGTCATACAAATCAGCTTATCTTAATGATATGAACAACTCCCACTACAAAAGACTTGCTTGGGCTTTATCTACCTACTGTGGTGTAGCGGTTATCACACCTGTCTACAGACCACGGGGCCCTGGGTTCAAGCCTGGGTTGGGCAGACACGCCAGTGCACCACAACTGGGTTATTAAAGGCGGTGTTATGTCTGTCCGTACGTCGTACCTGTGTTCTCGTCCGGGTCGTATCAAGCGTTTCGTGATAGCATTGTTACTATCATAACCGAATACGCAGATGACGACCCCGTCATTGTAATTGTTTGTTCACTCGTCGTCGACGTAATTGAAGAAGTGGATTGGTGCTCAACTGTTAAAATGTTAGCAAAAACATGACTTAACAAAAACGCTTCTGAAATGAAAAGTATGCACGTATGAAAACAAGTTGTAATTGTTTCCGAATTTACATCACTAGCTGAACATTGCTGAATATGCATAACCTGGAAAGAGTAACGATCGTAAAAAGAAAATGAGACAACTTCTTGCCAATCTTTTATCTTATATAAAACCACCACAAATGAAAATAAAATGTTTTCCATTGCAAGCAAAACTATCAAACATTGAAAATGTAAGGAATTATACAAATTGCTGCTCCTCCTTCTTACATATAGCTCTGACCATACTCTCCACATCCAGGGGAATTCCCATTGGAAACCATGGATACTCGGCTATTTTCTTAAGCAGGACAAGCTTCTCCTGGCTATCACCCTCGTCCTCTTCATCGTCCTCACTTGATCCATCTTCCTTTTCTGCTTGACCCTGCCAAAATAACAAGATGGGAGGCAAATTAAAAGCGGACTAATACGGATCACTCAATCCTTAAAATTAAGGTTTGTAATGTAATGGGGCCACATGTATCCATAATGCACCATGCGTCACATGTATCTTTACTGTGTAGATACATTTGAAATGGATACAGAACACTTTACAAGCATTGGAAATAAAGTAAATGTGAATGTGAATTTTTCAAGTATGGTACAAAACTCCACAAGCAATGGGTTCAAAAGAAGAGTTCAAACTCAATGTTGAGAAGATAGGGATGGACAGTGATTCGTAAAGTGAAATCTCTCTGCTAGCCGGAGGATTTCTACACTTGAACCTTTATTAACCTAATCATTTATAAGTAGATTTTAAATAGAGGTTATCCTGTAATTGCTGTTTGAAAGTTAGCATTTTTGACAGGGGGCATGTCTAGTTTTTTCATTTTTATTTTGCAGGGCTTCCTAAAAAAACAATGGCTTATTCAATGTCCCCAACACAGATTTGAGATTAGGGGCCAGGACCAGAGACATAGGAAGTTGTGGGCAATTCAAGGATAATTCCCCAAAACTCAAGATTTCCCAATTAGTAGCAAAATTGTATGGAAACTTAATTAACATGCACACAGTGCAATTTATCTGCTTGTAACCAGGAACATTTTTTGAACTATTGCCTCCCTGAGGTGATCCTTCCTTGCCCCGACAAATGTTGGCAATTTTTCCACTTGTCGAAAAGGTAAAGGCCTATTTGATGATTGTATTGCTTTCAAATTATTAGAGGGAGGGAGGGGGGGGGGGCATGGCCTTGATATTATTAAGACTTTTACCTCCCTATCTGAAGGTTTTTCGCTCTATGTTGTAGACTTTGGTCCAAAATTGAAGATGTTTGGTCCAAACTCTGAAATTGTTTTGTTTAAACTTGAAGATTTTCTTTATCCAAAATTGAGGATTTTAGGTGCAAACTGGAAAAATTTTGGTCCAAAATTAACAATAATTGAGTCCATACAATTAAAACAATGCAACATCTGTTTTATTTTGTTGGTTTATTTGATATTTTAGTTGATTATATTTATGGCTTTCACAAAATTTGGGAGGGGGGTGGCTATGGCTTTTCTTAGCACCCCCTTTGACAGGCCACTGATTGTTGATCTATATTAAAGGCTCTCAATTGGAAAATACAAACTGATATAAGCTCCTGGGGGTGAGGGAAATTCAATATGTGAGGTATATATTTATGTGCTGCTCGAGCAGGTGCCTTTTTTGCATCATTTTTGTAGTGCAGGTGTCGTTTTTTAATATTCAAAAAAATATATATATTTTAGTAAAAAAAAGGTCTTTTTTTTCTCTCACCATTTTCATAGTGCAGGTCCAAAAAATGAGGTTTTACTCTGTTAGTTTTGTACTGCTGGTCCATTTTCACAATATTTTGTTGCATACTCATACTGCAGGTATTATAATTGACAACTTCTGTCATACTGCAGGTATCAATATTGTATAATTTCATACTGCAGTTACCAAAAAATATGTCGTACTGCGGGTAGGTTTTTCAGTTGGTGGGCTGCACACCCTTACCACATTTAGTATGAAGTGCCTTCCCCCTTCCCCCAAGGTAGCCTCATCATTTTTGCTCATCATGATATATACTGTAGAGAAGTATTAAAGAAATCAAAAGCTCTTCCCAGCCTACCCATGTGTCTCTGGTCTTATTTTGCTCTATCTAAGCTATGTTTACTCATGTATTAATGTTTCTAGCCCCATCTAATTTTATTAGCACCCTCCCCTCTTCAAGTGTTTTCCCTTGTGAGAAGTAGAGTCAGGAAAATGTATCTCAACCCATCAAAACTGCCTGGCTTAACACTTACAGAGGAAGCAGTGGCAAAGGTTTGGGTTAAAGTACGCTGACTAGGCATGGGAACATTATAAGGAGACCAAATGGAGGAGTCACAAATACTGCTGCAAGAGCCTACAGGGATGTGATAATACACTTGTATTCTATACTTTATGAGAAGCAAATGCCCCATAGTTTGCACCAAATAACTGATGTATTAAAAAGTTCCATCCGATGCGGAAAAAAAAGATATGATGAATTGAATCAGGCACCTTTGTTTCGACCTTCTGTCTGCCATGGCCGTATGCTGTGTTCGTTCTGCGTGACCGATCTGTCTTGTTTTTGCCTCTCTGTGACTGGAATATAAAATATATAGTGTTAATACATACATGAGAGATGGTGCTGTTTAATCAAGATGTATGGCACAAATAAGAAATAAAAAAACATTTTGACATTGATCTCCACAGCAGCTACAGTTAAATCCCAATAAGCCAAGCCTCAAAGCTTATAGAGTAAGTGCTTATACCCAGTCTCCATGGTGCTTAGTAAATTAGAGTACTTGACTTCCCTGGATGGGACACCAGTCCATCGCAGGTTAACTCCCCAGCCAAAACTGGTACTCATTTCACAGCTGAGTGAACAGGAGCAAATGAGATCAAGTGTCTTGCGTAAAGGATACAGCACAGAGCCCTGGCTGAGATGTGATCATCGTACCTTTGGAATATGAGACTGACACCCTAACCACTAGCTGGGCTACTGCACTCCCCTACAGCTACAAAATAAAAGAAAAAACTCAGAAATACACTTTTACACTTCGTAGATTCACCTTTCAGCAGTTGTCTCACTAAAGTTTGCTCGACATTTTGAACTTCTTTGAGCATTTTGTAGGAGCATATGGGCTTATAAAAGGATTTACAACAGAACACTACAGCATACACAACAGAAAGTCTATTCAAAGTCCAACATGCATCCCATATCATGAGATAACTCAGTCAAAGAAATTATTGTGGGACTGAAATATATTTGTATTTTGCAAAATCGCTGCAAAATTTCCAGTCTTACAATATTGCCAACTGTGATGTCAACCTGTCATGCATGTTGCATGGCAGACTGTAATCGTTGAGAGCAAAACAGGTTTTTTTTAATCTTGATATCTTCTCTTGATATGTATTTATAAATAATTTGATGTAGGGATAATTTTAAATATTAAACAAAATAGAAACTAAAAACTCTAATGGTCTTTATGCTTGGTATATAAACATCGAAACATTGTCTGTTTGATGACATGCTGCTTTCCCTTCAAAATTCTCCTATGCAAAAAAAATAATATGATTGCAGTCATCTCCTTGGGATGAATTATACAAAATAAGGAAAACCCCTTTTTGTTCTCACTTGAAGCTTGCCTCCAGCTTGTCAAGCTTGCCGGTAGCTTGTGCTAACTTTCATTAGCTCATGATTAGCTGGCAGGGAGCTTGTAATGGCCTAAAATGAGCTAACTTTTGTTCTGCAAGCTCAAAAGGTCCACTTGAATCACAGCAAGTTTACAGTGAGCTTAAAGTGAACTCACCATTTGTGTGAGGGATTAACAACTTTTAATAACTGCTATTTGAAACCATCAGAGGATCAATAACAGATCAGCTGAAAATGCAACATAATGTAATAATGGTGATTTGATAGTAGGGACAGGCTAGAGGAGATTTGGATATCGGCAAAAACTTCCCCACCCCCACATCCACCACCAAAATAGGTAAGGAAAATAAGAAAATGACATAATACGAAGATGAATAATTTTTATATGGAATTTTTTATAATATATAATATTAGTGACCAACATTTTTGAAATGCAGCCCACCTAAATATTTTGCAGCTTTACCAAGTGTACATATCATTAAAATGTTTTGTTTAACTGACCTTGTCTCTTCCTTCTGACGGCTCAAATGTTGGAATTTCCAGCTTGCTAAGGTCTGCCAATATTAAAAACAAAAGATAAATAAAGGTTACATTTCAATTAGTATCCATCTTTTCTTGAATAACAAAATAATTTACAATCCTGACGAAGGGGCAAATAATTAATATCTTCCAAACTCATAGACGCTGGAAATGGGGCTAGGGTGGCCTTGGCCCCTTTTTAGAGGTGAGTATTTGCCCCCCTCCCTCTATGATATTTTTCTGAATAAGAAAAACAAATAACTGGAACAAATGAATTATTTCTCATTCAGATGACCATAGACCTACAAACACATATACCACAAATCCAAAGACTTTAAAGAAAACAAACTTCAGCGAGAAACCTTTCCACCCTTTGTCGCTTAAAAACATACTTGAGATCAACAATGACAGCAACGGCTTTACCATGCATGTAATATTTCTTCATGTTCATAAACATTTGACGGATTCTGAGAATTTGCGTGAAATATGCCAGAATTTGACAAGTGCTAACGAGAGAAGAAAAATTACTTTGGTAGAGTTTTTGTTTTTACATTACAACGTCATTCCTAATGAATGAATATTTATTTAGAATTAAACAAGTTGGATCATTAAAACATAAATATCCCAAAGTTATTACTCTTATATTAAGGAGGATAATAAAAGAAACACAACTGTGAAAAAGTATTCTAAAATCTTACTTAATAAGTATTTAAAGCTTTCACAAATTTAGCTGGAATCGAAAATCTACAAGTCAGATGTTGACAGGAAGTGATGCATATTCCTTAAAATTGTTCTTATCCATCCTAGCCAATCTAAATAATTTGTTACAAATTCTTAGGCCTATTGCTCAATATGGTGTCATTTAACAAAAAAACTGAATCTATCAAAAATATATGAAAATACCATTTGAAGAAACAAATTGAAATAATTTCAAATGAGTGAAATAAAAGTATAAAGGTAAATAAGTTGCATCCTGGTATTTTCCACAGTCCACCCTCATATAACATCAACTTCTTTGACAATGAAACTTATCTTATAAATATTTTAAATCTCTTGCAAATTTGGGTGAGAAAAGATTAATATTTTATTCATGAATATAACTGGCCTTTGATGAGTAAGTTGTTGGTATAAACACCACTATTATCATAAAGATCTCTGTAAAAATTTAATTTAAATCATCTCATCATTTTTCTTGATAAATTTAATGCAAGTGTGAACATTTGATGTCGTTACAGTTTGATGTCATTTTTGATCAATTTATAAATTAGACACTTTCATTTATGATAAAGATGTTTTAGATTTGTTGGATGAGCAATTTCAACTTATGATTGAAATTGTAAGAGTTGCAACATGCAAAATTCAGTTAAAATTAGGTGTATTTTTAGTCTATCAGGGGCTACGCACCTGGACCCCACAAGGGCACCTGCGCAGCCCTTGGACTCCACACCGAGAAATGTTGCGCCCCTCTCCCAAACTTCATAAACACATCAGTGCCATTGTCCAAACTGACATTCATTGCCATTTTTTACCGGGTGTTATTTTTCAGAGAAACAATTAAATCATTTAATATGAGTTTAAATGATATTGAATCATGTAATACATGGAAACTTATAATACACAATCAAGCGCAAGTAGAAACTAAAACAACAAATAATTCCACAATAGGAATAAATAAATAAAGAAATAACATATGATATGAAAATACATAAACTGACCAACTACAATATTTCCAACATAGGATAAGTCCTCCTAAAAAGTAACTGAGAAAATAAAACTCACTGAGCGAGCGGAGTTGCAGCTTGTTCTCATTAAGCGCATTCAAGCCAGACTGATTAGGGGTGATGTTCCTGGAATGAGCCGGCAAGGAGAGGCCCATGGGTGTGTTAGAGGCCGCCCGGGACGATAACGAGTCCAGGTTCAAAAGGTCATCTTCAGATGATGATTCCCATACAAATGGTTCATGATTCTCCTGAATAATAATGAGATGAAAAAGGAAAATTGGGAAAAATGCCATCTTTATATTGCAAACTTACAGACCAGTAATTTCTATTTCAATGACAGGTTAAGTAAGGTCGAATATGATCAGAAATGTGTATTTTTCTTAGGTATGTTTTAGTTGAACCCCACGGTATTTCTGGATGACCTGAAAATAACTTGTCAAATGCAAAAATTTTAACTACCTAAGATCCAACTAACTAGTTTGAATCAAATATAATACAAATTTCAATAATTATCCTCCTTCCATACCTTAAACATTTTTAATTCGCGTTAAGTTTGCAAAGCGTTTGCAATTAGAATCTTTATGAAGTCGTAACAGCGATGTATCAATATTTACATCTTACATTTTTAATTTGCTTTAAGTTTGCCAAGCGTTTGCAATTGGAATCTTTATGAAGTCGTAACAGCGGTGTAAGAATATCTATATCTTACATTTTTAATTTGCTTTAAGTCTGCCAAGTGTTTGCAACTGGAATCTTTATGAAGTCATAACAGCAGCGTAAGCATATTTTTATCTTACAGATAAAATTTCTGATGCTTTCAAAATAAGTATTTTGTTAATGGTCATTTTTAGACTTATCTAAAGCCTTTGACACATAAGACCATGATATTCTTTTAATGAAACTGAATAATTATGGGGTAAGAGGTATCCCGCATCAATGCTTTAAAGATTACTTAAGTAACCGAATTTAATTTGTTTACAATGATGATCATAATTTAGAAAAGTTGGAAATCAACTGTGGGGTACCCCAAGGGTCAATTTTGGGCCCACTTCTTTTTTTAGAATTTACATTATGACCTCCACAGATCGTCCACTGAACTCTCAATGATTTTATATGCAGATGATACTAACAATTTTTTATTTGGGAAAAGATTCAGCTAAGATTTATACTGTAGTCAAAGATGAATTTAAGAAAATTGTCCATTGGTTTTAAGTAGATAAATTATCGCTAAACATTAAAAGAATGTTCCGTTATGTTCACCCCGCTCAATAAGTCCCTTCCAAATAATCTAAAGAAAACTTCACGAAAAGGAATGAAATTTGAAAATTGATGGAAATTTCAGATTGCACAAAAATTGATGAAAAGTTTCCCGAAAATTGAAGAAAACTTCATGACATTGAAGACATTTTTTTCTAAAATGAAGAAATTGCATGAAAATTGATGCAGATTTCATAAAAATGAAGAAATTTGAAGAAAATTTCCTGAAAATTGGTAAAAACTTCTCGAAAAAGTGAAGAAAAGTTTCAGGAAATTGCCCAAAATTTGAAGCAAATTTCCCAAAATTGAAGGAAAATTCCTGAAAATTGAAATTTCCCCAAAGAATCTTAAGATGCTATGGGATCGGACTCTTCAAAATTAATTTGTCAGACTTTCATTACTGGGGGCCAAACTGGTACTTGCACTCCCGTTCCCCCCCCCCCTCCCCCTCCTTCTTTCGTTTACTCTCCAAATATGAACTTAAGAAGCTTGCAGAATAACATCAAGCACATGTAAGCTTTAGCTAGTAAGGAAGTAGGTAGGCTACAGTTCCCTGCAAGCTTGTCTTAGCCTGCATGAACCTAAAAGACTGCTAAATAAGCTCATCAGAGGCCTTGGAAAGCTCATAGTGTGAATCAAAACTTTGAAAGGATGAAAAACTTACGTATGAATTTTCTGACTCTTCTAGGTCATGCAAGTCAAAACAACCTTCTGGAATCTAAGGAGAAAAAGGGAAGAATATGCTGTTGGGATGAATTGATAAGAGAATGCAGATGCTGGATGCAACTTTTCCTCTTTTGTGTATTAAGTGCAGCTAAAGTTAAGTGATAATTTAAAGAATGACAAGGTCTTAGACTTGGAATGATTATCAATCACCATAATAATTTTGACAGCAATTGAGAAAAATGTGTAATATCTCATCATGCATCTAAATATTAAACAAAACTACATGGAACCACTGCAAAATTTCAATTATAATGAAATGTATGAAAACGAACTTTTCGAAATGGCGGATATATTCTATATGGTGGTGTTTCAGGTACATAAACAAGAACGTCCCTCCCCCACTTCAAATGTTCTGCTTAAACATTTATACATCGCAAATGATGGGTTTTTTTTAATTGAAAACAAATAACTAAAAATAAAGGCTTCTCTATCCAATTATTTTCTAAAAGTGAAAAAAACAAAAACAAAAAACATTCTCACTCACCATCTTGAGTTTCCATGGCGGGGGTGAAGGAGGTTGGTTTGGACTGTAGTGGTATCCAATCAGACCCCTTAAAGCCGAGTTTGGTATGTAACCTGGTTTGAAACCATATTGAAATAATTATATTATCAATGAACAAAGTATGATAAAAACTCACTTTAAAAGGTACATGCATGGGACAAAGAATGTGACCCAAAATATATTTAAGGAGAACTATGTTCAATGATTTTCACCTCTCTTCCTTCATGTTTGTTACACAAGACAATGTACCTATGCTGGGAGGACAGGAAGGTAACAAAAACACAAGTTTAATATACTTATATAGTGCACTACAAAAAAAAAAAATTCACTCTAAACTGAAAAGTTATAACAAAAAAAAATAACAAAACGAAAATTATTACAAATGCTTTGCCTCCTTTTAATTGCCCCTGAAATAATGTACAATCAAAGTATGATACTTTTTTTTTTAGTTTGCCAATTATCTTGCTTTGGAGCTGTTCCTTGTCCCACTCTCCTACTCCTGATTTACCTCATCCTACACCCATACTCTGAGAATGGGAGGCAATAGGTGCTTGGATGCCTGAAGGGGCCATGAAAAGCAAAAGCAGAATAGCTCATTGCATAAAATGATAAGCAAATTTGTCCCATAATATAGTAGGGTTATTTCTAGCATTTACAATAAGTACTGTTACATACCATCTGGAGCTATGGGCCAAGGGTTTGTGACCTCTGACATGGATGCTACTTCTCTTTGGTCCATCCCTTCCATATTGCTTGACTCTGATGTGCCTGTTGATAGAGATGGTCGACATTTAAAGGTCTATGGACAGCTATAAACTCTTTATTTCTTTTAAAGAACAAACAATTCTGAGCACAGTTCCCCTTAAATTAAGAAAATATGTTTGTTTTTTAGAGGCCCCTTATAAAAGAATCAAACAGTCCACAACAAAACGAGTGCAAAGCAACCAATGGTCATCAGTATGATTTGGTTGCAATTTGCTTTACAATTTTTCATATCAAAAAATAGGCAGATAAAAATTTTTTTGAATCGATCAAATATTTATAAGATCCATCGCAAGGGCCCCCATTTCTGAGCTTGCTCAAGGTCCCCAGAATGCAGTCGTTACCCTGATTTTTATTATCACAGTAAAATTCCAATTAACACAAACATTTACGATGCTATGCTTAATTTTGAGAAACAAACTTAATAAATTTGGGGGTTTCTGGCTTGTCATCTTTAAATATTGCATTATGTAAGTAGGATTACTGTAGAAAATAAAATGTTGCATTCTGTGACAGAAATTAAGAAATATCAAATATTACACACACCTTCAAATGCTCCAGAATCCACAAGTTTCTTTTCGACACTATCCCTCTCTATCTCCTCATCACTGCTTCCCCGTGACAATGCAAAGGCATCTATCCTTGGACCAATCGTCTTTGAAATTTTAAGTTCGCTAGTCACATGACTATATTTGCTGGTACATTCATTTGTTTTAGTAAAAAAGCTGGTGGTTAGAGGGTCACTGGAGCTGGTGAAGAATGAGGACGACTGCCAGTGCTGCTGGATATGATTTGAGAACTTATTGACCATCTGCTGTCGGCTGGACAGGTCAGTAGGAAACGTAGGTAAGGCAGCCAAATCAAACCTGTTCGTGGAGATAGGTATATGACCATGGTATTAGAACAAAATAAAACTTCATTTATGTGTGACATAATCTGGACAAAATATTAACAAAAGTATAGACAAAATATGGGCCTGAATTTATTTACAACTGCAACTTATGGAATTAGAACTAAATGACATCAGAGGATATAAATGTTGACACCAGAAAGAAAAGAGAATATATCAATTTTCTTGTAACATGTATGTGAGGGACTATCCACATGCACAATTATACCAAAATGGCAATTCCCTGCTTAAAGCTACCTACCACAACTTTCTAAGGATGAATTTTAAAAGGGCCACTAGACAGAAAAGTGATGTAATTTCTAGAATATTCAGGAAAGCTTTTTGATCGAGGTACAGCGATACACAACTTCTCTGACATCAATGTTTGTATCAAGCTTTTATGTATGATTCATAAAGTTAGTCACTTAGCAGGCAAAACAAGTCACTAAATTTTGGAAAAGTTCACCAAAAAGACCCATACAAATGCGTCCAGTTCTCTGCTTACTAAAACTAGAATGTTGTACTATATCAATGGAATCATACTAATAAGAAAACAATCTCTGAACTGGAATCATTTTCAAAACTGTTTTTGCAACTTTTACATTTAATTAAAGGATAAGTTCAGTAATCAAGCTTGTCCATCTTATATGAAAGAGGACTTCAAAAGAAACAAAATGGTGAAAAAAGCATTCAAAAATCTTATTCTGTTAAGGAGATATCCAAGTTTAAAGTTTGGTATCATTTCTGTAAAAACAACTGAAATCAGACTAGTTGTGACATCACAGCTTCAGATTTTTTAAAGTCTTGATGTATTTTAAAGAAAGTTTATAACATTTTTTCACTATTTAAATTATTTTTCTTAAACTTTCTTTAAGTGATATATTATAAATACCCTTCCTAGATTCAGTTTTGCTACTTTTTTTGACATATCCCATGGTTTATAAGCCACAAAATCGCAGGACAAAATATGATAGAATACATAAAGACTTTGAGGAATCTGAGGCTCTGACATCACAACTGGTCTGATTTTAGTCGTTTCTATATAGATGATACAAAACTTTAAACTTAAATATCTCATTAATGGAATAAGATTTTTAAATGCTTTTTTCTCTATTATGTTTCTTTTGAAGTCCTCTTTCATATAAGATCAACGTGCATGACCCCTGAACTAATACTTTAAAAGGAATTATCTGTGATGTGCAAAATAAGACTTTTTACAACAAGAGATTTGTAATTACAATTCAAAAAAGTTCAAAAATTGACTTCACTTTCCAAATCTGAAAGAAGTTAAATACTAACTAGTTTGTAACATATTAGAAGGAACTAATATCATGACTGATATTCACATGTGGTGCTGATATCAAATGAACTGAATAAAATATGATACGCTGCAAATTCCAATAACTGAACTTAGTCAAATTTTTGGAACTGATCATTACTTAACAAAATAAATATTACTGAATGAACTACATCTTTCTCAACTCAATTAAAAACCTTAAGAAATCCTGCGTACTCACCAGCACCATATGATGCTCTTTAATTGTGTATTTCTCTCCCACTCTCCAACAAAGATTCACAAATCATGCAAATTGCAAAAATGGACTATTTTTCCTTTCCCAAATTAATCTTTAAAGATTGACTTTTAACTACTGTTGAAATTATCAAGTCTCTTCAAAACAAAAAAGGCAAGAACCTATTTGAATTATTCCAAAATCTTGACTGTTTCTTTGAATCAAACCAAGTTAGCGTCTATCTCTAACAGTAACAAGTGATAAACAAACAAACACTACTTAAAGCACACTAATGTAAACATACAGGGTTTAAAATAAACAAAAACCTGACTTGTTTCAAGATTTTATTCAAAAGACTTATTTATCTTTGAGACTTAACACTATTACGCACGTAGGATTAGTTTTCAGTTGTGTATCAGTGTTCATTAACAGAAACTTGATAAGAAGTACATTTTGTTTTTCTTTTTTATGGTAAAAACATAAAATTGCATTACCTGTTCAAAGGTTTTAAATTTCAAACAAATAGACTAAACAGAGTATCAATTATAGCAGGAGTGAGTTTGTGTGGGTTGGGCTGTCTGAATGTAGTTGGGATTTCATCATGATTAAAGAATATAACAAGTTTAGTGGTGCTTCACATCTACTGGTTTTGGGACACTTATTCCCCTTAAATTTGTTTGTTTTTTGTGAGTTGTCAGTTGAAACGCTCCACCTTTCCTTATGTAATTAATTCCAATGTTCCTACAGTTTAAGGGAGCTGAATTTTCAAAGTTATTAAAAACTTGTCTTCCAACCGCTTCTCATGAAACCACAATATGAAATAAACACCCCTCAAATCACTTAGTTTTAGTTGCAAATCCCCTGCATGAATAGGCCTCATTCAGCACAATCTCTTGTTTATCATCCTCACTTTGCTTGAGTGCACTTTTACACAAATGCTCCATGTATGCAGTAACTGATAAGTGGCCAATTCACATAAACATTGGGACTTTGTGTATGGCTGGCAATGGAGCAGTTGTGGTTTGGTGTTAATAATTTAAGATTAGGATATCTTATATCGAGGTTGGATGATCTCGGATCAAAATGTAAAAAACAGTCCGGATTTATTGGGTAAAAGCTATAGCATGATAAGTTCGTAATGATTAACAACAATATTTGTTATATTGTCAACATGTTTTTGATATAAAAGATGTTAGCTGTTGATGTCACTTCCTAAATGTGAATAACATTCACAGATTTAAATATATATTTGACCAATGGCATAGCCATGGGAGAATGAAGGATCAAACCCCATTTTCTTTTTCAGAAACAATGTTTTAAGGTCTCTATGACTCACCAACATACACGTGTTTTTCAGAAGGTCTCTATGACTCACCAACATACACGTGTTTTTTAGAAACAATGTTTTAAGGTCTCTATGACTCACCAACATACACGTGTTTTTCAGAAACAATGTTTTAAGGTCTCTATGACTCCCCAACATACACATGTTTTTCAGAAACAATGTTTTAAGGTCTCTATGACTCACCAACATACACATGTTTTTCAGAAACAATGTTTTAAGGTCTCTATGACTCACCAACATACATATGTTTTTCGGAAACAATGTTTTAAGGTCTCTATGACTCACCAACATACACGTGTTTTTCAGAAACAATGTTTTAAGGTCTCTATGACTCACCAACATACACGTGTTTTTAAAAACAATGTGTTAAGGTCTCTATGACTCACCAACATACACGTTTTGAATGTTGACATAAAAAGTCATGGTTCCAATGATCAGTTGATAGGTCTATAATTGTTGTGCATCTACATACAAATTAACTCTGTTCATGTTTTCAAAAGCAATTATTTAACTAACTTTTATGGCAAATCCAAAAAAATAACTTCTACAGCTATGAATATTAAATTCTACTCAGAAATATCTTACCATGCACACATTTCCTCAGTTAAAATTCAGTTTAAATTAAGATTTTATTAAATACCACTATCATCCAATCAGAAATTTCTCAATTGGCATTCTTCTAACTGTTAATTCAATTCCATCATAGTTTATCAAGTTACCAAGACTAACATGAATTTCATCCAGTACACTTTGTTTTGGTTTGACACTTACATCAAATAAGGCAACCACCTAAATTGCTTGAAAAAGTCATGAGGATAGCCAAAGTTCTTATCAAAATCAGTCAAGATTTATCACAAAACAACTTTTAAATTTTAGGCATTTAATGCAAATTTGTGATGTATCTTCAGGAATGCAATGTCTATTTTCTTAAATATATTATGTTATTTGATCACATACCAAAATTATTTAAAGAACGATTTTGAATTTTAATCATGACCCTGAAGACAATCTCATCATTCATTTAAAGACTGAAATCATGGAAAGAAATACAAAGAAATACATCAAATGTTTGAGCTGTCTAATAGTTCATACATCACAACTTTTGCACGTGTCAAAGTGCGTTGGCACCAGTATTTTAAATTTGGGAGGATTCTCCCCCTTACAAAGTTGTTCAAGGGGGAATTTAGAAAACTTAATTTAGGTACTATATGTTTACCTAATTTCTTTACGGGAAATTACCTACCAAAATATATTATATTCGTTTCAATTTTTAATTTGCAGGAATCCCGTAATCCTGCATCCTAATGTAAACTGGTATCAAATTATCCTCAACTCTGATTGGTCATAATTCAAAAGCTACATAATTATGCAATTAAATTCTGTTTTAAAAATTGAAAGACCGTTCTCCTTAAAATCTTTTGCCCTTTTTCGTACCTTTAAACCAGCTTGTTCTTGTTTCAAAAGCTTGTCAATGTTCCTACTACCTGCCCATTTAAAAATTGTGTAGCATTGCAATAATTACAATATAGGGGAGCCCCTGCAAGCTCAGAGTAAACTCGCTATATTTCTTGATGGGAATCACAGTGGTATAATTCACAAAATAAAAATAAAGGCCCGTACAGTGGGCAGAATTACTGAAAATCATGCAGCTTTCTTTAAATTTACAGGATAAAATCTTCAAAGTCAAGTTGTTTTTAAATTTTCAATGCCAAAGCAATAAAATATGTTATCGTCTTCGGATCTTCAAAACAAATATTGACAATTAGAGATGCAAATTAAGCAAAAAAGATGGAACTACAATAACCTTGGTTATATTTGCTGGCTGAGAGATGATTTCGTGCGTCAATCTTCTCGTAGCCTTAGACGTGGGGGGAAATATCACGTAGCTTATTAAAGATTTGAAAATGACTTTGCAATCATTTCTTCCAATCATTTTATTCTTTAATCAACAAAGACAATTTAAAAACTTCAAAGTGACAGGCTTTCAAACCTCATCACTTATGATGCATCTAAAAGAACTTACAAGAGCCTGACTGAGGCCCCATAAATGGTTTATGCTGTTGCATCTTATTTTGTCAGCACTAATATCATCAAAGTATTGAGTTCTGGGGGAACTATACTTTGATGAAAAATGGACAAAAATAGGCCTACATCAAAACAAAAGAACAAAATGACCTAGCCAAGAACTAGCAACATGGCCAGATTACGGGAGACAAGGGGGGATGTGCTTTCACCTCCCCCTAAATATATTTTTGTATATTAGCAAGATTTTGTGCTACACCTTCCCCCCCTCACCCACACACTTTGCCAAAAGTGGAAAATATGAAAAGCAGGACATAGTTTTCAGTCGCTCCCAATCTTCCTACAAGTCCTTGAGTGTAACTGTAATTTGTAATATGACAGGAGAAAAGAAATTACATTTTCTTCATATATGACAAAGACATAAAATGTTATAATAAAAGAGATATTTGTCTTGTCTTGAAGTTCTAGAGTATTCCCCCCTTTATCCTCTTTCCTCCAGTACTCCTATATGTTTATATATATCCTGTACTGAGCGGTAAAAGATTCATGCTTAATTAATCAGCTGTGTAGGTAACATCCAAAAAAACACAAAACTTAAGGGGGTCCAAATATTCAATTATTTTGGCTAGTACTTCATCCCAAGAAATTTTAAAACAAAAGTTCTGTGCAAAGAAATTTAAAAGGTAGACGTAAACATTGTCGTTAGGGGAATCTTAACCACCACATTGCCCCATACCCATCCCCCAAACCCATCCCCCAATAGCTATGCCACTGGATCCTTCCACCATTCAAAAACTTACCAGAGTTGCAGTTCATGGTTGAATTCGATTGGTTCTTCGTTTATATCATTTGGAAAAGTCATGCTCAAAAGTTCCTCCAATTTTTGGCAAGGAAGATAACTAGCCACGTTGACAAAACTGTTTCAAAGAAGTGTGCAATGTTAATATATAAGATTACATGCCTATTTTTGGACAAAAGATTTTTATATGTCTCACACTACTTTTTGAAGCATGAATTATCTTCATTCTTTTGTCTTATGAAGGTTTGTCTGAATCAAAACAAGCAATACCGTATATAATAAGAAGCAACACAACACATATTTCAACAAAATGCCGCCCTTCATTACTGGTCATTGGTCATTACAATCTTATGGTTGCATAAAAAATGTGTCCTAAACACAAACTGGTTGGGTGATCATATTACATATCCTCGCAACCGATTTGCATTACTTGCTTACTTGGCTATTATATTATACGATACACGTTTCCAAACTCCGCCGGCTTGTGGTAATTACCGGCTTGTGCTTATTTACAAAATCAAATTATATTGCTTGAAAGGCTTTAGTACTTTGTAGGTTTTTCCTATCAGTGGAGGAGAGATGTTGCATGCATCACTAGACAGGTATACCCCCAAACTGGACAACTTTTTAATGCGACAGCTAGATCATCATGGTGTACAACTTAAATAAACATAAATTATCAAAATGTCTACTATTCTTAGTGTGCTGATCAAATATAGCTATGACATTATCAAACTTAAGTCTTTTTTGTTATCTCTAATGTAATTCACAACTTGCTGACTTTTACAGTCAACACTATAGGCAAACATTAGCTTTGCTAAGAAAATTAGTTAATGGGAAACAATGTATATGAGAGGCAAAATTGGGTAGTACATACATACTGTTTTGTAGCCATTTATTTTCCTTTAAAACTACAGCAATCAACTGATTTTTGAAAACCCATTTTTTCATTTGGGGCAAAATAGGAACATTTACATGTTGCATAAACTTGACTTCAAGAAACTATCAACTCTACAGCATACTGTAAGATTTTAGCAATAGTTTCATTACATCATTAAGATTTCTATTATTTACACAAATAGTACAATAACACAGAAATGTATCTTCAGTTTGACATAGCACAAATGAACCATTTCTTTTGACATAGCACAACTGAACCATTTCTTTTGACATAGCACAAATGAACCATTTATTTTGACATAGCACAAATAAACCATTTCTTTTGACATAGCACAAATGAACCATTTCTTTTGACATAGCACAAATGAACCATTTCTTTTGACATAGCACAAATGAACCATCTCTTTTGACATAGCACAAATGAACCATTTTTTTGACATAGCACAACTGAACCATTTCTCTTGACATAGCCCAAATGAAATATTTCTTTTGATATAGCACAACTGAACCATTTCTTTTGACATAGCACAAATGAACCATTTCTTTTGACATAGCACAAATGAACCATTTTTTTGACATAGCACAAATGAACCGTTTCTTTTGACATAGCACAAATGAACCATTTCTTTTGAAATAGCACAAATGAACCAATTCTTTTGACATAGCATAAACTTGAATGAACCATTTCTTTGTATACAAAACATAATTGTTTTCTTAGCTTTATCATCAAAATAATTGATTTCTATACTTTAATAGTCAAACTTGATTTATGTTTTACATATAAAATTCTTAGAAATAATGAGCCCTCATCTCAATAATTATATTTTTCATTTCAATATATGTGCACCATGAATAAAACTCAATTTGTATTTTCTATACTTTGGGGATTTCAAGTACAGCATGAAGAATGATAAAGTGACACTTTCCTGACCTTAATCAAATTTTCAATAAAGTATATCAATCAAAATGTTAATTACTAAAACAATTTAACTGTGTAATTTTTGTACTTTTGATGATAAGAAAATCTCACCTGATATGATTTTGAAAGCCAAGCAGGAGGTCACCATGATCATTAGCGAAGCACACCCCACGTAACGACCAATCAAAACAAAGCTCACGCACCAGAGTGTTCGTTCGGTCCCATATCTACAGATACAAATTTTAAAAAGCTTTTAAAGGTTTGGGGCAGGTAGATTTCTATGTAGAGATTTTATATTCACCAGAAAGACCAAGAAACTCGTAAAAGAATATTCTTTAAATTACACCAACAGCATCTCTAATTTCCGAGTTATGACTATAATCAAAGTTGGAAGAATTTTCAAAGAATGCAAAAGTTGTGATGTATGAAAGAGAAGGCAACTCAAAATCTTTAGTGTAATTCTTTAGATTTCTGTCATAAATTTCATTTCATTTTACCATTTTTAAAAATTCCCTACTTAACCTCCCAAATATGCAAGTTTTCTCCTGTCGCACATCCTCACTACTTCCTACACCTCAGTCTGATTTTCAATTGCCATGATGAACTTGAAAGCAAGAGCTACTAATAAAACAAGAAACTGTGAAAACATTGGGTCAAAGCTGGTCATTGCAGACAGACTTCAAAAGAAGTGGTAGTAAGAACGACTCGCTAGGTATTTCTATGTGTAAAAAACTGCACCGCTTTTTCGGAGCCAACACCATTTACTTCTAAGCAAAAATTAATACACCTTTTTAAAATTTCAAAACCTAATGTTAACAAGAAAGCAAGTCAGTCTGAGAAAACAATTACCTTACTCATTACAGTTTACAAAGCCAAATTCCTCAGGAAATGAGCCTTTTTCCACATTTACTTTGCTATTTGGCTGTTCACGGCTTCAGAGATGGAACAGTAGTTAGGCATCACTGCATATTTTCGAACATACCCGAGCGCAATCTGTACACTGCCACGTAAGCGGATTATGCTTAAATGCGCGATTGTTCTCGAGTAAAGTCACGAGCAAATGCTCGAATAAGGACACAGGCCATCACGTTGTATGCTGGCGTTTTGATGCGTTATTAGGTTTAAATTTCTTTTAATGACATGCATCATTTATGGCTCATTTTCTGTTTTTTATAGGGAAAATTTCATGCTTTTAAGAAAGATATTTGATATTTTATTCTTTGCGGAACACTAGTAGACAAGTTTGACTACTTACTTTATCATTTTTTTAGATTAAATAAAGAAAGTTTTTATATTAAAAAATTTTTGCAATCAATTCTAGTCGTAAAATTTTGTAGACATGTGTTGTAGGCCATTGACTTTTTCTATATTGTGTGGGACACAATTTTCAATGTGCATGCTTTCATGCCCTAATCCAGAGGATTAGGCAGTCTATGTGATTTGGGCATGAAGATTTGTGGTAGAGAAGTGGTTGATCATTTTATGGATTGCAGAATAATGCACTTTCACTTTCCCATCAAAGTCTCCTTTAAATACGTTCTATCGTCTAATGGTGTCTCAGGACACCACTCTATCCCTCTACACTATGCTGTCTATGTGATTTCGGCATGAAGATTCGTAGTCACTGAAGTGGTTGATCATTTTATGGATTGCAGAATAATGCACTTCCACTTTTCCATCAAACTCTCCTTTAAATACGTTCTATCGTCTAATGGTGTCTCAGGACACCACTCTATCCCTCTACACTATGCTGTCTATGTGATTTCGGCATGAAGATTGGTGGTCAGTGAAGTGGTTAATCATTTTATGGATTGCAGAATAATGCACTCTCACTTTCCGATCACTCTCCTATGAATAATTATATCATTTTAATGGTGTCTCAGGATACCACTCTACCTCTAAGACTGCATGTTTACTCCATGAACTGGCTTTCATCTCTCACCATGCTCTGCAGTTTTACCTCCATTGTTTGTTTCTTTGGTGAGGTGTAACAGCACCAAGCCAACAATGATCAAATTGTGCCAGAGAGATTAGATTATGTCAGAGGTGAAAGAGATTGGAGAAGTGGGACAGAGTGCATTAGGTAGGTATAAGGGTGGAAAAAGTTAGGACAAGATACCTTGATTGACCCGTCATTGCTTGTAGTTGCAAACAGTCCCAGTGAAATGCAACTGCACAAAGATGTTATCTGAAATGAAATATTGAAGAAAAAAACTATAAATACAGAAATTTATGAAAACCTACATTAGTTATAAACTGTTGTGAAAAGATAAAGAATCATTCTCAATATCTATTGCAGGGGATGAAACTATCATATGAAACTTTATCCTTTCAAAGTCAGTCTCAGAGTTATATATCAACAAGAGGCTCAATCTTGAAATATAAATAAAAGCTCAGGAACACCCATTTCAGAGGGAAAATAATAACAAGGAATGAGCATCTGATTAGTAACACAGTCAGCATCCAGAAAGTGAGTGAGTGTGTTCCTTTGCTATATGTTCAGAAAACAGAAACTTTGCAACAAAGTAGCTCTTCAAGGGATGACCATAACTAGCAATAACCAAAGAAAATACATGCAAACTAGACTCACTTGAAAATGTCCTCAATTACATACATACGTTTGGTAGGGTGTGAATGTGTGAAAATTATGTTTATCACATTAACTTTTGAGGACAAACATTTTGTTAAACAGATTCTATCAAAGGACAAGAGCTTGATCATAATTTCCAACTAATCATGAAAATAAGTATAAATTAAAAATAGGAGATTCTTGAGTAAAAGATTATAAGTGTCCCTAGTTTCTGTCTTGGTCCTCACATAGTGGTGCAGTGACTTAGTGGTGAAGGAGTCATGCTCGTATTCGAAAGGTACCGGGTCTGATTCCCACTGCGATTACTGCATTGTGTCCTTGAGCAAGACACTACTCTACTTGCTTCAGTCCAGCCAGCTGTAAAATGAGTGCCATCACTGCAGGGGAGTTAATCTGCAATGAACTAGCATTCCATCCAGGGGAGTCATGTACCCTCATCCGCTTGCGCCATGGAAAGCGGGATAGGCACAGGCTCTATTAGCCCTAATGGCTTTGATGGATTTCGCTGGTCCTCATTTGGTATTGTGAAGTATGTATAGGTGTATATGTGTGTAAGGGGTGTGTGGTCCTCATTTGGTATTGTGAAGTATGTATAGGTGTATATGTGTGTAAGGGGTGTGTGGTCCTCATTTGGTATTGTGAAGTATGTATAGGTGCATATGTGTGTAAGGGGGGTGTGGTCCTCATTTGGTATTGTGAAGTGTGTATGTGTGTAAGGGGGGGGGGAGGGGACTTGCAATGAACTGATGTAAGTGGATGAAGAGATTTACCTCTAGAGAATGGTTGTGATCCTTGTGGTGGCTCAGTACCCTGTAGTTCTCTTGCTTGGGTTTCATGGGCAGAAATGCATTCTGGTCCTCATTCAACAGTTCATACATTTGCAACACACTGGATTAAAAAAAAACATTTTTTTTATCTTAACACTTATCGGATGGAAATTGAGTGAAGCACAGGTTCCCTTTTTGGGTCTGGTTGATCAATTGATTTGGTAAATCCATACATTTTAAGAAAGAAACATGCTTCGCGTGATACTATAATATGGTTGTGAAGTGACGTTATTACCCTTATAAGTACCTAATATAGCAACATGATAATGCCATTATATATATTTGATTTGACATTAGGTGTAATGATGTCAATGATTCATACTAGTAAAACTTGAAATATTTTTTAATGATAATGTTGAATTTGTTCTTGACAAGATTGAACATGCAAAAGAAGTAATACTTTTTAATGGCAGACACTCATGTTGTATCTTACTGCTCCTTTTCACAGCTAGAGATATCTACGATTCTAAACAATTGTTGATCAATCAGAAAAGTACAACAATTGATCTAAGCTTGGCTTGGGATCTACATGCACTGGATGTAGTACCAATACCTGAATAAATGTATATATTACAAGCTGTGTTCTAACACATTAACCCTGCATTTATTCTCTTGAAAAAATTTGAACAAAACAGAGCAAGAGCTACAATCTTGGACAAACTAATCGGGACACTCTGCTCTGAACTTAAGTGTTGGTGAATACCACCAGTAAATGTTGACATGGCCTCAAGAGATTATGCTGCCTGAATGAGATCATTTTCCCACTCGCAAAAAACACTGAAAGGTGAAGAAGGGAAGGGGGAGGGGCCAAGATTCAAAACATTATTTTGTTGATGCAGACAGAGGAAAAAGTGTCAAAACAGTTTTGAATAAAGATAAACAGCATGTGGCTTACTTGTTGGGTAGGACTATGCAGAGAGTGTTGCCGATCATGGATACATGTGTTGGGCAGAGCATGCAAGGTATCTTGAGAGTGAAGAGAAACACATCTATTAGACCAACAAACCTTACCACAAGTCAAGTTACATAGACTATAATTATTTCCACACGGTTTACATTACAAAGTGTGAGCTTGTGACCCTTGAAAGCAAAATTCCTGGGAGACACTTTTTGGCATAATTGAAAACATTACATAAGGTTGTGAAAAGCACTGTCTCCCAACACTGTGGAAGAAAAGTGTGGCCATGCTTGAAGTCAAAATTGATCACACACAGGGGGTCAAAGACAAATCAAGTAATATTTTGCAATTCTAAGAACAAAATAAGTCTCTAAGTTTCCCAAGTATGAAAGGCAAAATTGGGTTAAGGGCCCATATATTAAGCTTTGCCCCACAGCCCTCATAACTTATCCAGCTTTGGTGAATTACAAAAAAATGCTCCAATAATTGTCAACCCATGCCAGTATTCTTTATCTTCAGTTTGTACAATTATCCGCAGTAGAGATCACTGTATTCAAAATATGAACTACAGACAAAGTGACTAAAAGCTTTAAAATCAAAACCTTGTTACCACACAGCAATTGAATTACAGAAACATCAAGAATTGAATAAAAGAAAATGCATAGCAGGAACCAATAATGGAGCAACATCCGGAAAACTCTTGCCTCGAGAATAAAGAGGCAAAAAGTGTAAAGTGAAAGAAATCACGTTTGCAATAAGGAAATTAATCAGTCATCATGTTTAATATTACTTGATATTTAGGTTCAGAATGACACAAAATCAAAGAGAATGACACAAAATGAAGGTGCAAAATTAACATGATACAAGATACATGACATGACTTGTCCTTTTCCTTAAAAATTTGTTCCAGTAAATTATGACCACAACTCACTGTAGCAAATAATGAGACCACTTATCTTACTTAGAGTAACTGCTCAACCAGAAGAACGAATACCATGGGGCCATTGATAAGGGAATTTGATTCTAATTACTTGTGGTTTTCAGAATAAAGAAATTAAGAGGAAAAGTCTGACCCGGCCTGCTTATTTATCAGGTCGGGTCTAAATGTTTGAAATTTTAAGGCGCACAACAACTAATGGATACATTAAATGAATGATACAAAATTAAGAAGATCATGCAACACTAAAAATTATACGAAATTAAAAGATAATATAAACAATAGGATCATACAAAATTAAAAGAGAATGACACAAAAGACTACAAAAGTATACAAATAATACAAAATTATGAAACACAAAATTAAGGAAATTACACAAAATTTAAAGAAGATATTGAATTAAAAGAGTAGAAGTAACTAATAGATCATACATGAATATTAACATCTAAAATTAAATGTGGAAATCAGTAATAAATGAATGAAGAATACACTGATACAGAGGGTATCAACTTACTGCATACAGATTTTGAAGAAGAACTGACAGGGAAGATTCAGGTGAGAAACACACTCTCCAAACTTTTACCATCTGTAAATGAAATGCAACAACTTAATTAGCATTTATATCTGTCCCCACAAACAAATTAGCAGATTATGACAAGTTTTATCATTCACTTTTTAAATACCAAAAAGTGTGATACATTATTGTTGCCCAAATTGTAGGCCAGTTATCTTTCCTAGCGTAGAGGTAAATAGATTTCAATTTGTGTGTTTTGATTGGTCAAAACACAATAGTACAATGTTCACTGACATTTATAGGCCAATCAGTATCGCTTTGGAATAAAATGTACGCTGCCACATTTTAAACACTATATATATGGCCTTTAAGAATATATTTCTCAGTTACTGAAGAATTTCTATGAACTGACAGGGTTAAAGGGAGGGTCCAACTTTATTCTTTTTAACCTTTGGATTAAAGTGATCATTTTGTAATCATTTTTATTTTCAAAGTATTTTTTTTTTTAAGTGATCATTTTTGCATTTTCTTTCCCCTATTATTCAATTTTTTTAGATCTATGATTTGTTTTCTATAGGTTTCAATGCCAAACTGGCATTCTTCAAGTGCTACACCCATTAACATGATAAGCAGAAGATACATAACCAGACGTCGCAAACGATATAAATCTCCTCGCCGCTAATAAAACACTTTCCATTCTCTGTCCCATATGTCATACCACCCTCTGTTCCACATGCCATCACACCTTCATCCCTCCCTACAGGAAATCGTACATGAAATTCAGATGCCATTCCACCACATGTAGCTGAACAAGGCATGAGGTCGGAGGGACAATGGATGTGGATGGATGGACGGATGGTAAAAATGCTATATCATCTCTTCACCAACCTCATTGGTGAGGGGATAATAAAGGATGTGCTCTTGAAAACATTTTCAAGGAACCTGTAAACGTCCCCCTTGGGCGTCCTGTAAATCACTTATTTGTAAATTTGGAAGAATTTATTGCTTAGTCTGAAATGCAGACAGCTTAGTTCTGAGACTCATTGAAGAGGAAGAAAATCAAACAGAAAAGAGATACTTTATCATCATAAAACCACAAAACAGCCCCTTCAAAATGAAGAGCGTTGAATAAGATATTTCAACAATTTTACTTTCTTGTAAAAGAATCGTGATATACAGGACAGGATGCCTCTCAAAGACATATTCAAGGTTTAAAATTATAGCTCAAAAAATTATAGTAAAATGCACTCCAACGCTATACTACTAGCCAGAACTCCATGTAGTTCTGATAACATAGACAAATGGGGCAGCATCAGATTTCTTTCAAATGCCTCATTTTTATAATATGCACTCAAACTCTCAACCATTAAAACAACCTAAAGGCTATTTACCAAATATTATAAGGTTGCATTTCGGTGACTTACTTTATCAGTTCCACATGATACCAGTAGGTCCATATCCCCTACTTTGTTGGAGTTCCCCTCATGGTGACCATGAGAGCACTCTAGGGCAGTGATGATGCCACAGTGGGCCTGCACCGGGTGTTTCATGACGCGCCCTACAGCATGTAAGAGTGATATCTGACCACTGTTCAAGCCTGCAAATATTAGAGATTTGGTGGTGGGCTCACCCAGTCCAACTGTATCCTCCTTTAAGAAAACCAAATTACATTAATAAATGTGTACATCAAGTGAAAGTTAAGTTCAAAATGACTGATGTATAAAGACACATTCTTGACTTTTACAAGTCCAAACATGTTTTCTAAAACAAAGATAAATTTATTCCCTGCTTTTGGGGGATTTTGTTGAAACTGATGAACCAGATGATCACAGTTGTTTTGGGGTTGGAGGACAGTCTGTGAACATGCATATTAATAGGAATTTTCCTAAATATAGGAATATTTTTCTTTACGGAAGCCACCATTTTGTGATATGATCCTTTGCTATCCTAACACTAAAGCCTAATGCAATGTCAACTATTTCAAATTTGATATAGGTCATGGTCAGTGAAAAATATCTTTGCTAGGGAAAACTTAAAACCCTTGAAAATAACTTAATTACTGTCATGGCTAAATATCATCTACTCCCGTTTTATACGTTAACCATGCCGTTTTTGAAATAGTAGAAAAATAGACAATAAAACTAGGCTTTTAGACACCAAACAGGTCATTTTAAAATTCAAATGTGTTAAAAAGTGAAGTTTTTGTGTTTCATACTTGAGTATTTTAAGTATTGAAATTAAAAACCATGAAATTTAATCGTAGCATCTGAACAATCTGGCTAATGATTACAATATTATCATGTGTTATACATGTTCCTATTAATAGGCATGCTCCCGGACTGGGGAGGAAGAGTGACTTTCCTTTCCTCCTAAAACATAGCATGCATTAATTACCAGTCTCATTAGGGCCAAGCAGAGCACCAATTCCTCCTGTATATCTGGAACCCATAGCGCCCTCACTTCACAGGGATTTGTCGAAGCATCAAACACCAGTACATCACCAGTTGCAAGAACCGTGTAAATGTGGTCACAAACTGGATCATACACTATGTCTGTGTGGATCTATGTGGGATAGACAGATAATACAAATAAATTAAAGACTTGATTGAAGACAGCACCCAAAAGAGTTGATCAAACTAGTCAGTCCTCACATCATTCAAATAGAGCATTCCTATGAACGCAATGCATTTAGTCAAAAAAGGCCAAGGTGAAATTCATAAAACTAGGGGAAAGATGCTTTAAGTTTGGTCTGTAATTAGTCAGTAATTGTACTTTATTAAATACAAATTAAATTATTTTTTTCTTAGCTGATAGTTTATGGGTCACAAGTATTATTATTGGTCACAAGTATTATTTTTTACTCAAAAATAGCCAAGCTGAAATTCTTACAACTAGAGGAAAGATGCTTTAAGCTTAGTCAGTAATTGATCAGTAATTGGTCAGTAATTGTACTTCAATAAATACAAATTAAATTATTTTTTTCTTAGCTGTAAGTTTATGGGTCACAAGTACTATTTTGACAGCAAGATGAGCAACCGCCAATGACTCAATTTGATTTTTTATAAGTATTCCCTCCACTTTCTTATATGAGACATTTTCTCACAAAGTATTAAACCTTTCAGTGTATGAAACGTAGGCACTGGAAGCAGTTGGGGGCAACTTTTCAGAGGTGGATATTTGGCCCCCCAACTTTGAACTTACAAATGTATCATTTAGACACATGATATTTTTCTTCGAATGAGAAAATCAAATTACTAAAACAAATTAATTTATTATCATTCACATGACCATAGACCCACAAACATACATGACACAAATCCAAAGAGTTTTATGTAAAAAAACAGTTGATCTATTTGATGCAGAAATCACTTCGACTTCATCCTCTGTGTGGTGATCCGGCCTGCCTGGCGGTGATCCGGCCTGCCTGGCGGTGATCCGGCCTGCGTGGCGGTGATCCGGCCTGCGTGGCGGTGATCCGGCCTGCGTGGCGGTGATCCGGCCTGCGTGGCGGTGATCCGCCTGCGGGCGTGATCCGCCGGGCGGTGGTCCTGGGTGGTGGGTCCCCGCGTGGTGGTGGTCCGGCCTGCGTGGTGGTGATCCGTGTTGGTCCGGCCAGTGGTGGTGTGCGTGGTGATCCGGCCTGCGTGGGGATCTGGCCTGCGTGGTGATTGGTGATCCGGCCTGCATGGTGATCTGGCCTGTGTGGTGACTTGATCTGTGTGCCGCTGTGGTGACCCAGCCTATGTGGTGACCCAGACTGTGTGGTAATCTGGCCTGTGTGGTGACCCAGCTGGTGTTAAGACCAAGCTGGTTGGTATGATGTTCCAGCTGAAGTGATATTCCAGCTGAATTGTGACCCGTGTGGTGACCCATGCTGATGTGGTGACTCACCTGATATGTTGGCATGGGGTAAACAATGGTGACGACCATTCCAGATGTGGATGAAATAAGTCGAATGCTGCCATCCTGAAATGGAGAAAGAAATTGAGAATATGAAAATATGGCAATCTCTAATAATGTTAAAAGTCACTCATTTTATTCCTGTACTTTATGATATAGGTTTTAACAGGGAGTTCCCATTTTTTAGTTCCCTGGTTTGAAAACTGTTATTGTGGAGTCTAATGCATAAGAATGGGTTTACACCAATGTCAATGCTTCTACACCAGTGTGCTAAAGGAATTAAATTACAACAAAAACTTTCAGGAAAGTCTTCAATGTTATGTTTTACTCAAAAACATTATCACCCATTAAGCAGCTATATACTACTAAAATAAAGTCTGAGATGTAGGCACTATACCAGTGGGTTATGGAGGAACCCTTCAGAAATAATGTTATCCAAGCACCCCCTCCCCTTCCCCCCACACACACACACTTCACTTCAATACATACAATACAATATGTACACAAGTGTTGTCAGAATAGGGTCTTGGACCAACAGCACTTTTGCATCATACTTAATGGTAAACAAAGATGTATTTCCTACATTTTTGAGACTGAATCCCACTTCTTTTAAGCTCAATTTTCTAATCTTAGCTAAAGAGGGTGGGTGTTGCCTAGCTGTGAAAAGGTGCAAGAAATATAACACTGCATTAAAAAACTTAAGTCTATTTTGTAGAATTATTTTTTGAGGATAGTCTATATTAAAGAAAAAAGCCTTAACCTTGCACATTTGAAAGATCATGATTGTCAAATGATATATCCAAAGAAATGACTTCAACCAAAATATCTAATTTCCATATCAAATAACAGGTGGAAAGTATGACACAGGCATTAAATGTGCATAAAGTGTTATTTGCAACATAAGTTAACTCATCCCTAAAGCTGATAAAATTCAATTCTGTATATACCTGAAGAAGATGATATGATTTGCAGCATCTATATAATGTAGAATAGAACTTGTCAAAACAGTTGCATATATCATGTTCCAGTATTCATTTTATTTTAATGTATTTCTTATGTTTTGTATTCCTTCATTACATCAACTTAAAGTGAAGTACTATCTGTCAATTTATTTCAAGTAACAAAGTAAAAAATAATTAAAAGTTGTCTTTTCAAAAAAAATGTTTTGACATTACCCAATTATGGAATTAGATGCAGTGTATCAATGTAGGCCTTTCATTTATCTATCTTATATTAAAAATACTGTATAAAAAAACACTTAAATAAATAATATATCAGTACATACATAATATTTCATAATGATTTGATATATACACTTTCCCCTTTTTTGGTTCGTTCATTCTTGGCCCTTTTTTTCCCTAGGAGCATTGAGCAGTTCTCTGGATTCTGTGCCTTATAAGACCTATCATTATTATTATAAATAAATAAATATAAATGATAATAAAAAACATTATATTTCACATTCACATTAAGCAGCTCTGATGATTCTGCAATAAATTCAATAAGCATCACCAAGCCAGAGAAAGCCCTACAATCCATTCATCCTTCAGCTTCTTTTGTGTTTCATCCCTCTCTGCTGATATAAAGTCTATCTTTTATAATTCTTAATAATTGTTGTTGTATAATGATAACTGGGCTGTTGAGAGTCTAGTCACAACATAATGGTGGTTGCTCTGATAACATAGATTATGGAGTTTTCATGTATATTGCATAGATGTACCCAAGAAATTAAAACTTCAATTTATACACAAGCACAGATGCAAGAAGAAATAAACACATACAGTGTGTCACAATTATCGGTAATCTAGCTGTTATCTAATCTCCACTTATACACCTACTTCACTCTTATCTAAAATAATGCATCTTCCGCACCAACACAGGTTCACAAGTTGATACGCACTACAAGTAAATATCTTTAGCTCAACCACTTGACACATAGATAGATATTTGGTGTTTTAGCTTTTCGCAAAGAGTTGTTAATGAGTGAATTGGTTTACCTGAGTGGGTTTTGTTAATGAGTGGATTGGTTTGCCTGAGTGGGTAGTCAGCACCAACTCTCTTCACAATTTCAAAATCAACATTGATAAGTTCTTTACTAACTCTGGGCATCTTTGATTTTTGTTTTTGTGGTGGTGGTGTTAGTTTGGGCTTTTTACGGGGTGATTCACCCTTCTTAACCTGTCATCTTGTTATGTCATGTTACATTGCGTAACTGCCTGCATATCTGCCCTGCACAATCCTTTAAACCGTGCGTAACTCCTGGTATACTCAAAATTCTGACGCACACACCCATACGCATGCATGTATACGATACCTAAAGCAGGTTTTAAGAGGTTGACCTGATTCCTGGATTAATTAATTGTGATACTCTGGATATTTTTAAATGTCTTCTTTTAAATGTCCATACACTTTAGGGTGTTAATTATGATTTCTGGTCAGGGCGTTAATCATGCAGTCAGGATTTCCGGCGAAAAACTGGTGGATATCATAAATGGTTCCCTTAATATGTTATAAGTAAATACTCACTAGTTTCTCTGTTGTAAGCAGCAAATAACAGATAAAAAAATCTGAGTAAGCCTTGTTAAAAAAAAAATCAATATAAATTGATCTTCACAAGAATCCATCAAATACAAAATCAACTAATCTAACATCTTTAATCACAGTTCCCAAATGAGTCAATTTTAAGGGTGAGATAACCAGAGGTAAGAAGTGGTCAATTGTTTTGGGGAAATCAAGCTTACCTAACCTAGTTCTGAGTAAGAGGATTGCAGAAAATAGCACAAGCCAGAGATTGCAATTGATAAAACTAAAATAAATGGTAAGAAATGAGAATAAAACATTATTAAGCTAGGAGCCTAGGAAAGTCAGAAAGTTAAGATTAATCTGTGGGAAAGGAAACTTTATCTGTTGGGAGGTAAAACTGTAAGGGCATCAAACAACAGGCATTATAATACCATATGTCAGGTATGCCACTAGCATGGGCACCCAGGTACAAAAGTGTTTTTCTTCTTATAAAGTACAGAAACCACCAATTTGCAATACCCATGCTATGTGTAGGTCTTGCTTATATTTAGCATGAGTATCATTTAATAACCATACTCTCTAAATGCAAACAAGCGAAAATGTCCACTCGTGTCTAGAGTGGGGCTATTTATTTCCATTCCTATTCGAGGAGACCCCACTTGTCATCTGACGACTTAAATTATTTGAAGACAGGGAGTCAGTATTTTAAGACATGACTCGTTCTGGCCAATTGCAGAGCATCATGTTGCAATGCGGCTGGCAAAAATTTAAGTAAAACCAAACGATATGTTTCTCGTAATCGTATGAATCTCGAAACAGTGTTTATTAACACTATAATGTTTTTTTTCTCTTCTTAACAGGTAAACCTGGAGTACCAACTTGATTTTCCAAAACAATGGTAGTCGCTTCCTTACAGACTGGCATCATATCTATGTGGATGCCATTCTTCAGGTGTCTTTACAATAGTCAAATGTTATGCATAAACTGATATGTGCAAAGTTTCGAACTGTTGAAAATAGTAAGTTTATATTAAGTTTCAATAACAGAATTAGTTACTTGTCTATTATAGATTTCTATATAGTACAGCAAGGATTTAACTCCAATTGCTCTAGTCCACTCAATTATGAGAAATACCAACAGTGCTGGAGAGTTCACCTTCGATGGACTGGCGTTTCCTGTCCAGTGGATGCCATGTGCTCTCATCTGCTTGCACCATGGAAACTGGGGATAAGCAAAGGCACAATGAGCATTCACGGCTTGGATGCATGGATTGAAATTTTTAACTATACAGTATAGCTGTACAATAGAATGCCAAAAAGCTAACTTTAACAATTGATATACTTTCAACAGGCAACCTAAAAGAACTTTATCCACTCCCTCACACCCAATACCTCCACAAAAAACTTTGGAACATCCTAAACAGTTACCACAGGAAGAACGGAACACCTCTATAGCCTACCTTACTTGGTACAATACCATTCTTACTGATAGAAAGGACATCGCCAACTGCCTGGCCAATCACTTCAGTCAAACTTTCTCTGCACACTTCTAATACCTTAAAACCAAATAAAACGCGAGCCAAAAACAGGACCGACTTTCTTTCGGACAACTCTGAAAGTTACAATTCCCCCCATGACTTGTCCTTCTCCTTAAAAATTTGTTCCAGCAAATCATAGCCACAAACTTGCAAATAATGAGATCACTTATCTTAACTAAGATAACCACTCAACTACACAATAACTTCATCCATTGCTAATTTGATACTCAACACCAGCTTCCACAACACCCCCCAGGATCAAATGGAGAACTTGTACAATGGAGCCATTGATAAAGGAAATTTGATCCTAATTGCTTGTTTTCAGAATAAAGAAAATAAACAGGAAAAGTCTGACCCGTCCTGCTTATATATCGGGCCAGGTCGAGTCTGACTTTGAAACTTTAAGGAGCATAACAACTAATGCCCTCAGAACATCAGAACTCGACCGAGCTATCAGGAAAGCTAACTGCACAACCAAAGGTCCAGACAACATCCCACAATTCCTTACGCACTTTCCAAACAAAGCAATGGATACCCTCCTTAAAATCCTCAACCACATATGGACTTCTGCATCCGCTCAAAAGCCTGGAAAACAGTCATCTTCACACCCATCCTCAAACCAGGTAAAGATATGGCAGAGATGACACTAGTTACTGTGCCATTGCACTCACTTGCTGACTTTGCAAAATCATGGAATGCATTGTCAACTTCAGACTGAACTTGTTTCCTGAAACAAAAAAGATCCTCACCCCACACCAAAGATTAGATAGTCAAACTCGCCATCTTTTTCAACTTTAAAAAACCCTTTGGTACTACATGGAAACATGGCATCCAAGCATTATGTGCTTTAAATGCTACCTCCCCTCTTCGTCAAAGAAGTACACCTCTATAAAGACTCAGGCTTATCCACCCCACCACAATCCACTCCACACTGGCACCGACATCATACCATTAGTTTTCTCACCTTATCAATGCATCTCAACACTCACTTCTTCATTTTCCTACTCAAGTAATCCTTGTGTATAATTACACCTCTCACCTTGCTTTTGACCAACTTACTAATCATAACCTCATCGCATGATTTGACCCTGGTTGTCAGGTGCCCTTAAACACCATCAACCAGGCACTTTTGAAATTAATATACATGATTGATTTACCACTCCTAAAATACCATGCAAGATAACTTACTCACTTGATATCTTGATGGTCAGAAGTAAACTTTGTGGTGATAAATGAACTTGACTGTTATCTTTCCATGTTCTTATCTTGCTGAAATAATGTAATCTAACTTTGGGGGCTAATGGCAAGATCAGAACCTACATTATTATGTTAAAGGGCTATGGACATGTTGCCAGTATCATTTGATGTATTTTTTGAGGTAGAACCCTAGTCCACTTCTTTCCAATGGCCAGATGAGGAACAGGAGCTGCAGATGCTATACTAGGTGTTATGCACATCAGCCTGCAGTATAGCTACTGAAAAATCACCAGCTCAACCTGAGAATTGAACCAGAGACCTCCAGCACCTCAGTCGAGTGCTCTACCAACTGAGCTAACCTGACTTTAAAGGGAATGATGGTGATTCTTCCAATATTGGCAAATGCTATCATCAAAATGATTTTTAGGAAACAGTTGTGACCTAAAAAGATAATATTCCACAATTGCTGCTGGTTGTATCCTAATAGATTTACGGTGCCATTTTATATTTCAGATGATCTGTGTGCAATTCATCTTCTAGTCTTCATGTTGCCCACCATGAACTAGCATAACATAACATAACAAGATGACGGGCTAAGAAGGGTGAATCACCCCATAAAAAAGCCCAAACTAACACCACCACAAAAACAAACAAAAAAATCAGAGACGCTCAGAGTTAGTAAAGAACTTACCAATGTTGACTTTGAAATTGTGAACAGAATTGAAGCTAACTACCCACTCAGGCAAACCATTCCACTCATTAACAACTCTTTGGGAAAAGTTAAAATGCTGAATATTTATCCGTGAGAACTCTTTGGTCAACTTCAAACTGTTACCACGTGTCACATAAGGATTAGCTGAAACAAGCAAGCAATTACAGAAAGTCAAAGCATAACTACCAGATAGGAATTTAAAACCTGAATCATATCGCCACATACTTTTCTCAACTCAAGCATGGTCAAATCAAGAATTAACAAAGAATACAGGATCCACTGCAGCAAGTACATCAGCAAGTATACTGCCACTCATGCAATGTTGCGTGGTAAGTAGCAGCAAACAACATTTGTGGGTACAATACATGGTGTGTATGGTTTAAAACATCCTGCAAATTGTGCAAAAAATACTCTGACTTGAAATAACTAGTTACAAGGATACAAACATTTTCACTAATTGAATGGGATTAATAGCCAAATATAAACTTTATGGTATATGCACATGTAGCAACAACATGGCAATATACTAAAAGCCATGAATATAGCAAAAGATCCCATCAAAATCGGTTAGGAGTTGACCATTTTACAGCATTTTAAAATTTTGCTACGTAATTAACATAAAATGCACATTATTTTGTGACATCACAACAAGAATGCAGTGGAAATTTCTTGTGTTAACTTGTTTTCATTGCTTTCCCAAATATATTATGTGAGGAAGCAGTTGGCTATAACGCAATGAAAATTGAATTTTGCTATAGCCTTGACCCTTATTTGAGAGGTGCAGTGAGTGAGTAGTTAAGCGGTCGGTCGTGCTCATATGCCAAAGGTACCAGGTTCGATTCCCTTCGAGCTCTGCAGTGTGTCCTTAAACAAGACACTCAACTTATATGTCTAATTGAAGAGGGAAAAGGTCACCTTGATTTGATTTGATCTGTAAGAAATTTTAGAATGTGTATTCGTGTATTTCCTTATTTTATTTCCATTTATTTGTCTTTTATGTTATTTTTTGCAATAGTCACAACAAAATGACAATTGTTTGTTTTTCTTTACATTTTTGTATTTTTTTTGGTAACTGATTAAAAACCGAGGACAAAAATCATTTTTTTTTTTTTTTTTTTTTAAGACACTCGACTTGCTCCAGTCCACTCATCTGTAAAATGAGCACCATCATTGATGGGGAGTTAACCTGTGATGGACTGGCATCCTGTCCAGGGAAAATCATACTTTCATCTGCTTACGCCAACAAAACTGGGGATAAGCACCTTAATGGCTCGAGTAAGGGGTAAAGATTGACCGGTATTTAGCAGTAAATGAAATTTGATCATGTGTGGTGTCTGAAATCAAGGAGAGAAAATTAAAAGAACTACATTTAATTTTTTGAGCCATGCTCTTTTTCATGCATTATAACTTTTACACATGATGAAAATTTCTCCACACTTTTATTTTGTGATAACATTAAATATATAAATGCTATTTTAGTCATTTAACCCTTACTCTACCAGCACTTTCTTGAAAATGCACCTGGGAGGTGGAGCCAAAGATGAGGCACCCAAAACGGCGATAATATTGCCGCGTGGTAGAGTAAGGCTTAAACATGGTTTGCTCAGAAGTTAATGCTCTGTAAGCTTAATACAAAATCTGTACCTAACCATAGACTGTGAATAGTTTAGATTTCACGGTGGCTTGCATGCAGAGTGCATGTGAGCCTGTGTAATAGAAGTTGTGTCCACCTATCCATCCGCCCAGTCATCTGTATTTCTGCTAAAGTATTCCTGCAATGTCTTTCTTGTGTTGGTCCTGTTTTCTAATAGGGTGAATTTTCAGTTAAAACTTGGAAATTTCTCGATTAAAACTAAATATCTTTTGGCAAATGTACAGGGGCCGAGCAAGCTGTTCTTACATGAAAGAGGACATTAGAAGAAACACAACGGTGAAGAAAGCATCCCAATATCTTATTCCGTTAAGGAGATATTTGAAGTTTAAAGTTGTGTGTCATTCATGGTGTACAAATGACAGAAATCAGACTACTTATAATGTCACATCCTCACATTCCTCAAGCTCTTTATGTATTCTATTATATTTTTCCTGAGATTTTGTGGCTTACCATCCATCAGATATGTTAGAAGAAAAGTAAACCAGAATCTAGTGAGGTAAATTATAGTTTTCCACCTGAAGAAAGTTGAAGAAATAAATTCAATTATAAAGAAAAAAAAGGATTTTTTTTTTTTTTAATACATTAGCAAATTATGAAGAAAGTGAGGATGAGGACGCCAAACTTCTGTAGTAGACTTTTCATACCAGTCATTTATACACAACAGAGACAAAGCTTTAAACTTGAATATCTCCTTAACGGAATAAGATAATGAAACAGTTTCTTCACCATACTGTTTCTTATTAGGCCGTCTTTCATATAAGATAAACTTTCTTGACCCCAGAACTAATCCTTTAAGTAGATGTGGTCACTTTGGATATAACTTGCATTTTGTAATAAAAGTATTAACTTTCACACTGGCAGACGTACATGATAGATACCTAAACCAAGTTATGCCAAAATTTGTTCGTTGCATAGTAGTCTATCACTCCACATAAGATATTTGGAAAAGCTCAGATGTAAAAAAAAAAAAAAGTGGAAAGCACTAACCACCATTTCTTTAAAATGATCCACAACCTCACTTAAGAATGGAAAATGTTCATTTCACATTACAAATATTGATTTACAAATGTTTAACAAATGCATTTTCCATTTTTTCTTCCCCAGATTGGTACTGGACATTGACCAAGTAAGAGAAGAGTGAAACACAATCTTTCTTTCTTCGTCTTTGTGACAACGAGCTGCTGCATTCTGATTTCTACGTTGTGTGTGACAGAGTCAGCATTCATGGTAAACACTGTCATGGAAGCATTCGACAGTCTTTTTATGTGTTTAATGTGCACTACCCTCCCTCTCTGATGCCATTCTATAATTTCATGGAAAAGATGGTGTATAAGAATGACTGGAGAGAATTTTCCCACAGGTACTGGCAGGGTGTTCAGCTAATAAACTTACATTCGGAAGCAGAACCCACGGATAAGTATCTGCTATTATTGTGAATTTATTTGTGAGTTGCTGAGTTGTTTGAACTGCTTTCTACTTTTGAACGTTTCTTGAACTTCATATTAAATTAGTGAAATTAGTTAAACAGTACTGATTTACATTCTGTCACCATACCAAGGACTCATTAAGATTTTAAATCAATTGTAGTCTTTAAAAAAAAAATATGCAGTGGCTATCTTAATTTTTGTTCTTGGGCATAATAGCCTTATTCCCTTTAAAAAAGAAGAGAAAAAAAAGTAACCTTGGCCTCCCACAAATCATTGTAACTTCATATGTACGAACAATTCACTTTTCGAATTTCTTTGTATTTGGCAACCACTGAGCAAAATATAAAGAGAACTTTCTGTAAAAATTTGACAAATGCCAGGCAAGAAAGCACTGTAGATGAAGGCTTCTGTAATTATGTGACAACTGCCACTAAGAACCTCTGCAGAATAGTATGTGTAGCTAGTAATAAGCCTAAAAGATAGTGTGTTAACTTTTGCACAGTATTTAGTCTTTAATTGTATATTATCTTTTTTATTATTAGCATTTCTCTTATAAACATTATAACTCCATCATGTATCCATTCCATCCAGTATCATTGTCACTGCATCTAGTATTATAAACTTTTATTGTTTACTTCATTATGAACAATAGTTTTTTTATTTATAGTTTTTTATCAGACTTGAACAAAATGAGAACAAAACTAAACAAAAAAAGATGACAATATAACTTGACAGGAAATTGAAATTGTGTAACTTTTTGTCTCTATTGTATTTAAAATGCTGTAACTACTGTATGGGGTCAAACTACTTAGCACCAAATATCCCATAAATGACAACAAAGGTGTAGGAACAATTTTTTTGGGGGGGAGGGAAGGAAAGGGGGAGGGGGAGGGGGGAAGGCTGAAAGTTTATTTACCACGAACCTCAACCCTCCCCCTCCTTATTCAAAAGTCTCATTTTTGTCCCATTTATTAAAGAAGAATAGACAATTAAGTTAGTATAAGACATGACGTATGTGGCAGTACATACACGCTCGCAGTGCAGTGACCTGTCACCTGCATGTACACGTACTAAATGCACGCTGTATGTTACACATACGCAGGTGCTACGCCGGTGTATACGATGTAATGCTACATTTTACTGGCAAGTGTGGTCAATTCAAATGATTATAATTGGGGAAACTAAAATCGGACCCGGGATTGGATGGAGGTATTATAAATCATAATCAAATAAATCAGAAGAACAAGCGCCGAAAAGGTGTATATTTCACAGAGGGTACAAATAAGGCTAATAAGGAGTTTTCTTCCCTGAAAAGTGGAAGGGGAGGTGAGGGGGTAGCATTCTCCCCTGCTTTCTACGCCCTTGAATGACAACTATAATTGGAAGAATATTTTCAGCCTGCTTTTTCTGCAATACTAGTCTTGAATGGAGAAAAATGCACCCACTGAAGACTGAAGTGAGTACTATGCCCCCACTCTAAGTTAGTAGCCAGTGCTCACCCTTCTTAGAGTGCCAGTACTTCACTCTTGTTGTGAGTGAGTGTCTCACTCTTTCTTAGAGTGCCAGTATTTCACTCTTTTGTGAGTGAGTGTCACTCTTAATGAGAGTGAAATTTGTTCACTCTATTATGAGAGTAAGTGCCATTCCTCAAAGAGTGGTCCCAAACTACAGTCTTGCATGGAGTGAGAATTTCACTCTTTTGCATGAAGAGAGTAGTCAACTGTATTAAACTTTCAAATCTGCTCTTCAAAATCTACCTCTCACTGTTTTTTTTAAATGTATATTTCTTTTAATTAGATCATAGGTTCTACCACATAACGATCACTAGCTTGTTTATAATTGAATATTTCATTGTCTATACATTCACTACAAGGGCAATTTCAAGTCTAATTTTCTTTTGGTAAAATTTAATTTTAACTCTTTCTTTATCTGTGATTTAATTAACCTACTTATTTATGATAAAAGCTCCAACATTGCTATCAAATTTAGATAGGAAATTTGGTTTTGTTCTATATTTTATAACTAAAATTGACATCCGGCAAGTAGTTTGACAAGCAGATGGTGAAATAATTGTGAATATATTGTACGAAGGTAAAAACAAAAGTGAAATATGCCTTGATCTTAAGTGTCAATTCTTAACAAATTGAATTTGTGAATTTAGCATGTGATTGAAAGCCTACAATCATCAAATTACTGCAACAATGCTGACAATATTACAACAAAAGAAGCAATGAAGGTGAAGGTGATATATCATCATCAATGATAACATTGCAAAATACTGAAATATAACTAGGGTTGTTATATGTCACCATTGTCACAATCTGCCAGGAAAACGAAATTTATTCATAACGGACTAATAAGGAGACAAGACTAACCATTCCCCTCCAGGACTAACCATTCCCTCCAGGACTAACCATTTCCCTCCAGGACTAACCATTTCCCTCCAGGACTAACCATTTTCCTCCAGGACTAACCATTCCCCTCCACGACTAGCCATTCCCCTCCAGGACTAACCATTCCCCTCCAGGATCTTGCTGTTTATGGCAATTCTGTCCCAGTCCCACAAAAATGAAAAACCATCAAAAACAAGAATCAAGAAATTGATGCATGTATAGTCTGGACTAACCATTCCCCTCCAGGATCTTGCTGTTTATGGCAATTCTGTCCCAGTCCCACAAAAATGAAAAACCATCAAAAACAAGAATCAAGAAATTGATGCATGTATAGTCTCATGGCCAGAATTCATTTCATTTCATTTCAATTATTTTTCCACATTATTGAACAATATACAACAAATTATTTACATAATATAGATTAGGTGGAGGAAGCCTGAAAAAGCACCAGTGTGAGAAGCAGGTCACTTTTACATAAAATAAAGAAAAATAATAACAAAAACAACCTACTAAACAAAAGTAAAAAATTAAATTTTAAAACTTAAATGTATATACTCTCCAACCTCTACAACAGCCCTCCCCCACTCACATAACCCACCCCTAACCTGGACTGTCCCACACCCTTATACCCACCCACTATACAGCTGTACCCAGAATTAATATTTGGTATTAAACAGGATAGTTTTTTAGCGGTTTTTTGGTAAATAAAGAGATTCAAAGTTTGAGGTGATATTCTTAAACAGAAGATCTACGTTATTCCAGAGTGTCTGGTAAAGTGGCTATGAATACTTTTGTTGGTTGATATAATTACGTAGATGGTTACAACTTAAAGATTTATGTTAAACATAAAAATTCCCATTTGGTGCTTATAAATGTCATAAACATTGAGGATATTCATATCTTTAAAAATACTACCTAAGTCAGTATTATAATCACATGATGTGATTAAACGAACAGCCCTTTTCTGCAGTACATATAAACAATTGAGATATGTATGGAAAGTATTACCACATACAATGTTGCAATAAGATAAACTAGAAAGAATAAGAGAATTATACAACATTAATAGAATACAATGGGGTACAACATGCTTAATTTAATAGAGAACACCAATAATAATCTTAGAAATTGTATTACATAACAGGTCAATATGGCATTTCCATGTCAAGTGAGGATCGATAAGAAGCTCTAGAAATTTAACACTGTCAGATTGCTTAACAATGGTAACATCAAAACAAATATTCAACTCTAGAATGTTATATTGTGTGCTTGCAAAATCATGAACTTGGTTTTTTTTAACATTAAGGGATAGTGTATTGGCCTTACACCAATCAGAGACAAGAGCAAGTTCATTATTAGGTATATGAATGCTTGCACGTGGATCGCTAGTTTTAAATAAGATACTGGTATCCTCTGTGAATAAGACAAATTTTAATTTGTTCGCACAATGGGGAAGATCATTTACATGTATAAGAAATAACAAGGATAGAACCATGCGTACACCACGTATAATATTGTTAAAGAGGAACAATTCATGTCAAAATGCGCCCTTCATATTGTGTACATCTCCTTAATTCCCCAACCGCTGTTTTTGCCTGTTTTCGCGGTTGGATTCTGCATTCAATATCAAACCTGCATTTATAGCTCTCCGAGAGAAACACTAGATATCATTGAATTTCATGCCTGGACTGGCCCGAGCTACGGACCTGTCACACGATACTGTGTGTGGTGCTTGGGCATGCATTGGGAACAGTTAATCTCTGTTTACCAACATGGCTTGTTGATAGTCATCCGCACGCGATTCGTGAGTTTGAGAAATATATTTGTCTTTTCTTTAATGTTAGTTAGTTACATTTTCTTTTAAAAATATAAAGAAAAAGATTAAAATACAACATGGAGTATAATCCGTACAACCAAAATAAAATTGTGTAATTTCTTCTTAGGCTGCCCTAAGAACAGAAACATCCTTGGTATCATATGTCATCTACTATTAGTGTGTGTGGTGAAAAACACTCACCTGGAAATCGTTCATGTGAAAGGAGGTAGAGTGGAGATGTTTTAGAGGCTTAAAAATGGTCAATAAGGAGATGTACATGATATGTTACATCAGTGATGTTGGAAAATCCACAGGTTAGAAAATCAAACATCTCAGAATGCGTGGAATGTCACCGGATGTTTGCTTTTGTTGTTAGCTGACGAGGCCCAACATCCTGTTTGTAATATCGAGGCTAATTAACGTTAGAACTTTGCTGTCCGGCTGAGTGATTTTGCAACCGACACCAGTAACGTTACTTTTCTTAAAAGAGGGCGCTTCAATGTTTTCCAAGTAAAGCGTCGTTGGATGTAAGGGCCGATATTGGCATGTGTTAATACAAACAAGTTGTTTACGGTTAGATAGATAACTTGTGAACCAAACATGAGCAATAACTCCGATGCCATAATGCTTGAGTTTATGTGAAAGAATAGAGTGATTACAGTATCGATGTCTACAAAATGCCTAATGTATCTTCTTTATCATCAAAATTTTTAGTTGTGTAGTTAATTAAGTCAACAATGGCCATATAGGTGGAACACTTCTTACGAAAACCGGATTTGTTAGCAGAGAGGAGATTGTGTTTGTTAAAGAATTCTATTAACTTATTAACTTTCAAATATGTTAAGATGGCCGATAGAACAGAAATAATTACAAACAGACATGGAAGCATCATCACAGGTGTGACTCTGGCAAGTTTAAGGTTTTCAGGAAAGATACCACTAGTAAGAGACAAATTAACGATATGCGTGAGTGGAGCGATAATAGTAAGGCTACTTTGTTGAAGAATGTTTACAAGAATGTTTTTAATACCAGGGGCTGAATTGTTGGATAACTTGTTAATTATAGTAATTATTTCAGATGAATTAGTGGGTGAGAGAAAAAGAATTTAAATTGGTTACCTTTGGAGGTAAATTCGCTAAAAGAAGATGAACAATAGGGAAAGGTGCCAGCTACATTTGTCCCTATAGTGGTAAGTTATTGAAGGCATCTGCAATTTGGGTTTTATCAGTTAAGATCTGATTTTCATGTTTAATACAGAGGTCACTCAGTATTCTTTTGTTTAGGGGATCCAGTTATATCGTTAATTATGCACCATGTTTTGCTTAAATTCTTTTATTATTTTCAAAAAGATGTTTAGAATGAATTTCTTCGGCATTTCTAATTACATTAGTTAATCTAATTTTATAGACAGTAAACCTTATCCTTCTACGATCAGTCGGATTATTAAGATAAGCCTTCAAAAGTTTTGTTTTCTTGTTAACTGATTTCAAAATACAGTGAGTCGTCCAAGGAATTACTTCTCAGCTTTCTTTTACTAAATCTTTTAAATTTACAGTTTTTATTTAATAAGGTAGAAACCACATAAATGAAATTGTTATATGCACCATTAGCGTTGGAGATACAGTCAATAATATTCCAGTTTGCAGCACTTAAATCAGTGGCAAGATTATGTAATTAATGAATCGGCAGAAGTGTCTCTTTTAAAATTTGCCTATTGGGACTACTGTAGAGGGGCAAAATCACAGAATGATACCTACAATTAATTAAAAAAGTGTGGGGTGGGGACAAGTGCTTCCCAGTAGAATATTGCGTATGCATGGAAATGTGTACCAAGTTGATTCAAAGATCTCATGATTATATAGAGTTGTTCAATATCTGAATACATGAACCAATAAAATTTGATTTAAACCTTCAATTTCTTTAGGGTTATCATTCACTTTTTAGACACTTGTCTTCGTCTTTTAATTTGTATTAAAATGTTTCCAATAAAATTCAATCTTAAATGATCATGCTATTCAGTGGTCAAGCATGTTCATCGTATAAGAAGACAATAAAACAAACAAAATGGTGAAGTAGGCCTACAGTAGACAGATCTACATCAGTCATTTTCATAAAAACTAATGACCACTTTAAATTAAATATCTCGCCTACAGAACAATATATAACAATTGGTGTACCTCATGTGTTTTATTTTGATAACTATCATACAAAATAAATATCTCTGACCTCTCAACTAATCCTTTAAATAAGCCCCTTTTTGCCCAGATTTTAAAGTGTATGTTCCTTTTCCTACTTTGCATGACACCATTTACAACCCGGTCGAAATGATTAATAAGTGAAATCACTCCCCAACACAAACACCTTATTATGGTTTATCTGCAGAGGTGAGAATTTTTTTTTTAGCCAATCTCCTCAACTTCAGATTTACTACAGTCACTTCTCCTTCAGATGCCATAATAAAGTAATTGGAACCAGCTTCCTGATCAAATTGACAGGGCCACTCAGAATTAAGTCTCCTTTTCTAAAAATATGTTTTGAAGTTAAAACTTAAGTGATGTGTTCAGTTTGCATCAGTGCACTAGCCGGAATTTGCACAATATTAATGGATCAGTTTAGCGGTCAGATATTTCTGTCTTGTAGGCCTATAAAACAAGAATAAAACAGAGGACAAAAAGCAATCAGAACTCCCTTTCTTGACAATTATAGTTAATATTGTAAATCAAGTAAACCATTTAACTGAATGAAAATTTTCTTCTGACAACAACACCAGTGCTCTGCTGAAATATCCAATAAAAGTCCAAAAAATTCGGCAAATGTTTCAATAAAATACAAAAGGATTTTAAAGAGTGTGAGGCTGTGATGTTTACAGCTAGTCTGCTTGCAGTCATTTCTACACCAATTAATCTGATACTTTAGAAATGAGCGCCCCAACCTGCAGCACATTAAAAAATTATCCAGATAGAAATCGTGCACTTGGATTATAATAATAATAAAAATAAAAATAAAAATAAAAATAAAATAATAATAATAATAATAATGATAATGATAATAATAATAATAATAATAATAAATAATAATAATTAATAATAATTAATTATGATAATAATAATAATAATAATAATAATAACAATAATAATTAATAATTAATAATAAAATAATAATAATAATAATAATAATAATAATAATAATAATAACAACAATAATAATAATAATTAATAATACATAATAATAATAATAATAATAATAATAATAATAATAATAATAATAATAACAATAATAATAATTAATAATACATAATAAAAATAATAATAATAATAATAATAATAACAATAATAATAATTAATAATACATAATAATAATAATAATATTAATAATAATAATAATAATAATAATAATAATAATAATAATAATGATAATAATAATAATAATGATAAATAATAATAAAAATAATAATAATAATAATAATAATAATAATAATAATAATAATAATAATAATAATAATAATAATAATAATAAATAAATAAATTTAAAAGAATAATAATAATAAATAAATAAATTAAAAGAAATAATAATAATAAATAAATGAATTGGAAAAAAATAATGATAGTGATCATGATAGTGATGATGATGGTGGAGGTGGTGGTGATGATGATGATGATGGTGGAAATGGAGGTGGAGGTGGTGGTGATGATGATGGTGGTGGAGGAGGTGGTGGTGGTGGTGGTGGTGGTGGTGATGATGATGACGAGGATGATGATGATGATGATAATAATAATGATAATAATAAATAAATAAATAAATAAAATAGTACTGTATAAGGTAAAAAAGGTACACCAAATATGATCAAAGGTCCAGATATTTTGCCTCGGCGTCCCCTTACCCTAAATCTAAATGTTGGCTACACCTCTATAATCTTATCCATCATTTTTACTAGTGCAACTTTTGAGATGACCAAGAAAAAATTAATTGATTAAGTAGTAACCGCAGGGTATATTAAAGGTCAGAATTATAAAACACACACACACACAAGTACTATGACACCTAAATTAGGCAACATTAGCTATATTTGTTTGAATCAAAGAATAATGTTTGGGCATAAATGTGTTTATGCATTAAATATCCTGATATGGCAGATTTAAAAGGAGCTATTCTGAGGTAAACGGTCTCCAAACAGTGTATTAAATGCATTCACATTAACCTTTATAAATACAAATTTGTGTCTAATATTGTTTTAAAATGCTTTACAAATATGACAAAAAATAGTTTGAACTTGTTTTTTGCTATGGTAAACTTGATAACCTGCTAGTAAAATTGACCAACCTTGTTCAATATATATTTTCTTGTATCACAAAGATTTCACTAATAGGGCAATTTTCGAATCCCACTTATTATCTGCCAAGTTTTCTGCCAAAAGCATATTATTTTTTCTCAGCTTTGGGCCAGTAGCAAAGCCAGCCTCCAAAAAGTGTGGAGTCCAACCATGACTTCTGCAACATCCAAAAAGTAGGGAACCCAAGAGACCTTGATAACATTAGTTATGAAAAAGTAGGGGATCCAAGGGACTTTGATAACATTAGTTATGGAAAAGTAGGGAAGAGACCTTGATAACATTAGTTATGGAATAAGGAATCCATGGAACCTTGATAACATTAGTAATGGAAAAGTAGGGGACCCAAGGGAACTTGATAACATTAGTTATGGAAAAGTAGGGGCCCCAAGGACCTCGATAACATTAGTTATGGAAAAGTAGGGGACACAAGGCCTTGATAACATTAGTTATGGAAAAGTAGGGGACCCAAGGACCTTGATAACATTAGTTATAGAAAAGTAGGAGACAAGAGATCTTGATAACATTAATTATGGAAAAATAGGGGACCCAAGCGACCTTGATAACATTAGTTTTGGAAAAGTAGGGTCAAGTCTTCCAATTCTATGCCAATGTCCCCATGTCCCATTCTGTGTGCCGATCTGAAATTTCTCCCCTCACCCCCTCCCACTGGAAAGAAGGTGTAAATTTAGGTCACGGAAACAGCACCACAAAGAATCAACTCAATACGGAGTGCCAAATTCAGCTACCAGAGGGGAAGTTTAAACCAATGCTTCAGAAAAACATTAAATTTGTATCATTTCCGTCCTTTTGAGAAAGTGAATTTGTTTTACTTCTTTCCTTTCAAAAGAAAGTGAACTAACAGTAGACTGGATTTACTACTGAAGTAGCAAAGGATCAAACAGTGATATATTAAATAAAGGCTGGTTTGGCTGGAATATCTAACTTTCCCTGTGACTTACAGTAGCCTATCAAAACGAGTTTGATCCATGGTAAAAAGAGGCAATTTTTGTAAACTTGTCTAAATCATGATTGACAGATTTTTCCAATCATATCGTTTTTCCTAATCTTGACCTGTTTATTCAAAAATATATCTTCCAAATATCTTTTTCAAGATTTGTTTTAAGTTTGCTGATTATGATCATACCTTTTCTGTATTTTTGCAGAATTTCAAGTCAGAAAACTGAAGGTCATCCACAATTTTGGGGGCAATTTTGCCATTCATTTTTTATTTTCTGATTGACAAATTTTCAGCATTCTAAGCACCTTTCCCCTCCCTGATGCAATTGAGTTTTATCTTTAACCACTCAACAGGTGTATAATGACATGGAATTTTGTATAATTTTGATAGCTGACACACATCATTATCCTGAACGACCTGAATTCATTTTATTAATGTAATATACAGTAGATGAACATGATTAAAGAAATGTTTTCCAGTTTTTATATTGATCACATCCTACCAAAAATACTTTTAATAAGTGTATGTTCTAGTTGTAGAATTCCTGCCACAACCCTATTTTTTCATCGTTGTTTTCATCAGGCCAGTACAAGAAGGAAGATGACTGAAACCTTTCATTAAATTAAGTTAATGGCAGAATGAATTGTATCCTTATTGGCAGAATGAGTTTGCACTGTCATGCTGAAAAGGAAAACATCATTATAACTTCTTGTGACTCTTTTAAACATACTTTTGGAAAAAAAATATCTTTCCCAAATATCTTTTTTGAATAGCTCTGTAAGTTTTCACTCTGGAAAAAAAACAAAGGAAATATATACACAAAACTTTATAGGTCTATAGACCTTTTCAAACCAAGTTTAGCCGAACGTGATTTCTTCAGTACTTCGACCAATCAAATGCTGGAGAAACGTTTTCTTTGTTTCCCAACCAATCAGGTGCAGGTTTAAGGAACAAAATGTAAGCAGCAATACACGCGCGTATTTCCTTCATGTATAACGCTTGTATAATACATGAGCTTGAAAACATTTTTTCATAAACTTGTGCAGACGGCCAAGATTCCAGTATTTTATTGGTTAATAAGATTCCTCCAGTATACGATTGGTCCGCTATGGACAGGTGAATCTCGGCCAAGTGATATTATTTAACTTAGTTATCCGGAAATTGCCGATTCAAAATTGAAAGGTCTATAGGCTTAAAAATAAGGCCTTGCAATACATGCAAGGTCAATAATAACGTGGATGACCAAACAAAGGGTATTTCAAAATTATACAAAGATTGAATGGAGGAAATGTTTACAATTATAAGCTACAAGTATAAAGACTGTGAAGTGTACATCCAGGAATTTAAGAGGCCATGGTCCATTGCACAGTACATAGAGGCATGAAAATGGGTTCAGTTTCTGAAACTTTGAAAGGTCTGTTTTTAGGGCAATAAGTGATGTTAATAAATGACAGAGAAGTGCATGTAAAATATTTTGATAGTGATGAAGTAATAAATTGAGTGTAAGTGATGAACAAACAGATAGGAGTAACAACCAGTGAAAATAATAGTAAAAGTATTGAATTTCAATAATCTTTGATCTCCTTCTCTCATATCATATTTAGGCCGATATGGTCAGTATAAAATTATGGAATTAACTGAAAATAACAGAGGTACACATACTTAACAATGTAGGAGTAATTGCTTAGTTCCTGTATTTGCTTCTCTTGTCATATGGGTCAATAGGATTAATGGTCAGGGGGTAAATATGATCATGCAAATGTAATATGTAAGAGCACAAGCTAATACCAGGGAGCTATCATTTTAGATAATAACAGTTACCTGCTAATACCCTATTGATTGCTTGTTCACTTTGTGTCAGGTAATTGAATGTAATTAGAATTCACAATGAACAAACCATAGGCCTACAGGCAAGCTTTGCTTCCAGCAGTCTAACAGACTAGTAGCTTGGGCAAGCTTGCAAAATCTATGTTGGCTTACATAACCAACCTAACAAAAAAGTAATGTCAGCTGGTGCGAGTTTAGTTTTGACGTATACTTGTCAATATCAAAACTGTTTTGGCTATCAGCTTAATGTTTTTATATGAATACGATTGAGCTCTTCTATTCAACAATATTATGATGAGCTCGTCAACATTTAGACGAGCTATTGATGAGCTCGTCAATACTTAGACGAGCTCATTTAGATATTGACAAGCTCGTTACGTACTCATCTAAGTTTTGACGAGCTCGTCTAAGTTTTGATGAGCTTCCCATAAGCTCATCTAATTATTGACAAGCTCGCCAAGAGCTGGTCTAAGTATTGACGAGTTTGCCAAAAGCTTGTCTAAGTTTAGACAAGCTCACAACGAGCTCGTCTAAGTTCTGACAAGCTCGAGCTCATTTTTCTTAAAGATTTATCTTGCATTGAATTGTAAGTTTTTAAAGTTTTGCGAGCTTGCCGCGAGCTCGTCTAAGTATTTACAAGCTTGCGATGAGTCTGTTTAAGTATTGATGAGTTCGCCAAGAGCTTGTCTAAGTTTTGACGAGCTCGCAATGAGCTCGTCTAAGTAATGACAAGCTCGCTAAGTCGTTTAAGTATTGACGAGCTCGTTTAAGTATTGACGAGTTCGTGTAAGTATTGACGAGCTTGCCAGGAGCTTGTCTTTGTTCTGATGAACTTGTCGCGAGCTCGTTTCTTAGTGATGATCTCGAAATGAGCTTCTCGCGAGCTCATTTTTCTGAAAGGGTTATCTTGCATTGAAGTGTCTTCTTTTTTTCTTCAAGTTTTATATTTTGAAATACTCTAAATATTCTGTAATATGATATTGACAATGGCAATTTATTTCTTCACTGTTGTAAATAAAGAGAGTAAAGGGGAATATTTTTCTCATATAGATTCACTCTTTGCTGTGGAATTGATCTGTTTTCATACTTTTGGAGATTTGACTTACTGTGGCAAGTGTGAATGCTGAACAGGAGCGTAAATCAATTTAAGCCGAGTGTAGGTTTATGTTTCTGTGGATCTATTTGACTTTTAATGAAAAACAGTTGATGCTCTCATTTCTGTGAAGTATTCATACATTTTCAACGTTTGTTACTTGCATAAACAAACTAAATAAAATCGCATTTCTCATCGGAACTGGATGAGCATAACCAACTTCGAAGCTGTGCCTACTTCACTGCATAAAAAAGGGCAGCCAAGTTCATTTTCATATTTGAACAATTGGAGTTATTCTGAATGGAAATGTAAAATGTTGTAAGTGACTGGAGAACTTTTGTTTGTAGCAAAAAAAATGTGTGATATTGTGTAGCAAACTAAAGGCGTCATTCGCGCTGGAAAGAAGAAGTATCTCATCTTAACTGATATAGTATAGTATGATAGCAATTATTTTATATAACGCCCTTTCTATACAAGTATATTACAAACATCAGAGCTTTTTTAGAATAGGGGAAAGCTGCCCAAACAGCTCAGGGAAGTGAATGAACACCAGGTTTTCATGCTTCTCTTCTCGAATAGTGTTTAGAGAACTAGGTAGGGTGTGACTGTCCTACTATTAGGACTGACAGCTTATAACGTCCCCTACGTAGGACGGCGAGCGCCATTTAATCATTGCCATCTCTCTCAACAGCTGAATGGGGGAGCAGGAGCTGCAAACAATGTACTTCTGCTTTGATGATCGGCGTATCTGTCTGTATAGCTGTGGAAAAACAGGTTGGACCTGACCAGGGCTTAAACCCAGTACTTCCACTGAGCATCTTATTGATGCGCTCTACCAACTGAGCTACCTGACTCCCATATGGAGAAGAATTTAAAGGAATAAGAAAGCAAAACCATCTCAGTTTCAAATACTTCACAGAAAATTAATAATTACTCAAGAAGTAAGTTCAGACATGTTCAGGTAATCTATGATCCAACATGCAATCTACACACACTAAGTAACATTGATTGCTTTGTGTTGATGGACAACAGCTACCAACCTTTGTGAAATAATTAAGTGTTGGAATTAGAAAAAAAATCTAACCAATAGCATATAAGTCTAGAGATGGAAAACGAAAATGATACTTTGTGTTCAATCAAAGTCCGCACTATGCAGCTGATCGTTTGTACAACAAAACAGATGAGCGCATGCTTAGATGGGTCATGCCAATTATTTTCTTTATTGGAATTTTTGGAAATATGGCATTTCTGATCACAGTGGTGAAAACAAAAAAGATGAGAAATAACACCAACATATACCTGGCCAATCTTGCAGTGACGGATATGTTATTTCTTTTGTGTGGCCTTGGACTTCGGTTTGTCGCATTCTATTATTCCCCTGTAAAGAACGACAGAACCTTTTTAGGGTCTGGTCTTGCTTGCTCCTTTTCAAGCATAGTCTTCGTCCTCTACTTTGCTTCATTTATGCTGATAACGTTAGTATCGTTAGAGAAGTACTGGGCAATTTGCAAACCAGTAAAACACAGACTGATTTCAAAGAAAAGCTTAACGATAAAACTTATCATTGCTGTATGGATCATTGCGATATTGTTTGGAATATATGAAGCCCCCTTGCAATCACAGATCAAATTTGTTTGTTATATATGGCCACGAGAGGCACAATATGAGAGAGCACCTAAGATTGTAGGTTTTTGCTCAAACAGTATACCTGAAACGTTAAATTTGTATCTCTGGATGACCTCAGTGGTGTGGTTTTTGGTAACATTTGCAGTCAACCTTACAACGTACATTTTAATAATACAAAGTTTGAGCTTGCATGGAAATGTTGCAACAGCTTTATCAAGGAAAGACAAGAAAATCCAAATTAGCAACCAAGTCGCGCGCATGTTAATCATCCATGGAGTTTTACTGTTTGTTTGCCCTGTATTTTACAGTCACTGTATTTAAGGCAGTGGGGATATCGATGCTTAGAATATTAGTTGCCTGTGAAGTTTTTGTAAAGATAGGCTTCACTTCCGGTTTTCAATTTTCCTTATTGATTGTGAGAAATCTGAGATGCTATTAATAACACGTGAAGGCCCCTATGTTGGGTCCAACGGATGTAAGATCGATAACATCATTTAATTCTTGCGATCAATAGGAAAAACTGAAAATGAATAAGGCTTATTTATGGACGCATCGAGGTAACATTAGCTAAATTGTTTAAAATCTATTTAATCTTCCCATCAAAATTGTCTTGACACCTTTTTGAATATTTAGGTGTTAATATGCATACTTGTGAGTATGAAGCCAGTCAATCAATAACTGAAGGAATGGACGGGGTTGGGATATGGTCGGGTCAGGCTGTTAACAACTAGAATTCGTTTTCTAATAGTGTTATTGTGCAAATTTGGGAGTATGTCATGACTGGACAGCATATTATGAAACTATATCTGAAAGAATGGAAGCGGCGGGATGAGTGTTGGGGGGTATCGTCAGATTAGGATGCTTGACAATTTTAATTTTTAAGTTGTGAATATGACTGGACAGTCTTTTAATTTTTAAGTTGTGAATATGACTGGACAGTTTTTATGAATCCAGACAATACATAACAGCAGACTTATAAACAATCTCCAGTTTGGCCTTAATTAACAACCAGGGTTGGGGTCAATGAATAAGCAGGGTTGAGGTCAATTAATGACCAGGGTTGGGGTCAATTGATAACCAGGGTTGGGGTCAATTAATAACCAGGGCTGGGGTCAAATAATAACCAGGGTTGGGGTCAATTAATAACCAGGGTTAGGGTCAATTGATAACCAGGGTTGGGGTTAATTAACAACCAGGGTTGGGGTCAATTAATAACCAGGGTTGGGGTCAATTAATAACCAGGGTTAGTATTAATTGATAACCAGGGTTGGGGTCAATTAATAACCAGGGTTGGGGTCAATTAATAACCAGGGTTGGGGTCAATTAATAACCAGGGTTGGGGTCAATTTATAACCAGGATTGAGGTCAATTAATGACCAGGGTTGGGGTCAATTAATAATCAGGGTTGGGGTCAATTAATAACCAGGGTTGGAGTCAATTACAAAAATCAATTACAATTACATTTTCTCTGAAAATGTTCAATTACAATTATTATTTTTAATTAGTTACAGAGCTTAATGTTTTGTATTATCTTCTAAATGATGTGTAGGGCTTGGGAAGTTTAAGATTGGTAATTTTCAACGAATGGAGCATATCTCATGATCATGCATGCATAATTGTTCTGCATTTCTAATGATATAGATGTGTTAACTTATACATGTGTATTTGTCATGCATGCAGATAATAGGCTCCCTTTGCACACTCCTATGTACTGTTCCTTTTTGAGAAAAGAAAGAAAAACAACCAGAGTACCTAAAGAAAGAAAGTTTCAAGAGAGAAATTTGAGGATGACTTATTCCATTTTGTTCTTTTATACAATCTGAAAAACAAAACGAAAAACAAAATAGTGTACATTTTATCAACACTTTATTCAAATGGTGTAAACTGTAAAATAATTTTTTTTTTTAAACCCATTAAACTTACTTTTTGGACTTGTATGACTTTCATGTAAGTATTAGTATCTAAGACATGTAATCTCCATTGCTTTATGTAGGGAAGTCCTTCATTGATGTGAAGATTTCAAATGTCATTTGACAGGCCTAACAAAGGACCTAAACTCAGATTTACATTCTTATAACAAGCAAAATAGATCAGTAGTTTTATGTAAATTAAAGGTTAAAAGGGTACATACTCCCACTTAACTGGGTCATTGACATTTACATGAAGAAAACACATAAACTAATAATATAAATACTTTTTCTTACAGTAACACTTTTATTGACACTCACAAAAAGCTTGTTTTGATACATGTAATATGAACACAAGTAGTCCATTACATTTTTAATCCTGAACCACTCAACAAGCATATATTTAAATTGAATTGCCAACAATTTTAATAGGTGACACACATTAATTTACATTATTCTGAATGTGACAAACAAAAAGTAATGTACCTGAAGTCTTTTCATTAATGTAATATTGATGACCATGATTAGATAATTTTTCAATGTTTTCCAGTTTACACATTTCATTACCTTACCACATCCTGCCCCAAATGCTTTTAACCACTTTTTCTTAAGTGCACGTTTTGTAGTTTTTGTAGATTGCCTTGTCACAACCCTATCAAGTATATTCATCGATTTTTTTATCAAAGCCAACACAAAAAGGAAGACAACAAAACTTCCATTAACTTCTACCCGTCTGTAAGCAGGAGGAGTTTTCATGAGAAATGCATCTACAAAACAAATTTCTTGATTGAAACCATCCCACAAGAATGGAAAAACTTGTATAGGTTTGACGCAAGTTTGGATTGTTACGACGATTATCGTAAATTGAACGGTCTAATCATACTTAATATTTTTTTCAAGCTTTACTTACTTTGGAATACTCTAAAATATTCTTTAATATGATTTTGACAATGGCTTTTATTTATTCACTGTTGCAAATGGAGAGAGTAAAAGGGAATATTCTTCTCATATAAATTCACTCTTTGCTGTGGAATTGATTTGTTTTCAAAAGTTTGGAGATCTCATTTACTGTGGCAATTTCGAATTTGGAACAGAAACATCAATCAATTTAAGCTGATTATAAAATTGTGTTTGTGTGGATCTATTTGACTTTAAGTTCACGTCTCTCATTTCCGTGAAGTAAGTGCACCAACCTTTCTTTGATTTTCAATGTTTATTACTTGTAAAAACAAACTCTAAATAAAAAAGTAACAAGCCTTATTAACATATTTGAACAAACAAATGGAATTATTCTAATATCTAAATAACAAACACTACAATGCTAATAAAGTTAATGGAGATGTTTTTGAATGGAAATGTAAAATTTTGTATGCGCTGGTGAACTTTCGTTTGCAGCAAAAAAGATGGTGATATTGTTTAGCATACTAAAGGCTTAATTTGTGCTGGAAAGTTTGCAGTATCTTATCTTCATCTCCTCTGATGAAGAAGCATTTCAAGCTGAGGAATATGACAGCATCTTAGTTTCATGTAGTCACATAAATTTAATAATTAGATGTAAGTTGAGATATTTTAAGGTATTTTTCCAAGTCCAAAATGCAGTTTACATGTATACACTAACTTGCTTTTTGTGTATGAACAACAGCTACCAACCTTTGCAAAATAATCAGCAGTTTGAAAATCTTAAAATAAATCTCATTGTGGGAATCAACCAATAGCTTTTAAGTATAAGAAACTCTTTCAAGTGTTATAGAGATGGAGAATGAAACTGATACTTTGTGTTCAATCATAATAGACCTATCGAGAAGTCCACAATATGCAGCTGACCGTTTGTACAACAAAACAGATGAGCGCATGCTTAGATGGGTCATGCCAATTATTTTCTTTATTGGATTTTTTGGAAATATGGCATTTCTGATCACAGTGGTGAAAACAAAAAAGATGAGAAATAACACTAACATATACCTGGCCAATCTTGCAGTGACAGATATGTTATTTCTTTTTTGTGGCCTTGGACTTCGGTTTGTCGCATTCTATTATTCCCCTGTAAAGAACGACAGAACCTTTTTAGGGTCTGGTCTTGCTTGCTCCTTTTCAAGCATAGTCTACGTCCTCTACTTTGCTTCATTTATGCTGATAACGTTAGTATCGTTAGAGAAGTACTGGGCAATTTGCAAACCAGTAAAACACAGACTTATTTCAAAGAAAAGCTTAACGATAAAACTTATCATTGTTGTATGGTTCATTGCGATATTGTTTGGAATATATGAAGCCCCCTTGCAATCACAGATCAAATTTGTTTGTTATATATGGCCACGAGAGGCACAATATGAGAGAGCACCTAAGATTGTAGGTTTTTGCACAAACAGTTTGCCTAAAACATTAAATCTGTTTCTCTGGATGACCTCAGTGGTGTGGTTTTTGGTAACATTTGCAGTCAACATTACAATGTACATTTTAATAATCAAAAACTTGAGCTCGCATGGAAATGTTGCAACAGCTTTATCAAGGAAAGACAAGAAAATCCAAATTCGCAACCAAGTCGCGCGCATGCTAATCATCAATGGAGTTTTACTGTTTGTGTGTCTTGCCCCATATTATGTCGTGAGCATATTTAAGGCAGTGTGGATATCGATGCTTGGATTATCAGTTGACCTCAATGTTCTTGTAAAAATAGAATGGTTTGCATTTTTTCTAACATACCTCAATTCAACTTTGAACCCGATTGTATACAATGTGTTTAGTCAACAGTACCGACAGGCATTTGCCAGAGTCTTTCTGAGATGGATACCAAATAATTTTGTGAATCCAACAGAGCAAACTCTTGATTCTCTCGAGTTACCAAACACTACTGATGTGCCTACAGCCATTACTACAATCAACAAATAAAGTTTTTAAGATTCTTATCTGTCATGAAATGCTTGGGAAAATATTTGTGCATCAAATTTTAATGATCACTCATCTTAAAGGAAAGGTATCATTCCATAAATGAATTCAAAAGTGAACGCCACCAAGCTGGTAACGTTACTTCAGCATGTCAACAAGGATTAATCAGTGATAGTGTTTGGCTGGTTTTTTTTTTTTTTTTCATTTGACTATTTCTGGGCCTTAGGAGTGGAATTATGAGGGAAAGTAATATTTTTGTCTATCAATTGATCCAAATATTTTCACTAGCTAAAGCACTTATACTTTGTCATGACTACTTTCAAACAATTAAGCTAATGTTACTTTATTAATCAACCCTTAAAGGAAATTTAGATATTGTGCCATAAATACATCCAGAAGTGAATGCTGCCGTGCTGGTGATGTATAAACTTCAATTACAATTTTCCTTATTGATTGCGAGAAATCTGTGATGATATTGATAACACGTGACAAGCCCTATGTTTGGTCAAACCAGACGGATGTAAGATTGATAACAACACTTCTTGCAATCAATAGGAAAACCTGAAAATCTGAAGTGAGACCTTACCAACATGGCGGCGTTCACTACTTAATGTACTGATGGGACGATATCTTTACTTTAAGGGTTATTTATGGATGCTTTGAGGTAACATTAGCTAAATTGTTTAAATCTATTCAACCTTCCCATCAAAATTGTCTTGACAGCTTTTTTATATTTAGTTGTTAATATGCATACTTGTGAGTATGAAACCAGTCAATCAATACCTGAAGAAAAATGGGCGGGGTTAGGGGTATGGTCGGGTCAGGTTGTTAAGAACTATAATTCGTTTTTGAATAGTGTTATTATGCAAATTTGGGGGTATGTCATGACTGACAGCACATTATGAAACCATATCTGGAGGAATGGAAGGGATGGGATGAGGGTTGGGGTATCATCAGGTCAGGATGCTTGACAACTTTAATTTTTAAATGCTAATATGCAAAGTTGGGAATATGACTTAACAGTGTATTATGAAAACCAGTCAACACCTAACAGCAGACTTAGAAAAATCAACAGTTTTGGCAGTTATAACCAGGGTTGGGGTCAATTAATAACCAGGGTTGGGGTCAACTAATAACCAGGGTTGGGGTCAACTAATAACCAGGGTTGGGGTCAATTAAAAACCAGGGTTGGGGTCAATTAATAACCAGGGTTGGAATCAATTAATAACCAGGGTTGGAGTCAATTACAAAAATCAATTACAATTACAATTATTTCTCTGAAAATTTTCAATTACAATTACAGCTTCCTGGAAATTTTCAGTTACAATTACAATTACAACTGCCCATAAATTTCCAATTACAATTACAATTAATTATTTTTAATTACAATTACAGAGCTTAATTTTTGTTAAACACCTTTTAAATGATGTGTAGGGGCTTGGGAAGTTTAAGATTGATAATTTTCAATAAATGGAGCATATCTCATGATCATACATGCATAAGTGTTCTGCATTTCTAATGATATAGATGTGTAAACTTATGCATGTGTATTTGTCATGCATGCAGATAATAGGCTCCCTTTGCACACTCCTATGTTCTGTTCCTTTTTGAAAAATAAAACAAACAAAAAACAACCTGAGTACCTAAAGAAAGAAAGTTTCATGAGAGAAATTTGAGGATGACTTATTCCATTTTGTTTTTTATACAATCTGGAAACAAAAAAAAAAAAAAAAAATAGTTGTACATTTTATCAAAACTTTATTCAAATGGTGTAAACTGTAAAAAAAAAAGCCCCATCAAACTTACTTTAGTTTGGGACTTTTATGACTTTCATGTAAGTTTTAGTATCTAAGACATGTAATCGCCATTGCTTTATGTAGGGAAGTCCTTCATTGATGGGAAGATTTCAAATGTCATTTGACATTTTCAGGAAGATAAATTCTCATATACTTGTAAGTTTGTTAAGAGTATTGTCTGTTGTCATTTATCTCTAATTCTTGTCTGATACATTAATTTTTTCAGTTCAGCAACTTTTCAATATTAAGCAAACTTCAAGCACCACTTACTAAATGATTTTCAAGTGTTGCATGTATGCATTAAATAAACTGAAATGAACTTTTCCAGTTATATTAATTTAATCTGCTTCTTTAAAAAAAGTTTTTTTGAAAAATGAATTGTGAAGCATACACAAAATTGATCAGTCTTACTCATCAAATCACAAGGCTACCAGTTGGTAATAAGGAGCAAAAGCAACCATTTCAACACTTGCTAAATGTAAATACATATGATATGCTGTATCATCTTGCATTTTCAAATTCCGACACCTACCATGTTAAAAACATGGAAATTGCCACTACAGTATCAAGCTGCAATGCGTCATCTGAGTTCAGCAATTTTTCCAGCATGTCTAAGAAAATTAATTCTTCAACAAATGTCTCTATTCAGACTGGCAGAAAAAGAATGAATATAAAAAAAAAATGCTGATGTGTTTCAACGAAACTTGAATAGAAGGCTCCTTAGCCCTATTCATAGAACTGAACAGATTTGAAAGCTCTCTGTGCAATTAAAAGCTAGCTCCTTTGTCTGTCAGATTTTATGTAGTAATAACAAAACAAAGGCGCTCTTTTTTCACAGGAAGTTGAACAATACCCACTGTATTTAAGGGAGTTTTCATTAACAGGAAACAGTATTTAATGACTAATTTCAAGGAGTCTTATGACTAATCGAGTTATAAATTTTTTTTATAAAGAAGAGTTGTATTGATTAACTTGTGATTGCCTGCAAATATCTTAATTACATCAATTTTTAGTTCAATTACAATTACAGCTGCCCAGAAATTGCCAATTACAATTACAGCTGCCCAGAAATTGCCAATTACAATTACAATTACAGCTCAGAAATTGTCAATTACAGCATAATTGTAATTAATTACAAATTACATAAATTACAATTACAATTGACCCTGACCCAATTGACCCTGGTTATAACCACAGGGAAAACAGGAATTTAGGGAAAGAATTTTATTTTTAGATTTCTTGAGTAAGCAACAGTATATGTGGTAAATATGTGCTCTAAAAACGTCCCCAATGTAATTGTGCAATTAATAGTACATAAAATTGCGAAAAAGGGAAGCATAGAAAGATGCATTTACTACATTAAAATTAATTCTGTCATGATTTTTGTGGAAAGATTTTTGACACCTATATTCAGAACTGGAAAATGTTATAATTTATTCCAACTCTGCCTGAAAGAATGGTGGGGGCGGGGCATCTGGTAGGAGTATAGGTGGGTCAGGATGTTAGAAATAAATATGAGTTTAGGGAGCTTATAAGAGATAAGTAATATCTTAAAGACCACAAAAAGATCAAGAACATCTTTCTACTATAGTTTGCAGGGAAAAGCATGAGCGTTTAGTGGCACTTGAAAGGGAACAGAAATGACCATTACTTCATTAAAGGGTCTCTGCACAAGTAATCCTTCATATTTCTAGCAAAAACAGACAGATCTGCAACTTTTATAACTAAAAAAATCATTATTTTAGTTAACTGTGGTGAAATCTTGTATGCATAGTGCTGAAAGTAAGGTGTACTATTGTACTATTTTCTTCCATGGGTCTGTAGACTCAATCTTACTCAATCAGTTTTTTAAATATCAGCATAAATGAAACACAGGCCTATAGCCCTGCAGGGAGGGGCATAAATACCAGGGGTGTAAGTGGACTGTTGGTAAAATTGAAGACTGTCGGTAAATTAAGGTCAGCATTGGTAAAACTTTCATCAAAGACGGAAAAAACTTTACCAAACAGATTGAAAAATTAAATATTAGGGCGCTCGTTCTGCAATTTTTTTTTTTTTTTTGCTTTTCAACATTTTGGACATTATGAGGGCCCTGAATGTGAAATATATTTTTGTCGGTAGCGTTGAACTCTTTCGCAGCAAATTTGTAATTTTACACCCTCCCAATCAAAAGGATCTACTGATGCCACTGCCTGCAGGACATGTCTGAAAGGGAGCACAAGCACATCAAGAGGGAGCACTTGGGCAAATTCTCCAAATGCCATTGTTATATATTACTTTATGCAAAGGCAGATGGGCAGCAGAGACCTACGCAATGGGGGCTCGCTGGCTACAGGCCTGATTTAACACCTTAGCTTTTTGCAACGTGCTCTTTCAATATCACTGCAACTTTTTCATTCTTGTTACCTCATCCAGAAAACATAACTTGTGAAAGACACTTGAAGTCATAATTGATAAAATCATCAAATACATTTTCAATAACAAAATATCATGTTCCAGAATAAAAATATATAAATGTTATAATCACTGGCTTGGAGATAATTCAAGTAAAAACATCACTTAGAGCAAATATAAATATAAAACAATTTTGTGCTTTATTCATTTACTTTTCAATGTAGACAAATTTGGAACAGGTTAAAACAAAGATTTAATTTGAATTGAATAACATAGCATACCAGAAAGCATGCAGTGAAGATCGATTTAATGTATCACTAGGTTCATTCATGTAATGAAATGAAAGTTTAAAAAACAGTGTTATGTGTAATAAATGAGGCAGTTGAAGACAATGGTGTAGATAAACATTTGAATCTTTACTAGGAAAAAGGGATATTTTTGTCTTGGAATGGTATAAATTGGTTATGTTTAAAAAAACTCTGTCATATCATTTGGGGCACATGAAAGGGGCCTAATTTAGTTGGAATATGGCTCATAATCAGGATTAAAGTTGGTAATAGATCTTGGTGGAGAGTTCTGGTGCTACATAATAACTATCTTTCAAATACTGAGAAATGCCTACTATCAGTCCAGAGACTCTGCCAACAAATCATCATACTTTTCTGTAGTAATCCCTGGTAATGCAGTGCACAATACTGCAACTAAGTGATAGTGGCGAAAGGCGAGGATCCAGCACCTCCCAATAACTGGTACATGTGGCTAAGGGACGGAAACCCTGACAGAAAACCCTGATCTTCTAGGTTGAGGGCTGATCGCGGGGCCAATCCCTCAGCGTCGTAAAACAAACTTTGATTACAGAAACCAGAAACACAAATGTAAATCCACCAAACCTTGGAGATGCTGTGGTACCTCGGAGGAGTGGAAGTACGACGCTTCAGAACGAAAGCCATCAGAAAGCTCAGGAGCCAAAAAGATCACTAATTGATCCAAATTCCCAACTTAGACTGAAATGTGAAGACTAACTGGAATGTGAGGACCCTGTATGGGGCAGGATAACGTTGCACAAGTAGCGAGAGAGATGCGAAACACCAATATTGACATAATGAGGATAAGTGAGTCATTGGACAGGATCAGGGAAGATAAAACTCTGCACTGATGAAGTTGTCATCTACTCTGGTGGAAATGATAACATACATTGCCAAGGAGTAGCTATTATAATGACCAGTGAAGCTGCAAAATCCATGATAGATTGGACACCAGTGAACGAGAGACTAATAGTAGCCAGATTCTACTCAAAGTATGTAAAACTGACAATAATACATGCCTATGCTCCCACTGAAGATGCAGAGGACCTCTTGAAAGATGCATTCTATGACGACTTGCAAAGTGAAATTGACAGTCCACGTGCATGACATGCTGATTGTATCAGGTTACATGAATGCCAAAGTAGGCTGTGATAACCTTAATTACGAGAGAGCAATGGGGAAATATGAAGCAGGAACCATAAACAACAATGGCACAGGACTCTGCGATCTCTGCGACATAAATGAACTCATCATCACTGGCACACTTTTGCCACACACAGAAATACAAACATGGGTATCGCCTGATGGATGAACATCAAACCAAATTGATCACACATTAGTAAACAGAAGGTTCAGAAGCTCAGTAAGAGATACAAGAGTCCTGAGATCTGCAGACATAGCAAGTGACCACCACTTAGTCAGAACTGCAATACCACTGAAGTTAAAGAAAGCCCCATTTCTGGAAGTAAACAGAAGGGAAAGATATGATACAAACTGTGGAAGTGAAGAACCATTTCAGCATAAAGTTGAGAAACAGATATCAGACACTGCAAGACGAATACACTTCTGAATGTGAGGAAACAAATGATGGAATCGATAAGGCTGAAGAAATAATGGCAAAAGCATTGACAGAGATGGCAGAAGAAATATTACTTTACAACAAAAAGAAAATCAAACCATGGATAGGGCCAGATGCATGGACACTGCATGGTGGAACAGAGAAAAGATATAAAACAAAAATATAGAAGGTACCAGGTCGGAAAGGGTTGAAGACAATTTGAAGAACGACTACAAACAGAAGGATAGAAAAGTTTAAAAAGAAATGAGAGATGATAAGAGAAAGATGGATGGATGAGATAGCCAGGAAGGCAGAAGATGGAGCAAAATTGCATCAAATGAAGAAACTGCACACACTGGTGGAAATCCTGAGCAACGGAAAACCTAAACGGGAGTATGCAATGAAAGACAAAGATGGAAACGTAATAAGTAGAAGAGAGGAAATCCTAAAGAGATGGAGCGAGCACTTTGAAGAGGTGCTCAATAGGGAGAAACCAGACAACATTGTCATGGAACAAGAGGAAGCAGAAATTACAGACATGGACACAAACCCACCAAGCCAGACAAAGATGCCATCAAGCAACTCAAGAATGGCAAAGCACCAGGAATCGATTGTATCACAGCAGAGTTACTCAAAGCAGACATGATTGCACAGCCATAAAACTGGAAGAGTTACTAGATAAAGTATGGTTATATAAAACAATCCCAAATAAATGGAACTAGAACTGTAAATACCATCATGATTCGCATGCCCATGCAAATTGACATCCATATCATATGACCCAGCCAATTATAAAAATGGTATCTCACACTAAGTCTCACATAGCATCCCATGTCCCACATGGCATCCCATGTCCCACATGGCATCCCATGTCCCACATGGCATCCCATGTACCACATGACATCCCAAGTACCACATGGCATCCCACCCCATGTCCCACATGACATCCCATCCCATGTCCCACATGGCATCCTATCATATGTCCCACAGGGCATCCCATCTTATGACCCACATGGCATTCCACTCTATGTCCCACATCCCATGTCCCAAATGACATCCAACCTCATGTCCCACATGACATCCCATGCCATGTCCCACATGGCATTCCACCATATCTCCCACATGGCATTCCACCATACAGTGTCTTACATTGCATTCCACCATGTCCCATATGGCATTCCACCATATGCCCCACACGGCATCCCATGCTATGACCCACATGGATCCCATCCGACATGTATGTCCCACATTAATCCAACCATATGTACCACATGACATCCCTCCCTATGTCCCACATGACATCCCTCCCTATGCCCCACATGGCATCCCTCCCTGTGTCCCACATTAGTGGCTTCCCACCTGTTCCATATGGCATCCCACCATATGTTCCACATGGTATCCGTCCCAATGTCCCTATGACATCCTAGTTTATTTCCCACATGACATCCCACCCCATGTACCACATGACATCCCATCCCATGTCCCACATGGCATTCCACCATATGCCCCACATGGCATCCCACTCTATGACCAGCATGGATCCCATCCTACAGGCATGTCCCACATTAATACAACCATATATACCACATGACATCCCTCCCTATGTCCCACATGGCATCCCTCCCTGTGTCCCGCATCAGTGGCTTCCCACCTGATGTTCCACATGGCATCCCACCATATGTTCCACATGGTATCCCTCCCAATGTTTCAATGACATCCTACTTTATTTCCCACATGGCATCCCACCCCATGACATCCCACCCCATGTCCCACATGGCATCCCATGTCCCACGTGGCATTACACCATATGTCCCACAGGGTATTTCATCCTATGACTCACATGGCATTCTACCCTATGTCCCACATCCCATGTCCCACATGATATCCCATGCCTTGTCCCACATGGCATTCCAACATATCTCCCACATGGCATTCCACCATACAGTGTCTCATATGGCATTCCACCATGTGTCCCACATGGCATTCCACCATATGTCCCACATGGCTTCCCACGCTATGACCCACATGGATCCCATCATATGTGTATGTCCCACATTAATCCAACTATATGTAACACATGACATCCCTCCCTATGTCCCACATGGCATCACTCCATGTCTCGCATCAGTGGCTTCCTACCAGATGTTCCACATGGCATCCCACCATATGTTCCACATGGTATCTGTCCCAATGTCCCAATCACATGCTACTTTATTTCCCACATGGCATCACATCCCATGTCCCCATGGCCTCCTACCCTATGTCCCACGTAGCCTCCTACCTTATGTCCCACATGGCATCCTACCTTATGTCACACATAGCATCCTACCTTATGTCACACATGGCATCTCAACCTATGTCACACTCTGTATTACTCGTGGCATCCCACCATGACCCACATGGCATTCTACCCTGTTCCACGTGGCATCCCACCCCATGTCCCACATGGCATCCCACCCCATGTCCCACATGGCATCCCACCCCATGTCCCACATGACATCCCACCCCATGTCCCACATGGCATCCCACCCCATGTCCCACATGACATCCCACCCCATGTCCCACATGGCATCCCACCCCATGTCCCACATGACATCCCATAGGCTCCATAAGAAGTCTCATCCAATAGCTATCAGTCCCTGATTGAGCATACAATGTATGAAAGTGTCGGTTCATATAATAACTTATATGCAAATGACTTGTTGAGATAGGATGGGACGCCATGTCCCACATGACATCCCATCCCATGGCATTCCACCCTATGCCCTGCATGGCATTCCACCACATATCTTACATGGCATTCCACCCTGTTCCACATGGCATCCCACCTCATGTCCCACATGGCATCCCGCATGGCATCCCACCCTATGTCTCACATAACGTCCCATAAGCTCCATAAGAAGTCTCATCCTAGCGATCACATTCCCTGATTGAGCATACTACGTATGAAAGTGTCAGTTCATATAATAACTTATATGCGAATGAGTTGTTGAATAAGAAAAAAAGGTGGAGTCAAATAATTATGCCTGATATAGCCCTTGGTGTATACAACATGGTAAATATTATATCATGTCTCTCATGGCCCCCATGCATGTCCCACATGGCATCCCTCCCTATGTCCATATGCAATCACATCCTGTCACACTCCCTGACTAAGCATACTAAATTAAAAAGTCTGGTCATGTCATATACTGTAGAAACTTTATGCAAATGACCACAATAATAAAGGTGGAGTTTAATAATCATGCCTGATACAACTTTTGGTGCCCAAATATTTTGAATTTTTTTTAGGATTCTAAATCTCAAGTGCTACAAGAAAGACTTGACGATCTCTGAAGAATATTAGAAAATTATATCATTTTACAGTTATTTAAAAAAAGAAATATCAAATGTTATGTCGACTTTTTAAGGAAAGTAGTCTTTAATCCTGTGTTAAGTATCTTTGAAAAACTTTAACATTTTATAAGGAAATTCTGACTTTCCATGAGGATATCTGAAAAAACTTTAACTTTTTCTGAGGAACTCTGAAGAAACTTTAACATTTTCTACGGAATTCTCAAAAAACTTTAACATTTCTGAGGAAATCTCAGGACAAATCTGCGGACGACCGGACAGACGTAATCGCCATTACATAGGTTCGCATAGTAATGCTTTGCATGCGAACCAAAAAAGGACTAATCATCAAGCTCCAAAAAAAGATGATCTAAAGGAATGCAAAAACTGGAGAGGCATAATCCTGTTACCCATCGCTTGTAAGATATTAGGAAAACCATCATCGACAGGATTAGTGAAGGAGCAGATAACAAACTGAGAAAGGAACAAGCAGGTTTCAGAAAAGGTAAAGGAACTACTGAACAAATCTTCATACTGAGAAACATCATTGTACAGGTCAAGGAATGGCAATCCCTATTGTACATACACTTCATACACTTTCAAGGCAATTGACCCAGTTCATAGAGAATCCATTCCATATGCTTAATAATGAAGCAATATGGAAAACCCAACAATTTGATCAGCATCGTCAAAGCCATGTTTGACAGTTTCAACTGTTCTGTATTCGATCAAAATGAAACAACTGGTTTCTAGTTACCACTGGTGTGAAACAAGGCTGCCCAATGTCCTACTTGTCATACACTGGGTGATGAGGAGAGCGGTGCAGAATGGCGAGACAGGAATCTGATGGAAGTTCACATCCAACCTTGACAACCTAGACTTTGCAGGCAACATTGCTCTCCTATCCTCTACCAAACAGCATATATGCAAACAAAGACCAATAGGCTAGCAGAAGAGGCTAAGGGAACCAGATTAAAATTTAACACACAGAAATGCAAGATCATGAAAGTCAATACAGAAGCAACAACAACATTACAGTAAATGGAGACATTGTTGACAACATAGAAAGCTTCATCTACCTGGGAGCTACAGTGGCCAAAGAGGGAGGAGGATCAAGTGATATACAAAATAGATTAAAGAAAGCAAGAAGTACATTTGTGAGACTCAAAATGGTATGGAGCTCAAGCAGTATTAGCAAAAATACAAAAATTAAGTTGTGTAAAACCCTAGTAAACCTGTACTCCTGTACAGAAGCGAAACCTGGAAAATGAATAAAGGTGACGAAAAACGTATTGACATCTTCCAACACAAATGCCTACGAAGAATCCTTAACATAAAGTGGCAACAGAAAATTTCAAACAAGGAAGTACTACAAAGATCTAATATTCAACTCCTTAGCGATGACATCAGACAAAGGAAATCTAAATTCAGTTGGTCACATATTAAGGCACGAACAGAACGAAGACTGTGTGACAGCTCTAACATGGGCACCTTATGGAAAACGAAAAGGGGAGACCCAAAATGACTTGGAGAAGAACTGTTAAAAAGGAAAGAAACAAGGCAGGGTGGAAATCATGGAACGAAACCAAGATTGCTGCAGCCTGCACGACTGAGTGGGAACATTAAGTGAAGGCATTATGTGCCCCTTGGCACGAAGCAGCTAGGTAAGGGTCCACGTCATTAAGGCTTTATGCGACCGTCACCCGACCGACAGGCGACCGGTCGCGGACGGAGCCCGACTGAAAATAACAGAGTTGCCTATTGAATCAATGTCAACACAAGAAACGAGCGTCCACGCATTCACTCTTAGTTTGTATGCACTGAATGCACTGTACAATGTGTGTGAGCTCTCTGTGTTCGTCTCGGTATGAATGAGGATTAACTCCGTAAAAGTTCAACAAAAGATAATCTCTTTTGTTTGCCCATGGTTTGTTGGGGAAATTATTGATTTTGTTTTAAATTCGACTTTGTGAAGTGAAAAGTGGGTATGTATGAACGATAGGCTATATCATGTTACAATTTCAGTGTGATGGTTGTCTTGAAACAGTGTACAGCAGGCCCTACATTAAAATTGTTTCCCAGGATTTGATGAATTGCTTAAGAAATAAACATATTGATCGTTGCTGATTTTGAACTTCTTCACTCTCTTATTTTATAATTCCAACAGATAGATCATCGTCTTAATCAATTTTAATAGGCTATTCCTTTTTTTTTTTTTTTTTTTTTCATAGAGCATTAATATATTTTCAAAAGCATTTCTCCTGTTTTCATACCAAAGGTAATTGGAAAAGTAAATTGGGTCCTAGTTTGTGTTGTGTCTTTTCTTTCCACAAAGTTTACAGGTTTAGACCTATTTTAATTCAACCAACAAAAAAAAAGAAGCTCGACTTGATCAAACCCTGAAAAATAAAAACGTTAAAAAATGTTTCTAGTTCATATCACAGCCCTTGAGGCCTAATTAGGGCCTAATAAACTTCACACCAAGTGGCGAAATAGAGCACCCGTTTTCACCGTAAAGCTTTCATTACTAAAGCCCAGGCTTATATTGAATTTTTGAAACCGACATATACTGACATAGTAGAGCAGGGGTTGGGGGTATTTTAAAAATATTCATATGCTCCCATAATATTTAAACAAAAATGTTGTTATCTTTCCTTTTTCTTCACCTGTGTAGGCAAATGTTCAAGATATCTCTGGTGACCCTCCCAGTGACGGGGCAAGAAGAAATCTCCCCCCCCCCCCTCCCCTGCGAAAATGTTGTAAGGTCACAAATTTATCACACAAAAAATGAACATACGGGGAAAAAAGTGGAATTACATCGCACCCATTTTTTAATGAAATTATCAACGATACTACGCATACACTGCGACGTAAATAAAATGCCCCGGGCAACTTTCTAAACGTTACTAATTCAGGCACCCTGAAAATTTGTGAAGAGGTCTAAAATATCCATACGCTTCTGAAAATAAAGGTACAGCTAACTCCGTCTTTTTTATGACAGTTCCCTTTGTTTCAATATAATTCCTGTGTTAATAAACAACTGTGATAAAATATATTTACTCGTTGTTGAGAATATAAATGATTTGATACGGAATTGTTGGTTTAATTGGTAATTGTGGTCAATCTAAACAGATTTATCTATTACTGAGCAATGTTAATCAACCGCATCACGAAACCAGCAATACCACGAGGTAATCATCAATTGCGAGCAGTGACCTAGATCAAGAAGCTGTTACTTTGACAACAGTCCCTGCCTAGATTCCGTAATATGAGACGTGCTCCCCGCTTGAAACAAACAATATTCTTCCATCAAGTGATATTCCTTGTATAACACACGTGGCCGCTAACATGTCGAGTTAGAGTCCACTTGTTTTTTGATATAGGGCCCCATTTGAGACAAGAAAAAAAAATCCAAAGTAAAAACAATTAAAATTATAGTTTTGATTGTTTGTCATCTAGAACCACTAAAATTTTAATGTTAAATTACAATAAATAAGAACCCAATCACTTATAAAAACTGTTTTCTTGTTATAGTTAACTACTCAGGCATACTACATTATATTAGGCAACACTATTAAAGTCAGAGTTATACGTCGGGGCAAACTTCGTTCTGACCCAAATGTTTGATAGTATATTAGATTGTGAATACCAAACCACGCCTTCTTATGCACTTCTTTAGATAATATCGGCTAATAATGTTTGTTTGGTCGATCATATATCAGGGAGTCATCTCTGATCCCAGAGATAATGTAATTTTTTAATTGTTCTCTTTTGAATAAAAATATAAGCAGACCCCCGCGATACAGAACAAAGGAGTTACACCACTCCCACCCCCCCCCCCCTTCCCCCTTTAATTTCCAGTGATGAGGAAATCTATTAAGGGATATCCCCTTCCCGAAACTGGCATTTATAAACCCCAAGGCTTTATACATCTTTCAGATATTACCCCCTACCCCCCCCCCCCATTTAATAGAGTTCACACCAGACATGCATCAAACACATCTTTTGAATGAAAATATTAAGCATTCCCGGCGATACAAAAGAGAGTGGAGTAACACGACTTCCCCCTCCCCTCCCTCTTTGCTTTCACGTGTTAATGAGATTTATTAATGGATATGCCCTCCCGGAGACTGACATTTACTAACCCCTTTGATCTTCGGATATTACCCCCTTCCCTCCTTCCTGTCAATTTACTTCACACCAAACATCTCTTTTAAATTAAAATATTGGGCATTTTTTCACGATGTAATGGAAATTTTCCATGTCATGCAAGTGCGTAATGAATCAAATCCAGGCACTGCAATACTATAAATGGTCCTAAATATTCATACGCTTCCATATAGGCTTTGGGGACTAAGGGTGATGATAACATTATAAGTTATTACAATCTTAAGGCGACGTTTGCTTTCTTGATATACTTATAGAGAATAAGAATCATTTGATAATTAATACTTCTACAGTTCAAATATTGGCAATTTCAAAGGGACATGTTTAACGAGCAATATCATTACCGCAGTACGCACCGCGTTATCGCCACGTGGTAATTAGCATACCTGACAGTAAGTTGTGTAATTGACCTACATTGCGTAATATAAGACCAGCTCCCACCTGTACCTAAAACTTATATTCATACACAAAGTGATACGTTCCTTGTGTACTTGATACCCTGGGATTCATTCCATCGACGATGCGCTAGCTTCAATGTGTTCAGGTATTAGAAATAGTATGCATTTTATGACTGAAAACAGTCAGAATTATCATTGTTTTGATTGCATTTGTTCCCAAAACGTTGAAATTTTGTAATTTTTAGATTACAATACATATAAACACCATTCGCTCTTGAGAAAAAATGTTTTTGGTATAAAATCTTCTGGGACTAAATTATATTAAACAATAACATTATCCATGTAACTCATTATCTGAGAAAACTTTCGACTTGGCCCAGATTTTTGTAAGCTTATGATACATAGAGAATACCAAGCCCCCCCCCCTTCCCCCTTCCCCCCCCTTCCCCCTCTCCCTTTCCTCGACCTTAATTGTGTTACAAGGTACAATATTGAAAGATAATAATTTTGTTGGCAAACCAGAACTAAATTCTTGTAATCCGATTACGACTGGGTGAGCTAGGGCAATTGTTTACCATTATTTGCTGTGTATTTCTGTATAGAGTGAATATTTCTGGAAGAAAATTACTGAAGTACAGTAGGCATATCTTGTACTTTGAATTTCTGACTTAGGTGACTCATCCCACCCAACTTTCGGTAGAAACATTCCGCTTTTGACAATACCAGTGAGAGAAAGGACCTGAACACTCAAATTCTCACAGGCGCAGATCACGGGTGCAAGGGAATGACCACCTCCCCCCCCCCTCCCCTTCTCCCTCCCCCATATTACATTTCCAAATTTTGTACGAATTTACTAGTGAGTAGTTATTTCGATGTTGGGAAATTTCGTCAAACTTGATACCTACCGTATTACGGATTTATAAAATGAATTTTTTTTTCTCACAAGTAATGATAAGTTTCCATAGAATTATCAATAGTTCAGAATGATTTCAGATTCAATTGCTTTTTGGAGAAGGAAAATTGGTGGGGTTTATTTCCTTTGAAATAAATTTCTTGTGTGAAGAAAACGTGTTTGTTTATGGCTGAATGGGAGTCATTCTGTACAAGTAAGTAGAACAGATAAAAGTCATGTAAGAGTATTTTTTTGCGGGGAAATTTATTGTTTACAATATTCTCACTGACCTATTTACAGTTTTCATTTAAACCCCAAGTCGTACCCTTAACATTTTACAATTGCTCCTTCAATTGTCGAGTCTAAAAATTCAGGCTCATGTATGATGTAGTATTACATAATGAGCAAGAGTCCCTCGCACGTGTTTGATTTATGACACTACACCCAAAACTTTCTTTTTTCGTTAAAACACGTGTTAATTTATTCAGTCAGCTCAGTGAAAAAAGACGATCTACTTTTACTTCGGCCTGGTTCCACTGTCACTTAAACAGTTAAAGAAGTGTATGTAAAAAGAATAAAGAGGTATAAACATTGTAAATACTGATTTATCATCATTAATGCATATCATTGGGAACAGCGAAGAGCACATTTTGCATAGAAGAACGTGTTTCATAAAGACTGATAAATACTAAATTTGAAGGGTAATTTACGAGTGATTTCGTGATTGTCATATTTTTAATTTGATTTCTTCTTGTGAGGTTGCAACCCAAAGCTGCATTTGTATGACTGAACCAAGCTCAAAATAATAACTTTTACGTCTTACAAAACTTGTAGAACCTCAAGTTGCATTTCTCTCTCACAATGTTTGCAACTTATTTACTTGCAATCTGAAATGATGAGTTGTTAAAAAAAGGGGTGGGAGGGGGGATGCTACCCACTCATGGAATAAATTGCAAGCCCCGTCTCCCGATTTGTATTTATACTACAAAAACAATATTTTTGTAAATGTGACGAGCCGCATAGACGGGATTTTGGGAGAAAGGTTCCAACTTATTTTCTCCATATTCACATCTTCTGTATTGTGGTATATCTTTTGTATCTTCGTGCAATTTCAATACCCCCTCCTAACCCTCCCCTGTCCCCTCCCCCACACACACAAACATACACTTTTGGTGGGTTAAGTGCAGTGGCGGCGCTAGGATTTTGGTCATATGGAGCAAAAGTGGCAATTTGGTCTCATGGGGAGCAAAACGTATATATAAGATAGCTTTAAACAATTTTCTGGCGGGCAAATGGGGAAGAAGGGATCTCGTGGGGAAGGGAATGCCCCCTTCCCCCCTTCCCCTTCCCCCTCCCCCTCGTAGTGCGCGCTAGGTAAAGTGATGATCAGACAGCAATTGCAATTCCTCCCGAAATATTTTGAAACAATTACAATTTCAGTTATTTTAATTAGCGAAACGTAAGTAGCATTGACTTAGATAAGACCGACATAAGAACAAACATTTCATATCACTCCCTTCTTTCGCAATACATTGCTTTAATGCAAAAGTTCACGCGACGTAAAATATATATATATGAACCCTGGGAATAAAAGTTTTCAGCACTACGGTGGAACCGTGGGTTTGAAGGAACCTGTATTTCCAAGGGCAGCTTCTGTTTAGTTGAATTAACTCGGAATATCAAGGGCTTGGGTACACTGTACATTTGATTTTAAGTAAAAGATATAATTTTGCTTAAAAGTTATAATGCAAACCAAACTGTTGTAAACTGAATGAAAGTATTGTAAACACCACATCTGTTCCTTGTCTGTATAAGACGAAGTAGGCCCAAAGAGTGATTATACAGAACGTCGATGCAAAGGACAGTGGAGGTAAAATACGACACAAAGTGTTCATTTTAAACTCATAACAACACTTTTGAAGTTTGAATGCATGTGTATTTTTTCAGGTAAGATACATTATATTTCGTAAATCTTTATTTCTCCCACGATAAACGTACTTACAGTATCATACAGTGATTTACCATGCATGAACTATAGCACTAAGTTAGTACAAGATTGCTGGCAGAGAGTTTATACATGAATCCATCGGCCATGCTGTTCATTGTTGAAAAGGAAAACATTGAATGGTATTTGCTTCTTTGAAAACAAAAATCAATAAAATCCGCAGTGGACGAACTTCTTTTCAAGGTCTTTGTCATGATGAAAAGTTCATTGACACATCTAATCACTGAGGCCTATCATTTCGCGTGTATGTACAGTGAACTTTAGTGTGTGTGAAGTGTATGGCATTTGAACCTGCCTGTGTTGTGTTGGAAAACATAACAAGTTGTGGGTCACGTTTGTGGTGTTTGGTTGGGTCGGATCCGTCGTACGATCGACCCATAGAGCCTTTGTGACGTGGACCCTAAGGTATGGCTCATGATCTACTCCTGAAACCCCAACAAGTTTGGCCACAATTGTAGCCTGTCCCGTCATCAGCACTATTGTTCAACAGCACAACATGTCTTTGGGTGGGAAGGAAGAGGGAAATTCATTCCTATTTAATGAGGAATGTGTTTGTTATAGAAGTTTTCTTACAAAATGAGCAGCGCTGCAAACATGAAGCAATAGTTTTCCTTAGAAAAAATGGAAGCTTTGCCAACATGTATCTAAAAGATGCAATGTTTGCAATGAAAGTGCAAAACCCCAGATGAAATGCTATTACACCTAGATGAATAATTAATGCTGTGAAGGTTATGCAAATCGCTGTAAGCAAATAAAATAAAAAGATGATAATTAGACTCAACCACTCAATACTTTTTTTTATGATCAAATCCATGAGAATTAAAGACTTAATGCACCCCCAAGATCATAAGAAGATCCCAACAGGATCCAACAAGATCCCAACTTGCTTGTTTGGCCACGATTGTAGCTCGTCTTGTCATCAGCATTTTGTTAAATTCTTTAACACCATTAGTCTCAATATTTGGCTTAGAAGAACGGGGAAATTCTTCCATACATGATACATTCGCATTTCATGTGGATTGTGTTTGTTATAGAATGTCTAAGTCTCTTTTGGCAGGCTAAATTTCACAAGTTTTCTTATGAAATGTACATAAAAAAACATTGTATTTTCACATAACGGGTGGAGCAATGCTGCAGAATAGCAATTTGCCAGATATTAGTAAAGGAAGCTTTGTTACTACCTAAAAGATGCACAGTTTTCCGTGAAAGTGCAAAACAAAGCCACGATGAAAAAGTTAATAACACCTCAATGAATAATGTCGTAAAGATTTTACAACTTTTTTACAAACAAATCAAATCAAAAGATAATAATGAATTTAAACTCATACTTTTTTATTATCAAATCCATGCAAATGAACAACTTCTGGTAGTAATAACGATAGAAGTTAAGTAATTCATTTTGCCTGGCAGGATATTAACTCTTGCATCAATGAATAGTGCATTACATGACAAATGGAAAACTTATGTATATATTGTATGTAGAACCGTATATAATTTATCATATATTTAGATTTATTAAATTTTACTTTTAAAATGTTGTGTATCTCTCACAGATGAAGAAGCAATTAGGTACTTCAAAAGTTGTGATTTCTAATAAATGAGTGTAGATTTAATGACATCACATGCTGTCAGTTTCAGCTGACTATGAAAGAAAGAAATTGGTGAAAAACCATGTTGCTATTGTAACGTAAAACCGTATCGTTGACAAACTACAGTATAGATGACATCAAGGAGAAGACAATGACAACAATCTACTGAATTTGTACACTTTATTTCTGCAACTGCTCTCCAAATACTGAACTTTCTTTAACTACACTGCTTATACTGTAAGACTGAGACTTGAATTATATGCTGTTCTGCTGGCTATATTCAGACTGCTGCTTGAACTAATACTAGTTTTACTCTTAGACTGTTTGATCTAAACCTAATCAACCTCTAATCAACTAATAAATTTAATCTAAAATGTCCAGCCTTTTTATACCAAAATATTCATGCCAATATTGTGCCTGACATTGCTACTCGCAGCACCCTCACTAAATATTTCTTGAAATGGTGTACAGGCTGTGTCATGCTTAAACCATTCTCAAAATAAACTCTGTATGTACGTACACACAGTGAATGAATAATCGCACAATGTATATATGTAGTGTGGGTGAAGTGATGCATGAATTTTCAGTGGCCTTGAGTTTCCAACATGTGGAAAATCAGAGCATACCTGATGTAAGGATGTGAATCTTTCATGTCTTGATTTAAACCAAGGAGGTACCACTTTAAAGTGGTACCTCCTTGCTTAAACACTATGACTCATTCCTTCTAAATGATAATCATTGTGGCTCATTCTTAATGTAATTTCTTGCTACTCAGCAAGCCATAATAGATATCTCTGTTGCTCGGTAAACAAAGATGGCGATCACTTTAAGAGATTAGACCTGAGCAACAATAATAAAATATATAAGAAATGTACACAATTAGAGGTCAGAAATATACACTGTGTACAGCCCTATGATGATTTACTGAAATCAGAGGATAACTTGTAAAATGGCAAAGTACATTTGTAACTATACATATGGAAATAAATACATGTTGTTAACTTTCTTACACTTGTCCGATCCTTTAAACTCGCATTGAGTAAACAAACAAATTATCAGGATATTAATTGTAATAAACACTTTGGTGATATAAGACGGCGGGTGAGGCCGGCGAGAAAAGAGGCAAAAACTCATTTCTGCAATAATTTGATAATGTGTGTATCTAGAATCAAGTCTAAACGCAAAAGGGACCATAAACATACTGGACAACCTAATGTCAACTCGCTTAACAACAAGGATTAAACTTACCAAGCTTAGACCTAACAAAGGACCTAAACTCAGTTTAACATTCTTATAACAAGCAAAATAGATAAATAGATTTATGAAGCTACATTAGAAATGGCTCTGCTCAAAACCAGGAACATTTCAACCAGGTCTCATAAAGATCGAGCAGGGCCGGTTAAAGCATGGAGCTCTCAGTTTATAGCTCCATGGTTAAAGTAAAAGTTTTCTTTTTCTTTATTTCTCAAAACCACAAAACTGCGGCCTGTTCAACACTCCATACAAGCTGTTCAAAACCATGTGCTTGATTTCCACCCAACACAAAGGAGTTTTTATTAAGAGCAGCATCTCCCAAGGAGTATGAAATGTCCTTTGAAGCAAAGTTATTCTTGAGGAATGATGCGTAAATTTCTAGTCTGAAATTTGCACGTTTTTAAGCAGTGTCTATACTAATGTAAAAGGGTACATACTCCCACTTAAGTGGGTCATTGACATTTACATGAAGAACACACATAAACTAATAAACTAAATACTTTTTCTTACAATGACACTTTTATCCACACTCACAAAAAGATTGTTTTGATACATGTAATATGAACACAAGTACGGTCCATTACATTTTTTAATCCTTAACCACTCAACAAGCATATATTTAAATGGCATTGCCTACAATTTTAATAGGTGACACACATCATTATTTTACATTATTCTTCTGAATGTGACAAACAAAACTACCTAAAGTCTTTTTATTAATGTAATATTGATGACCATGATTAAAGAATTTTTTAATGTTTTCCAGTTTGTACATTTCATTAACTTACCACATCCTGCTCAAAATGCTTTTATCCACTTTTTCTGAAGTGCACGTTTTATAGTTTTTGTAGATTGCCTTGTCACACACCTACTAAGTATATTTATCGTTATTTTTATCAAAGCCAACACAAGAAGGAAGACAACAAAACTTCCATTAACTTCTACCCATCTGTAAGCAGGGGAGTTTTCATGAGAAATGCATCTACAAAACTAATTTCTTAATTGAAACCATCCCACAAGAATGGAAGAACTTGTATAGGTTTGATGCAAGTTTGGATTGTTACGACGATTATTGTAAATTGAACAGTCTAATCATACTTGATATTTTTTTCAAGCTTTACATACTTTGGAATACTCTAAATATTCTGTAATATGATATTGACAATGGCTTTTATTTCTTTACCGTTGCAAATGGAGAGAGTAAAAGGAAATATTCTGCTCATAAAAATTCACCCTTTGCTGTGGAATTTATTTGTTTTCAAAGTTTTGGAGATTTGATTTACTGGGGCAATTTCGAATTTGGAACAGAAACATAAATCAATTTAAGCTGATTATAAAATTGTGTTTGTGTGGATCTATTTGACTTTAATGAACAAGTTCACGTCTCTCATTTCCGTGAAGTAAGTGCACCAACCTTTCTTTGATTTTCAATGTTTATTACTTGTAAAAACAAACTCTGAATAAAAAAGGAACAAGCCTCATTAACATATTTGAACAAATAAATGGAATTATTTAACCATCCAAATAACAAACACTACAATGCTAATAAAGTTTAGAGATAATTTGGATGGAAATTTTATTTGCAGGGAAAAAGATGGTGATAATGTTTAGCATACTAAAGGCTTAATTCGCGCTGGAAAGTTTGCAGTATCTTATCTTCATCTCCTCTGATGAAGAAGCATTTCAAGCTGAGGAATATGACAGCATCTTAGTTTCATGTAGTCACATAAATCTAATAATTAGATGTAAGTTGAGATATTTTAAGGTATTTTGCAGAGTCCAAAATGCAGATTACATGAATACACTAATTTGCTTTTTGTGTATGAACAACACTTACCAACCTTTGCAAAATAATCAGCAGTTTGGGAATTTAAAATAAATCTTGTTTTGGGAATCAACCAATAGCTTTTAAGTTTTACAAACTCTTTACCAAGTGATACAGAGATGGAAAATGAAACTGATACTTTGTGTTCAATCATATTTGACCTATCGAGAAGTCCGCAATATGCAGCTGACCGTTTGTACAACAAAACAGATGATCGCATGCTTAGATGGGTCATGCCAATTATTTTCTTTATTGGAATGGTTGGAAATATGGCATTTCTGATCACAGTGGTGAAAACAAAAAAGATGAGAAATAACACTAACATATACCTGGCCAATCTTGCAGTGACGGATATGTTATTTCTTTTGTGTGGCCTTGGACTTCGGTTTGTCGCATTCTATTATTCCCCTGTAAAGAACGACAGAACCTTTTTAGGGTCTGGTCTTGCTTGCTCCTTTTCAAGCATAGTCTACGTCCTCTACTTTGCTTCATTTATGCTGGTAACGCTAGTATCGTTAGAGAAGTACTGGGCAATTTGCAAACCAGTAAAACACAGACTTATTTCAAAGAAAAGCTTAACGATAAAACTTATCATTGCTGTATGGTTCATTGCGATATTGTTTGGAATATATGAAGCCCCCTTGAAATCACAAATCAAATTTGTTTGTTATATATGGCCACGAGAAGCACAATATGAGAGAGCACCTAAGATTGTAGGTTTTTGCTCGAACAGTTTGCCTAAAACGTTACATCTGTTTCTCTGGATGACCTCAGTGGTGTGGTTTTTGGTAGCATTTGCAGTCAACATTACAATGTACATTTTAATAATCAAAAACTTGAGCTCGCATGGAAATGTTGCAACAGCTTCATCAAGGAAAAACAAGAAAATCCAAATTCGCAACCAAGTCGCACGCATGCTAATCATCAATGGAGTTTTACTGTTTGTGTGTCTTGCCCCGTATTATGTCGTGAGCATATTTAAGGCAGTGTGGATATCGATGCTTGGATTATCCGTTGACCTTAATGTTCTTGTAAAAATAGAATGGTTTGCGTTGTTTCTTACATACCTCAATTCAACTTTGAACCCGATTGTATACAATGTGTTTAGTCAACAGTACCGACAGGCATTCGCCAGAGTCTTTCTAAGATGGATACCAAATAATTCTGTGAATCCAACAGAGCAAAGTCTTGATTCTCTCGAGTTGCCAAACACTACTGATGCTCCTACAGCCATTACTACAATCAACAAATAAAGTTTTTAAGATTCTTACCTGTCATGAAATGCTCGGAAAATATTTGTGCATAAAATTCTAATGATCACTCACCTTAAAGGAAAAGTATCATCAAATAAATTAATTCAAAAGTGAACGCCACCAAGCCGGTAACGTTACTTTAACACGTCACAAGGAGTAACCAGTGATAGTGTATTAGCTGTTTTTTTGTTTTTTTCATTTGACTATTTCTGGGCCTTAGGAGTGGAATTATGAGGGAAAGTAATATTTTTGTCTATCAATTGATCTTAAATATTTTCACTAGCTAAAGCACTTATGCTTTGCCATGACCACTTTCAAACAAATAAGTAAATGTTTGCTCATTAATCAACCCTTAAAGGAAATTTAGGTATTGTGCCATAAATACATTCAAAAGTGAATGCTGCCATGCTGGTGGTGTCACTTCCGGTATACAATTTTCCTTATTGATTGAGAGATCTGTGATGCTATTGATAACACGTGATGGCCCCTATGTTTTGTCCGACGGATGTAAGATTGATAACAACACTTCTTGCAATCAATAGGAAAAACTGAAAATCTGAAGTGAGACCTTACCAACATGGCGGCGTTCACTACTTAATGTACTGATGGGACGATATCTTTACTTTAAGGGTTATTTATGGACGCATTGAGGTAACATTAGCTAAATTGTTTAAAATTTATTAAACCTTCTCATCAAAATGTTTTGACAGCTTTTTTAATATTTAGGTGTTAATATGCATACTTGTGAGTATGAAGCCAGTCAATCAATAACTGAAGGAATGGAGGAGGTGGCGGGGTTAGGGGTATGGTCGAGTCAGGTTGTTAACAACTAGAATTTGCTTTTGAAAAGTGTTATTATGCAAATTTGCTGGTATGTCATGACTGGACAGCGTATTATGAAACCATATCTGGAGGAATGAAAGGGGCAGGATGAGGTTCGGGGTATCGTCGCATCAAGATGCTTGACTACTTGAATGTTTAAAAGGTAAAGGCCAGTTTTTGTGCATTATGGACAATGAAATGGATTTTTATTTGTGTGACTTGATTGGTCAAACACCACATAGATCAGTATACTGAGCAAATCAGTAATCGTCCTGGATCAAATTACTGCATACTGGAATGAAACGTACAACCCCACAATAAAATCAAAACAAATTAACATGCAAAGTCGCGATTATGGCCGGACATTATGAAACCAATCAAGGCAGACATGGAAAAAAGCTTTGGTTTCGACGGTCATAACCAATGAAAAACAGGCATTCATGAGAGAAAAAAATTTAATTTTGAAAATATTCCATGAGTAACAGTATATGTATGTATGTATATGTTCTCTAAAAATGTCCCCCATGTAATTGCACAATGAATAATACATAAAATTGCAAAACAGGGAACAATATAAAGATGCATTTACTACATTAATATTATTTCTGTGACAATTTTTTGTGGGGAGATTTTTGACACCTTTATTTAGAAGCATGGAAAATTTCATCATTAATTTCAACTCTGCCTGAAGGAATGGTGGGGCCGGGCATCTGGTGGGAGTATAGGTGGGTCAGGATGCTAGAAATATATGGAGTTAATTTTACTCGAAAATAATTGTCTTGAAATGGTAGAAATCGTTGGTATTAAAATTTCTTTGGCATATCATTTGAGGCACATAAGGGGCCCAGTCCTAATTTGGGTTTGAATATGGCTCATAATCAAGTCCGAAAACCTCAACAAGTTTGGCCATGATTGTAGCAGTCTCATCATCAGCATTCTTATGAAATTGTTCAACAGCACAATTAAGAAGTCTTTGGGTAGGAAAGAAGAGTGAATTCTTCAGTACATGATACATTCTTATTAAATGCAGAATGTGTTTGTTATAGAACGTCCCAGTCTCTTTTCCCAGGCCTTAAGTTCACAAGTTTTCTTACAAAATGAGCACTGCTGCAAAATAGCAATTTGCCAGATTTCAGTAATGGAAGCTTTGCCACCATGTATCTAAAACATGTCCTGTCTTCAATGAAAGTGCAAAACCCCAGATGAAATGCCAATAACACCTAGATGAATAATGCTGTGAAGGTTATTCAAATCTCTGTGAGCAAATAAAATAAAAAGATGATAATTATACTCAACTACTCAAGACTTTTTAATGATCAAATTCATTCAAATGAAAGACTTCTGATAGTTAAAATAATAGAATCCATTTTACCTGGCAGGATATTAACTCATCCATCAATGAATGCAATGTGGGTATGCATATATGAATTATGATGTATTATATGACAAATGGAAAATGTATTATATATATATATATATATATATATATACATATATAAATATATATATATATATATATATATATATATATATATATATATATATATATTTATTGTACGTATGTAATCTTATATTTTATCACGTTTGATTAAATAATAGTTTTAAAATGTTGTATCTCTCACAATTGAAAAAGCAAGGTGCTTGTGATTTATGAGTAGATTTAATGATATCACATACTGTATGTCACTTTTAATTGATTTTTCCTGTGAAATTTATCATGAAATTTCATTTGCATTTGTGTGATAGATTATAAAAGAAAGTGTGTTTGAAAGTGATGGGTGACACAGTGTGATGTCATGCACTTCCAAGACATTGATTAATTTTACCTTTTCTTCTAAGTTATTAGACATTTTTTATTTAAATATTGGATATAGTATGTAACATACAGATCCACATTGGTTGAATCTTTGAAATACTGTAACTTCTACATGAAATAAGATATCATGTGTTTTCACCAATTTGTTTCTTGAATTGTCCTTTTCCTTATTAATGCACAAGAAAAATGTCATCAACATTAAGCATATTTCAAATGTTATGTATTACACACAAAATATTATCAACAAGCAGATTTGGAATGTTATGTATTGCACACAAAATGTCATCAACATTAAGCAGATTTTGAATGTTAAGTATTGCACATAAAATGTCATCAACAAGCAGAGTTGGAATGTTATGTATTGCACACAAAATTTCATCAACAAGCAGCGTTGGAATGTTATGTATTGCACACAAAATGTCATCAACAAGCAGATTTGGAATGTTAAGTATTGCACATAAAATGTCATCAACAAGCAGCGTTGGAATGTTATGTATTGCATACAAAAATGTCATCAACAAGCAGCGTTGGAATGTTATGTATTGCACACAAAATGTCATCAACAAGCAGTTGGAATGTTATGTATTGCATACAAAAATGTCATCAACAAGCAGATTTGGAATGTTATGTATGGCACACAAAATGTCATCAACAAGCAGAGTTGAAATGTTATGCATTGCACACAAAATGTTATCAACAAGCAGAATTGAAATGTTATGTAGTGCACACAAAATGTCATCAATAAGCAGCGTTGGAATGTTATGCATGGCACACAAAATGTCATCAACAAGCAGAGTTGGAATGTTATGTATTGCACACAAAATGTTATCAACAAGCAGAGTTGGAATGTTATGTATTGCACACAAAATGTCATCAACAAGCAGAGTTGGAATGTTGTGTATTGCACACAAAATGTTATCAACAAGCAGAATTGAAATGTTATGTAGTGCACACAAAATGTCATCAATAAGCAGCGTTGGAATGTTATGCATGGCACACAAAATGTCATCAACAAGCAGATTTGGAATGTTATGTATGGCACACAAAATGTCATCAACAAGCAGAGTTGGAATGTTATGTATTGCACACAAAATGTCATCAACAAGCAGAGTTGGAATGTTTTGTATTGCACACAAAATGTCATCAACAAGCAGATTTCAAATGTCATGTATTGCACACAAAATGTCATCAACAAGCAGAATTAGAATGTTATGTATTGCACACAAAATGTCATCAACAAGCAGATTTGGAATGTTATGTATGGCACACAAAATGTCATCAACAAGCAGAGTTGAAATGTTGCATTGCACACAAAATGTCATCAACAAGCAGAGTTGAAATGTTTTGTATTGCACACAAAATGTCATCAATAAGCAGATTTGGAATGTTATGTATGGCACACAAAATGTCATCAACAAGCAGAGTTGGAATGTTATGTATTGCACACAAAATGTCATCAACAAGCAGAGTTGGAATGTTATGTATTGCACACAAAATGTCATCAACAAGCAGAATTAGAATGTTATGTATTGCACACAAAATGTCATCAACAAGCAGATTTGGAATGTTATGTATGGCACACAAAATGTCATCAACAAGCAGAGTTGAAATGTTATGCATTGCACACAAAATGTTATCAACAAGCAGAATTGAAATGTTATGTATTGCACACAAAATGTCATCAATAAGCAGCATTGGAATGTTATGCATGGCACACAAAATGTCATCAACAAGCAGTTTGGAATGTTATGTATTGCACACAAAATGTCATCAACAAGCAGAGTTGGAATGTTATGTATTGCACACAAAATGCCATATACAAGCAGATTTCAAATGTCATGTATTGCACACAAAATGTCATCAACAAGCAGAGTTGGAATGTTATGTATGGCACACAAAATGTCATCAACAAGCAGAGTTGGAATGTTATGTATTGCACACAAAATGTCATAAACAAGCAGATTTGAAATGTTATGTATTGCACACAAAATGTCATCAACAAGCAGATTTGGAATGTTATGTATGGCACATAAAATGTCATCAACAAGCAGATTTGGAATGTTATGTATGGCATACAAAATGTCATATACAAGCATGTTAGTTGGCACATAAAAATGTCATTTGGTATTGCACACAAAATGTCATCAATAAGCAGATTTGGAATGTTATGTATGGCATACAAAATGTCATCAACAAGCAGAGTTGGAATGTTATGTATTGCACATAAAATGTCATCAACAAGCAGAGTTGGAATGTTATGTATTGCACATAAAATGTCATCAACAAGCAGAGTTGGAATGTTATGTATTGCACATAAAATGTCATCAACAAGCAGAGTTGGAATGTTATGTATTGCACATAAAATGTCATCAACAAGCAGAGTTGGAATGTTGTGTTGCACACAATGAATATTATAAATTGTTTGTGAATTGTGAATCAGAACTTGATCAACAACTTAATAGTGGGTTAACCATGTCAAGCTGACAATGCCAGTTTCTGAATTAGGATCGGATTTTTGAATATTAATGAAACCAGAACCAAAAGGTTTTGTGGTTCCGATACTTTTTTCATATAATGATTACTTTGCAAGTTTTGAATTAACTGTCATGTAATTGCATTTTAGGAAATACATGTTCCATGATGTTTATTCATAAGTCATACCCACCATGCATATCAATCAAATAGAGCTTGTTGACAGCATTAGCCTAAGCATGTGTACAATAATTAACAATATTATCATAGCATTAGTTGTTGCGCTTCTTAAAGTTTCAAACAGTCAGGCCGACTTGATGAATAAGCAGGTGGGTTCAGACTTTTCCTCTTTGTTTTCTTTATCCTGAAAACCCCCACAAGTAATTAGGATCAAATTTCCCTTATCTATGGGCCCCACTGTATTCGTTCTCCTGTTGGTCCTGAGTTGCTGTGGAAGTTGGTGTCCTGTATCAAATAAATGGCAATGGATAAAGTCCTTATTGTGTGGTTGAGTGGTTATCTTAATCAAGAGAAGTGGTTTCATTATTCGCTACATTAAGTTTGTGGTAATGATATGCTGGAACAAATTTCTAAAGAGAAGGACAAGTCATGACAAATATAATTAAAAAAAGGTTGCCCATTTATCCTATTTTTAGAATTTGTCAGGAAGCCCTGCCTACTCATTAATATTCATGACATCACTACCACAACATTAGAACATATGTACAGACCATGATCCATCTGTGTAAGACATATTGACATAAATCCGATATACAGTTCATGAAATACAGTATGGTGTTTACATCCTATAGCCACTCCTACCATGCATATTAATGACATCTGTTGATAACATAAGCATGTACACAATAACTATCATGCCCAATATGATGCAAAACAGTTATACACTTGCTCTTTTATTACTTTTTCAAAATTGTTACTAAAGCTCCGCCCACTTATCAATATGCATGTCGTGAAATCAGCACCAAAAACATAAGGGCACATCTGCAGACCATGAGCTATCTGTGTACACATGTGACATGAATCCAGTTTATAGTTTTAAGATATCGTGCTATAAGCTTTTTGCCTTCAAAATCATATTACGCCCACTATATGCATATAAATGGAAGCTGGAAGTTATTTTTTTAAACAATAAAAACGTACAACTAGCAAACATCATTTTTATAACAAATATGAAGCAAAACAGACATAAGATTGTCAAAGTGAAAGCATTTCGAGATTTTTACATTAAGTCCCGCCTACTCATTAATATGCATGAGATTACCATCAAAAACAATAGGGCGCATCTACAGACATTGGCTATGTGTGTACCAAATATGACATGAATACAGTTAACCGCTCTTAAGATACCGTGTTTACAAGCTCTCTTCAGCAATATCATATTAAGACCCGCCCACTGTGCATATTAATAAAATTCAACATTTTTACATAATGAATATGTACACACTAGCTAAGATCACAACTATACCACATATGAAACAAAACAGACATGCGATTGTTAAAATAGGAACATTTCTAGATTTTTACTTTAAGCCCTGCCTACTCATTAATATGCATATCACTATCAAAAACAATAGGGCACATGTACAGACCATGGGCTATCTGAAATAGAAACATTTCCAGATTTTTACTTTAAGCCCTGCCTACTCATTAATATGCATGATATCACCATCAAAAACAATAGGGCACATGTACATCTGTTAAGCAAGTATGACATAAATCCAGTTTATCGTTCTTGAGCTCTTTTCAGGAAAAACATATTAAGCCCCACTCACTATGCATATTAATGAAATTCAATGTTCACACATCATGAATATGTACACACCAGCTAACATCATAATTATACCAAATATGAAACAAATCAGACATGTGGTTCTTAAATTATGAAGTTTTCAAGATTTTTACATTAAGTTCCGTCTACTCTATTAATATGCATATGACATCACAATCAAAAACAATACGGAATATCTACGGACCATGGGCTATCCGTGTAACCACATATGACATGAATCCACTGTATCAATCTTGAGATATCGGTTGACGAGCTGGCTATCACATAACACATACATACACAAATGCCATCATGACTGGCATACTGTAGGTCCTGATGTTATCGCATCAGAACCAAAAATGTGAAGTTTCTTGCTTTATCTTTATACTCTTGCAAAAAATAAGAAGAATATGAAGCAAAATTTCCAATTTCAGAGGGACCGAGGACAAGAAAATCAATCAACTATTTGATAATTTTTAAGTACATTGAATTTACAAAGTAAGAAGAATTTGATCAAATTTGATGAAAATTCTTGATACGAATTCTAAGCAATAAAATGTATAGTCAACTGCTCTGGACCATGGAAAGCTTACATAATTGTTGATGAACTCTAAACCATACAATAATATATCTTCCACCTGTGATAGAATGGTTAAAAGTTTCCAACATCAGATATTGTTTTCCTCGTAAGTTTTAAATAAAACATGTACAAAGGCAACCATACAAAATGATAGTGCTGGCTGCTTTATGAGACTTCTTGGCAAATTGCCAATAAAAGTTTAAAAGTGCCAGAGAAGTTTAATAATATTGCAAAAAAAAGGCATTCACCTAGGCCAAACCAATTTTTCTGATTGACATGATCTAGAATATTAAAAGTTAAATAACATATTTAGAACAGAAAAAAATTTGAAGTGACAGTTTTTCAAATTAAAGACTTTTATCATTTCTTATTCATGGGGAAAATCACTATTTTGATCAGTTTCAGAAATACATGTGGGTTTTACTATTTAACGAAGCACAGCATTCTTGTTTATACTTCTACGTTACAACCTCACTTTTCAGGATATAGAGCTACCTTTAAATTATTTTATCTATCACCATTAACAGCAGAAAATTCCGAAGGGAAAATCCCTTACTCAAACAATCTTTTATTCAAAATACGAAATACCCGCAAAACTTAAAATTTTCAATACACAAAGAAAGCTTGCTTTAGCTTAGCTTTTAATGCATTGCTTTTATAAGTTGGTTCACTAATTGCCAGTTTATAGTGTAAAAATGGCAATATGAGTTTTGAATGTGTTAAAAGGATCAAAATTTTCCTCAGGCAGATAATAATTGTAATGGGGACATTCAAGCGGTAAATTTGCAATGCCTTACTTATTTAAGTATCTTCCTGAAATTTTTTATGATGCTTCAATTACATAATAACTGCCAAATGCACAGTTTTCTGCACAATGAAACTTACATAAAAGATGAGGGCTAATTGGTTAGTGTGAAAGTAATTGTTGAACATCACTCAAAAATGTCAAAATAGAATGATGGAAGATGGGAGTCACTGCACTAGATGGCGATGGTAAGAAATAGATAGCTGTGTTTTGAACAAAATATAATTTTGTCAAGTTGGAAATGCATGGTCTGAGAAATTACTATTTCCCCCCATGTATTGTGTGAATTATCAAATTTGAAAAATTGTTGAATATAAGGCACAACAAAATTATTAGATATTTGAAGAGAATAATATTTTACGTCAAATGGCTCAGGCTGGACCAAAGAAAAATGAAAATAAATGAAAAGTGCAAAACGTTTGCTGGGCATATTTGTTTCCTGGGCAACCATATAGTACACTGACACTGTAACATATAACATCTGTGTTATAATCTTTGCTTGGCTTCATATTATCAAGCAGTTTTAGTGTTCCAAAGTTTTGATTCATTGGCAGAAACTCAGCGTTAGCTCATTGGCCAGACATGTCAATCTTGTATGATCATGGAGCTCTATAATTCTATTTCTTTATGGTATAATAAAAGACAAAACAAAACTGTGAACAGTCAGTTTGCGTTAATGAGGTAGTTTGACGTCATCCACTTCGCACAGGACTCCGCCCACTCTCAGAATTTCGCAGTTTTTGTGAAACCGATCACTGGAAGAGACAATTTTCAATCACATGGGGTATCACCTGATACTGTTGTAGCAGTAAAGTTTCTAAGCAAGGTGGGATTAAGCCGATTTTTCTTTTCATTGATACCAAATTTTTAGACTTCAATTTTGCGTAATTGTCATTTGGATTTGTGTACTAAAATATTAGCTTAATTTCTGGGCCAAATGCATGCCAAGCTTCTGACTAGCTCTCTTCAAATTAAGGTAAAATTGATCAATAAGTCGTTAGACGAGACAAGAAGCTTTCTGCCAGTACTAAACTTGTATGGGTCCAGTGGCGATTATGCACTTGTCAATTGTGTGACTCGTCACATTTACAGAGATTAGCATTAGATTTTACATGGATTCATATAGCGATCAAGAGTAAGTTAGTGTGGTAGCTAGGATAAGATTTATTTGACATCCATCTCATTTATCCTGACCTAGCCCTGGACGTAACTGTCAATGTGTCATTTGATTTCTTTGATCTGTGCCGCAGCTTTGAATCTAAATGATAGTAGTTAATCATAAAAATATTTAAATTGTAATAATGTATAGTAAAAGACAAGTGTGGTTTTTTTTATCATAGTTTAGGTTGAAGTGTGAGCAAGGTCTGTTGTGAAAATGAGAATAGTGTGTCCATAGTTACAAATCAACCATGGATCTAGGTTCTATATTTACAGGATAAAATGAAGGTGGTCCTGCCAGGCCTTCTAAAAAAAATTGAGATTTAACCTGTTATAGGTTTTTCATATCCCTAAATTCAATAATCCCTTAAGAAAGCCTGGAAATAAGTCCATTTTCATAATGAAAAAGGACTTAAAAATTTATCATTTATTGCTTTCTCTAAAAAAAGTTCAAAGGGATTTATGACGTCATAAGTTTGCTACGTCATTTCAAGGACTGCTGATCATAAACAATGCATCACACACATACTAACCACGTACAAACAGACAAATATCATCTGATTACAAAAGATTTTTGGGCTGTTCAGACCTTAATATGTCATTTTCAAGTTCAAGCTATGATAAAAATGATTTGGAAATAAATGAAAAACATTCTATAATGAAGGGCTGTAATAAATAAATAAAATGTAATATTTTAAAAGAACAAACAGAGATGCTATCAATACTAAATTTCAATGGCGGCCACACGTTATACAATGCATCGATGCATTGTTTACATACAGTTGTTCCCAAAATGACGTCATTGTGTAATGAGCTTATTCTGGATTTTGCGTCGAGGTGACAAAAATGCATTTCTTTTTTGACTCGCAACTGATGGGGTTTTGTGCAGAAAGAGATATATTTTTGCAATTCAAGTAATCCAAATTTACCCCGCTTAGCGTAGCAGGGATATTTACGAGTCATTCTGTACTTACCTTCCATGCTATAAATATGCAATATGGTCCATGACCTGATTCTAACGCACTTCTAAGCGACCATAAAAACGTAGTAACCAGCCCAGCCCTGACCTCCATAATACCTCTAATAACCCTCACTTAACATTCCACCAAGGCATGAAGGAGTGGGGAGGGAGGCAGGCTGGGACGCATGGAAGATAAGTATAACTCTCTTAAATATCCCCACTACGTTTAGAGCAGTAAATTTTCTTTAAGTTATACCTAACCTTCCTTGCTATAAATATGCAAGCAGATTGCAACCGAGGATCGGAAGGAAGGGAGTTCAGGTTGAAGCCCAATTTTATAAAGGCTGGTCCTAATACTCGCACTAGTCCTAACCTATTTGAGGAACTAGATTCCTTATCCTCTTAAGGACGACAAAAACCCTAAACAGAAATTATTAGCACACAGTAAACCACCGCTAATCATAACAAAGGATTAGGAGAAAACCTGTTAGTAATAACCAAGGTATGACGTCGACAGAACATAGGTTAGTCACCCGGGAACACGTGCAAACAGAAACTTTTAATGAACAGAGACAAACTGTAAACAACGCCCAATACGTCATGGTGAAAACTTACAAGGTTCGCCAGAGGACTGGAGGGGGTTAGTTAAACACGAAGGAAACAAAACCGTCTGTAAAGCTAAACTAAACAGAAACTGCTCAAATAGCGGCAGATTTTTGTTAGTAAGAACCAAATGAAATAGAAAGTGCCTAAGTCCAGCAAAATTTTGTCAGTAAAACAACGAACCATTAAGAATTTTTAATCCTTAGACCGTCCAACCCGACACCCCCGATTTTCTCAAAATCAAGGGTAATCCACACCATTCAACCCAAGAGACTCTTCACAATTCATTAACTAGCATCCAGCTATTATTACACCATATGCAACACAGGGGTAATCTATACCTTCTTAACTGAAAACATCTTCATAGTCTATTCACAGTTCACTTGCTAGCAACCAGCTACTGTTACACTGTACACAATAGGTCATTCATTTTGGGCTCAAGCCACATAACTGCTGTTCAGTGATATGAATCAGATTAGTCCTTGGCGGAGCCTAAATAGACATACATTATATGCTTGGAAGGACTTTGTGCAAAACCCATGAATGATTGATAGACCATTCCTTGTAAGGATGGTTATTTCATCATGCAAACAATTGCCTAAACAACAGCAAACTTTTGTTAGTTTAAGTTTAAGTTTAAGTTTATTACACTTATATGGCGCATTATCTAAATAACTTATTCTAATGCGCCTTACAAAATATGCATATAAAGAAAATAAATACAAATGTGTAAATAAGATAAGCATGAAATATAAAGAAAACAAAGAACAAGAAAATTATGAAGAGGACTTGAAAGCACAATTAAATAAGTGAGTCTTAAGCAAGGTATGGAATTGTTTAAGGGATGGAGCAGATTTGATTGAAAGAGGTAAGTCATTCCAAAGTTTTGGGCCAAATATTTGCAAAGAGCGATCGCCATATGTAAGTTTACTTTTTGGAACATAAAGGATGAGGTGGTTTTTTGAGAGCGAAGGCGGTAACTAGTTTGTTTATAATGAAACATTTCGGTCAGATATAATGGGGCCATGTTATGAAGGATTTAAAAATGAGTATTAAAATTTTAAATTTAATTCTATATGAGACAGGTAGCCAATGAAGATTTTGCAGTAGATAAAGTGATGGAGTGAAACGGTTGCTTCTTGTGAGCCTTGCAGCATAATTCTGAACACGCTGCAACTTTTTCACTGTAACACCTGGCACCCCTGCAAGGAGGATATTGCAATAATCTATGCAGCTATGCACAAGTACATTTACAAGTGATATTGCAGAGCTTCTGTCCAGAAACTTCATGCACCTTCTAATGTTAAATAAATGGTAAAATGCTGTTTTGCATTTGTGATTGACATGGTCAGCCATTGTCATACCTTGATCTAACCAAGCGCCCAAATATTTGACAGTGGAAGATAATTTTACACTGTCGTTACCAATAGCAATACTGCCAATATTTAATTTTTTTAGTTGGTAATTGGATCCAAAAATAATGACTTCACTTTTTGAATCATTCATTTTTAATTTGTTGTAAATCATCCAATCTTTCACTATTTTCAAACAACCTTCAATTTCAGCTATGACTGAGATCACATTTGATGGATCATTAGCATTAAACGACATGTATAAGCTGTGGTCATCAGCATAACCATGAATACTGGGAGAAACGGCTATCAAAGCATCAAAAATAGAAGATGCATACCATGTTGTCCACAACAAGAGCCCTGAGGCACACCAAATTCTACATCAAATGCCCTTGATTCAGCATTGCTGATAAGGATTTTTGTTTCCTTTGAACTAAATAGGATTCAAACCAATCTAAGATGGTTCCATCAATGCCAAAACGCTTTATTTAAGGTTTTGAGAAGCATACCATGATCAATTGTGTCGAATGCCGCACTTAGATCAAGGAATACTAGAATGACACATTTTTGTTTGTCTAGTTGCAACAGTATGTCTGACTGAATTTTAGCTAAAGCAGTTTCTGTGCTATGGAATGGGCGAAACCTGATTGACAGGAAGGTAATAAGTCATGCTGCTGACTATGCTTAATCATTTGTTCAACAACAGCACGCTCAACTATTTTAGACAAGAAACTAAGATTGCTTACTGGTCGATAGTTATTATATGTTACATCAAGCCCTTGTTTTTTCAGTAATGGTTTTACTACGGCTTCTTTCCATGGCTTAGGGAATTTCCTTGTTGCAAAGAAAGATTAACCAGTTTAGTAAGAGTTGGAAGGAAAACATTAATATTCTCCTTTAATAACCAAGTGGGTAGTGGGTCGAGGATGCACTGAGTAGATTTTGCTTTTAGTATCAGATTTTGTACATCCTCCTCTGTCAAGAGCTGAAATGAAGTCCATATGGGAACATTTCTCCAGAACTCAAAGGGTGTGATCACAACCTCTCTATCCAGCTCATGTCTAATTTTGGCAATTTTTGCAACAAAGAACTCGCCAAATTTTGAGGCAAGATGAGAAGCATCATTGTGAGGAGGTAGTGGGGTGATGGGCTTTCGATCAAGCAGAGTATCCATGATTCTAAAAAGTTTCTTTTGATCACCATTTGTTTCAGCAATAGCATTAGAGTAGAATTGATAGCATTAGAGTAGAATTGAAAGTAAACGAAATAAAAAAAGCCTGAGCGGTGGCAAAAAGTATTTCTTAGTAAAATAAACTAATCAAACGAGCCAAAACAGCAGCCAAAATTCGTTAGTAAACAACTAAGATGTTAAAGAAATAATAGAAGAATCGTACCCGCAAAGAAATAACGTGAATATCAAAAACAAGAATATTCACCTCAAGAAAGGGATGGTCCTCTTCTCAAACGAACGGCCCTTGCAACTCCACCTTGGTAGTATGGTATATCCTTCAGATATGCAGAGGCGAACGTGGCTGGTGCTTCCCATACAGCAGCGCAAAGAATCTCCCTGAGGGGAACCCCACCAAAAAGCGCAATTGAAGTGGCTATGCTTCGTACTTGATGTGCCTTAACCGATTTTTCTGTGAACAGCGCGAATTTATTGTATGTGATTGCCTGAACAATCCATCGCGAAATGGTATCATGTGAACAGCGCGATGCGGGTTTTGTAAAGACACGAATAAGGCATTCACGTCAATCCGTAATGATGATCCGTAATGATGATGTTTAATTTAATGTTTGAGACACCGAACAGGATACCAGGCATTGTCCTCGGATGTGTCAGAAAATGAAGAGAGCAATGAAAAGAATATTGGTTTTGGTAGAAACTCTAAAGTTTGATTCTTGGCTGAGAAAGCTGGATTGGGCACAAGTCGAACGCCCCCAGATTCGAAGTGAATATGGCCTTCTTTAAGCAAAAGTGCATGCGTCTGGCAGAGGCTGCTGAGAGTAGAAAAACCATTTTGATCGTCAGTTCCTTAAACATACACTCCAAAAGCGGCTCAAAGTGAGCCCGTGCTAGTGTCTCAAGAACCACCTCCATGTCCCACGGGGGAGCCAGGTTCCAGACTGGAGGTGTTTGTAAGAACATTCCTTTCAGTAATCGGTCGCGTGTCTGTGACGGTTGTCCCATCTGAAAAGCCCCGGTGGATATCTACTATGGCTGTCCAAAACCTCTTGATTGTATTGATGGATTTATTCAGATTAAATTGACCCAGCAAGAAGTCTGCTACATCACCAAGAGTATGCGGAGAAACCGATCTATTCTGGCACGAGTCTCGGAACATCCCAAGTCCAAGTCTGGAAGAATACATCCCCAAAGTGGAAGGTCTCCAGCTTTGGGCTGCCACTTGCGACACAAGGGATTCGCAGATAGAGGCCACACAGTCCAATGGAGTGCTCTTGGATTGTAATGCAGTTTGCTGGAGCTTGGTATTGAGACCAAGTCATCTGTGACCGGAAGCTCGTACGGGAAACCTGCGATAAGATTGAGCAGCTGAGGGAACCACACTTGGCAGGGCCAATTGGGAGCTATGAGAAGCAGCATGTGACACTGATCCTTCGTCACCTTGGTCAGTACTCTTGGAACCAGCGCGAACGGAGGGAAGGCATAGCCCCAAACACCCAACCCCCCCAACCAAACTGCCTGTCAATGGGGGCATTGGGGTGGCTCAAAAGGGCTGCCCCTTGCCCTTTTCCCACCCTCCTGAGGAAGGGGCCCTCCCTCTGTGTGCAGAGGGGACTGAGGAGCGTCGATCGCGCTCTGCCACATTCACTCTGCCGAGAGGAAGGAGCTGGACTGGTGGCGAGAGGAAGGAGCTGTGTCGGGCTTCGTCGTTGTTCCACAACGAGGAGTCGAAGCCGGTCGCTGGGTAGCTGCATCCCAGCCCCATACAGAGGCTAAAGCCCGGCGACGTGCGGGAGGAGAACACAAAGGCTTTGCCCTGGTGCAACAGGACATCTCAGAAGTGACCTTTGAAGAGGTCCTGGCCCTCTGTTGGCAGCCGCCGAAGGTCCGTCTGAGTGGCTTCAGAGAGTCCAAGGAGGGGGAGAACATTCTCGCACCTCTCCGTGGCCACCTTTGTAGAGACTCGGGCAAGTTGGTCGACTGTCCTGTCGAGCAAGTCCGAGAGTCCGGCTAGCAAAGGTGTGGTCGTTGGGATGACGTCGGCTGGCAAGTGTCCAGAGTCTCTGCAGGGGGGTCCAGATAATGTGGTCTGTGCAGGACTGAGTCTAACCCCTCAGCCACCCATATAGCGAGAGCTTGGAACTTAAAGCCCCGCCGTATGGCCGGGTCAACAGCTACGAAGGACTCTACCCTCCACTGGACCGCAGGATCAAGAAACTTCTTGTCCTGGCCGCAGAGCTGGACACCGCTGGGGTGCTGCATGTGGGCTGGTGAAGGATTTGCCATACTCCTTTCGGGATCAAGAAGGTGTTTATGAGCGCCTGGTAGGCAGCTGGTTGGACGCGAGTGGCCTGATCAACCTCTCTGTTGTAGGCCGTCCAGTCCTTGGCAGGGGTCCTGGCCCAATGCTGTACCCTGGTAACCAGGGAAACATCTATGGGGAATTGCTTAGCCGTTGGCTTAGTTTCCCTTTGAGCACAGTCTCGTCTGCGTCGAGACTGTGCGCCAGTCTCAACGAGAGGAGCCTCTACAACCTTTAGCTTAATTTCCTGTGCTAGGAAATCTAGGAGCTGGACGACCTGCTCTCCCTGCAACAGGGTGGAAGGAAAAGGACCTACGGTACGAGAGTCCTATCCAGTGCGGTCTGTAACAGTGGGGCGACACTGGGAATGGTTTGAACCTTGGCATTAGGGAGCAACCACTGTACCAGAGGATGGTCTGTTGCCCTGGGGGAGTCCAGAGTCTCTGCAAGGGGGGTCCGAATCATCCACAAGGTCGACATCTTCTTCCGAGGGATAGATATCGAGGGCATCCTATTCCAAGACCTTGGGGTTGGGGGGGATGCTGTTCCTCGACAGCGGCAGCTGCAGGGCAGTGAGGTGCGGGGGGCAGCAGCCTCTGCTGCATCGCCTGGGACACCAGAGTCTCAAGAGTCTGCTTGAGTGTGTCCATGAAGGAGGAGTCCTCTGGAGGATCTCTCCTATGTTGCTACCTTCACCTCCGCCTGGGTTCAGGGGAGGACGAGGAAGAGGAAGAAGAACAAAGTGAAGATGACTGGTACTTTGGGGTCTGGTACTGGTACTGTCGACTCCATCCTCTCTTGTATGTACTATCCCGTTTCCTGTCCCTTGTCGGGTCCTGCCTCGCTCAGGAGGGGACGGTACAAGGGGACGGAAGCTTGGGGAGTGCTAGGCTCTGCCACAGTGTCCGGCGCAAAAGGTGTACAGGTGAGAGTATGCCTGCTCAGCTGTGGGGGCCCATTGTCGGGTGCCCTGCTGAGTGTGGGCGGCAGTCTCGCCTCCCTGTCGGGAGGGTGCTGTAACTTGCACTTGGGTGGCGGTGGAGGCGGAGGGGGAGAAGACGAACACAGTCTATCTAACCGTCACTTTTCTACCCTCTTAGCTGCTCGTAGAAAAAGCCGGTCGCGGTGGAGCCTATGCTCCGACCATGCGGCTGCATCCCAGTCACTGCAGAGAGTACACGGGTTGGACTCACAGCATGCAGAGAGTACACAGGTTGGACTCACAGCCTAATCTGCACATGTAGCATGTGAGATGGATGTCTCCGAAACGTAACTTAACAAAGCAATTACACGCGACGCATTGTGGGACATACTGGGTATGTAAAGCACTGACACTTGGGGACCTGTCCTCCGTGTCCATGATACTGGTGTAAATTTTTGCGAAACTATGACGTTCAACACAGAATTTTCTTTTAAGGAAGTTCACATGGCCGTGAAACTGCATAGCTAATGGCAACGAAAGCAAGAAGAAGAAGCTCTAGTGATGCTATACTTCTTGTGAAGACTGTTTTCTTATCACCTGACCATGTAGCTTCGTAGCTAGTGAATCTGTATCCAGCTTTATCATACGTTGCACATTAAGCCTTTCCAAAAGTCTAGGCACGGAGCCGTATGAACCAGTAAAGTCTATGCATGGAGCCGTATGGACCCGTAAAGCCTAGGCACGGAGCCGTATAGACCCCTAAAGCCTAGGCACGGAGCTGTGTGGACCCGTAAAGCCTAGACACGGAGTCGTATGGACCCATACAGGGCCGTACGGAGCCGTGCAATGGACCCGTAAAACTTGATTACGGACCCATACAGGGCCATCCAACGGAGCTGTAGAGCCGCATTATGGACCCGTGCGGGGTCGTGAAACAAGCCGTAAAGCCGTACGGAGCCGATCACCTGAGCCGTATGGACCCATAGGAGTAACTTAATGGCTCAAGTCTGCGAACCGTCAGATTACTAAGCTGATAAAATAGTTTCAGAAATAACATTCATCCGACAAACCTCTCAGCCCACGGACCTTCCGAGTCAGTAGCGTCGAGATGGGCCCCCAGGGGGGTAAGTCAGTGTAACTTAACAAAGTAGACTACTGCCTCAGACCTCCGTGGCTCAGAAGTGTCGAGCTGTGGGTCGTGGCGTAAGTAGAAAACTCTTGAGAGAGAATAATGATTTATAGTTATATCACCTTTTGGCGTCTGAAAAGTAGAAATATATCTGAAAAGTAGAAATATATAAAATATATTATATATATATATGTATGTATGTATGTATGTATGTATGTATGTATGTATGTATGTATGTATGTATGTATGTATGTATGTATGTATGTATGTATGTATATATATATATATATATATATATATATATATATATATATATATATATATATATATATATATATATATATATATATATATATATATATATATATATATATATATATATATATATATATATATATATATATATATATATATATATATATATATATATATATATATATATATACACCAAAACTCCCCTGTGGGGGTGTACCTATGGGCGAAATTGGAAAAACGGGCAAAACGGGACTGCGGAAAACATTAAACATAATGAGGCAAGTCACAGCAATTTAGTACACCATCAAAATGAACAGAAAATTTTATATGTGATACATTTTTAAATCCCGAGAAAAAGCGTGAAACTTAAAAACTTTAAAAACGCAGGGGTGACGTGGAAAACACGAACCACTGTGAACTTGGTGGTCTGTGGAGATAAAAAGAAACAGTTAGTTCTCCTGAAAGGGGCATGCCAGGGAGACCTACACATGGTCTTTCCAGCGCCCCATAAATCGAACTCATGAATTAAGTACTTTCGTCTTAAGTATAAGCAAGAAAATTGAAGTCATCATGTAGTCAACACCGCCCAAAAAATCTGCTCCTGCTTTGTTTCAACTTTACTCGTTTTTTCCAAGGTGTACTGCAGATTCTGACATATTACATATGGATTATACATACTGGTAACTTTTCTGCACCTTTTTAATTTAATAATGTCATCATTCGCCGATAAACTTGAAACGAATTCGTCAACCTATAATTTGAGAAACCGCATAGTGCTGAGTAGTACCTCTACAAATTACGATAGCTCCCAGGGACGTGTTACGCAACAAGAAAAGGAAGAAACTTCCATAACAATGGAAATGAAGCTTGACTGCATTTTAGAACAATTAAAAAACCTTCAAACCCTAACCTCTCTAATAAGTACCCTTAACGATAGACTTTCTGTAATGGAAGCTGACATTAAAAAGATTAGCTCAGCTTGCAAAGATTTAGCCGAGTCGGTTGAATTTCTAGACGATGAAGTTTCAACGTTAAAGGGAAAATTGGTTAAGAAAGTCAAAACAAGCGAAATGGACTCTGTTAGAGGAAATTTTGAGACTTTTAAGAAAACTGTCCTTAAAAAAGTCGATGACTTGGAAAACAGATCCCGTCGTAATAATCTGATATTCCACGGGGTACCTGAAAATAACCATACAGGTGTTACCCGTGATTTGAAAACTGTGATTAAATTTGATATTATTCGGGACTTGATGGGTATTGACCCATCTTTATTACAAATTGAGCGAGCACACAGAACCCCAGGCCGTGTAATTGGCCCCCAGATAGCCTCAGAGGTGACGTTCAGAAACCGAGACCAATACATGTCCGATTCTTGCGCTATACTGACCGCGACCATATTCTACGTTCTGCCCCGGCTAAACTGAAAGGAAAAAAATACAAAGATAAACCAATCTTTATCTCTGATGATGTCTCCCCTGGGGTGCGTGAGATCAGAAAGGGATTCAGAGCAAGTCTCCCAGAGCTTAAACAGCAACTCGGTATCAAACACGCCTACGTTTCTTAGTCTGTGCCTGCTAGTATTGTGGTCTTGAAAAATGACGGCTCCCGACAATTCATCCGTGAGTAACCTGAGCATGCATGACAGAGATGACGGCTTCCTTTTTCAGTTCTTGTATCAAAAATAGCAACGAACCGAGGATACTTTGTTTCAGTGAATTAAATATTTGAGATTTGTGCAGCTGTTATTTCCACAATTAACAATAATCATTACTATAAAAGTTTTTCGTGACAAATTTATATATGAAGTTTTAACAATGCGAGTTTCCGCTGAAGATATTAAACAAGCCAGAATTTCGAACTATTTGTGGTTTTTTGTGCCATTTAAAAGAAATTATTTTCTTTCTACTCCACCCAAGTTGCCAAGATGACTACTTTTTCTTTTTTACACCATTGAGAATTTTTATACCAGTCTACCAGTAAGTGACGGTTTTTACAGTTATGACTTTTGTGTGGAACATTATGAGCGCTACACAATTTATGTTTTCTATGTTCAGTGTATTTTTGTTAACAAATAAAAAAAACCTTCTTCCTAAAATTTATGTATTCTCGGAATGAACATTTTGTATTCTTTATTGAAACCTATATGGTTTTACTTATACCACAAAGCACCCAATTTAATTGTTTTGTTACCAAATGATTAAGAAAAAGAATTTGATAATTTCTTCCTTTAATTGCAGGGGGTTAGGGGACAAGAATAAACGATTAGACGTTTTTGATTTTCTGAAGCGTAACAGACAGAGCAATATCTATTGTCTGCAGGATGTTCACTGGGAGAGTGGTATTGTTGATCATATTAAACAAGAATGGGGCTCTGAATGTTTCATATCTAGTGGCTCCAGTAATTCTCGTGGGGTGGCTATTTTACTTGATAAGAATTTTTCTCATGAGGTTACCGATGTTGTAAGTGACACGAAGGGTAACTTTATTGCTTTAAGCCTAAAGCTAAATAATCACCATATTTCACTTATTTCTATATACGGTCCCAATAGCGATACGCCCTCTTTCTATGATAAAATCAGTGACCTGATTACCGAGATGAATAACCCTTATTGTCTAGTAGTAGGTGATTGGAATTTGACTTTATGTCAAATTCGTGATTATTTTAATTACATCCATGAAAACAATCCAAAAAGTAAAAGTTCTGTACATAATCTTATTGAGTGCCACGACCTGGTGGATGCGTGGCGTGTGCAACACCCTGTTGACAGGCATTTTACCTGGCGTCAAAAAAACCTTTTAAGCAGGGTCGACTAGATTTTTTTCTTTTATCCTCTGGTTTAATGAATTTGGTTGTAGATTCCTCCATTTCAACTGCATATAGGTCCGACCACTCCCTTGTTTAATGCAGTTTCAATTTTGATAATGTTGAAGTCAGTCGTGGCTTCTGGAAATTTAATAATTCCCTGCTTCGTGACGAGTATTACGTCAACATGATTACACAGGTTATTAATGACACTATTGCTGAGTACGCATGCTCACCCTACGATAAAGCTCATATTTGTAACATGAATTCCAATGATATTCAATTTGTTATCAATGACCAATTATTCTTTGAAACTTTACTTTGTAATGTTCGTGGCAAAAGTATTTCATATGCTTCATATGTCAAAAGGTCTACTTTAATTAGAGAAAAGTTCCTTATTGATGAGATTGATTGGATGGATAAAAATGTATCCAAGAATGGATGGGTTATTAATTATATGGATGATCTTAGCAAGGAATTAGAAAATATTAGAAATGATAGAGTAAAAGGTATGTCATTACGGGGTCGTGCTAATTTTCTTGAGCATGATGAAAAACCATCAAAGTTTTTTCTTAATTTGGAGAAGAAAAAACAAGCTGATAAGTTGATTTCTCATTTGACGAATGACCGCCTTGGTACTATACACGATCCCGTAATTATTAGAAATGAAGTTTTTGATTTTTATGATAATCTTTACAGTTGCCAGGACAATGATATTAATAATGTTGATATTTCTGGGTTACTTTACGATAACCCTGTCTTATCAACAGATGATGCTCGTAGTTTAGAAGGCCCAATTCTTTATTCTAAAGTGTATAATAGTTTGAAATTTATGAAGAATGATAAATCACCAGGTCCAGACGGTTTTACCGTTGAGTTTTTAAGTTCTTTTGGAGGAATTTAGGAGTTTTTTTAGTGAGATCCTTAAACTACGGTTATAGTAACTCACTTTTGTCAGTTACACAGAGGCATGGTAGTATTACTCTAGTTCCTAAGAAGGATAAACCAAGGGATAAACTTAAAAACTGGAGACCCATTTCTCTTCTTAATATTTCTTACAAGGTCGTGTCTTCAGCCATTGCTAATCGTATTAAAAGGGTTCTTTATAAACTAATTTCTCCGGAGCAAAATGGGTTTTTGAAGGGCAGATACGTTGCCGAGTGCATTCGTACAATTTATGACACTATGCATAGCTTAGATGAATACAATTTACCTGGCATCTTGTTTGCCATTGACTTTGAAAAGGCATCTGATAGTGTCTCTCATAAGTTTATCTTGAATACCCTTCACGCTTTCAATTTTGGCCCTTCTATCATTAATTGGTTAAACACCTTTTATAATGGGGGTTTCTCCTCAGTCCTTGTCAATGGCCACCCTACGGACACTTTTCAAATTTCAAGGGGTTGTCGACAAGGCGATCCTCTATCCCCGTATATCTTTTTGCTTTGTGCTCAAGTTTTAAATTCTTTAGTCAATAACAATGCCTCTATCAATGGTATTTGCTTGGGTGATTTTGAATGTAAACTAACACAATATGCTGATGACACTACTTTTTTATTTGATGGTTCAAACACATCTTTCTGTGGTATTATTGACACTCTTTTAATTCTCAGTAAGATATCTGGATTAAAGATCAACCTAGAAAAATGTTTGCTTGTAGGTATTGGTTCTCTTAAGAATAGGTGTAATTTTTTTAATGATGATTTTGATATTCCTTGGGTCCAGGGAGGTAACTTTGGTTTGTTAGGTATTTTATTTAATGTGGACTTATATCTCATGATTGACATCAATTATGCTAATGCTGCATCTAAAATGGATAGGATTATGTGTATCTGGTCTAAACGATATTGCACCACGTTGGGTAAAATTACTGTTCTTAAATCTCTGGTCTTACCTCATTTAAATTATCCTTTGTTGACTCTACCGTCCCCAAGTGATGACTACTTGTCCAAGCTTAATTCTGCCTTCTTTAAATTTGTTTGGAATAATAAGCCCGATCGAGTAAGCCGGAACCAGATTATTCAGGAATATTCCTCTGGTGGTCTCAAGATGACTAATGTTCTCCACCATGCTACTGCTCTAAAAGCTTCGTATATAAAACGTATTCTTAAAGCTGATGGTAACATAAATTTGAATTATTTGCGTACTTATGGTTTTGATTATGACAAGTGGTTTAATTCAGGTGACATATATATCAAAACTTTTATTTCTGGAATGTCAAATAATTTTTGGAGAGATGTCTTCAAATGTTTTTGCAATTCATGGCAAGTAATTAGTTATACAAATAATGACATGGAACTTGTTCTGAGTCAACCATTATGGCATAATACCAAAATTCAAATTGGTAATGATCCAGTTTTCTACAGTCATTGGTTTAGTAAAGGTGTTACTATTGTGAACGATCTATTGAATGATGATGGCTCTTTTCTTTCATACGAAGATTTTATTCATACTTTTAATATTAATGCAAATTTTTTGGAGTACTATAGTGTCATCAGCTCTTTGAAACATTCTTGGGGTAATATTATTAAGGCAAACAAGAAACTTTGTTCACCGGTTGACAAACATTATCATGTTATGCTTTTAAAGGGTGATTTAGAATGTAAAACAATTTATTGTACCCTTATTAAGGATGTTAGGTTTACTAATAAAGCTCGTACTAAGTGGGAGAATGTTCTTAACTCCACTTTTCTTGATGACAAGTGGAGACTTTTCTGTTCCATCCCTTTTGATTGCAGCAATGATACCAAGATTAGATGGTTTCAGTATAAAATCCTCAATTGTTTCTTTCCAACTAATGTTTTGCTAAATAAGATTGGGATAATTGATAATCCGCTTTGTTCATTTTGTTCAAGTAACACCGAATCAATTGTTCACTTATTTTATTATTGTAAATTTGTGCAACCCTTGTGGATTTATTTCAACAATGCCCTTAAAAATGGTCGTATCAATATTTCACTGTTAGACCCAGAAACTATCTTGCTTGGTACAAATCACGATAAACTGCTTAATTCAATTATTATTCTTGTAAAGTATTACATTTTAATAACCAAAACCAATAAGAGGTTTCCAACTATAGTTGCCATGAACTGTTATCTTAAGAACTATTTTGACGTAGAGAAGTTCATTTATGAAAAGAATATGTCTGACTCTTGGCAAAAATACTGGCTACCTTGGTATAAATTTTTACATTTATATAACTTTTGATGTTAATGTTTTGTGGTATTATGTAAACATTGTTTTGTTTATTCCTTACTTGTGTTTTGTATATACATTGTAACTCGAGGAGAAGAATTCAATAAATAAAAAAAAGAAAAAGAAAATTGAAGTCACGAATTTTAATGTAATGTAAAAGAATAAATAGGCTCTCTTGTACTAACTGTAGCTCCTTGGAGCTGAAAGAACCTGTACTGAAGAACTCCTAACATGTTAATACAATGCATAGTATAATGCTATCCTCTTTGTAGGGTGGGGCCTAGGGTGAAAAACACTCAAATCCAAGGGAAAGGTGTTCTCTAAACAGGCACACTAGGTGCTCTAGGGACTAAAACTCCCGCCTCCAGAGTTGGACTCTCTCGAACTAGCCACCCGCTTTGTACGGATGGAAGTAAAAACACCCTAACTTAAGTGTAAGCCTAATGGGAAAATCCTGCAAATTGGATTAAAGAACTCCCGTGTCCCGTGGCTACCTTGTCTTACCTCAGAAAACTCCTAAAGGTAAACAGCAAAGGTGAAACTGTATCAAAACCTGTGCGGTGCAGCTGCAGAAGAGAAAATTGTTAGAAAAAGGGGGAAAATTTAAGCAACACTTTTCACATAATGATCCAAGAAGCCTATTAAAAACTTGTCCAGAAACCCCTCAGCACAGAAACCACAATTTATCTACCAATTATCATCCTACTAAAGTACTTTTTATTCTTTCCAGTCCTCCAGGCACTAATTGGAGAAAACTATTAGTGAATGGAATGTAGTGTGGCCCAGATAATGGGATCTCCAAACCACAATTGACTAAAGGGACTGTGTAGCTGTGTATAGCCAGTAATTTAGTTTGCTCACATTCACTGCGGTTAATCAAGCATTGGTGTTAATGAAAGAGTCCAAGAGAGTGAGACTTAGTGGAGACAGGGGGCTTGAAATATGATCTCCCGACTTGTTCCATTTGTTAATCTGGACTTGGGGTTGGGAAGTAATAGGCCTCTTGGATCATCATGAGACCAGTTCCAGCAATGTTGTAATAACAACAGGCTGAAAAGAAGTGAGGGTTATTATAGAGGTCAGGACTGGGCTGGTTACAACATTTTTAAGGTCAGTTAGAAGTGCATTAGAATCAGGTCATGAACCAGATTGCATATTTATAGCATGGAAGGTAAGGTATAAGTTAAAAGTAAATAGCATAATTAACGTTAGATCTGACCCCATGGCAAGATTTTAACAATCAGGTTACACGGTCCTACAGTTTAAAGCCTGTGTAGTCGGGATGAAATTCTTACTGTTTTGCAAGTAATATTTGTTAAACATAATCAAATTGAAGTGTTTGGAACAACATCTACCTTTTTTTTTTTTTATGTCTAATAGAAATATAAAATGTTATTTATTAATGTTCAAGTCTCTATCGCTTGAAGTTTAGTCAACAGGCCCAAGTGAACTGAATAGTTCATTCATGCAATTCCATTTGCATTTTTGTTTCTGAAGAAATTGTGAAAATGTTGTTAAAATATTTGTATAGTTTTGATATGCTAAAAGGGACGGCTTGGTATATGGACACAATAGTTACAATTCCGTTCTAATTTATCAATTTTTCTTCTTTCGATAATATTCCACACTATATATGAATAAATCATAAAATCTTTTAACTGATTAAGTAGCCCAGTCGGTTACGACTTCGTCTTTTGAGCGAGAGGTTATGAGTTTTGAATCCCATTAAGTCTTATTTTTGTTCTTCCTCTGTTTTTTTCATTTGAATTTCTATTACTCGCGGAACAGTAAAATTGTCATATCAGAGACATGCAAATGCATTGGTCAAGCTACTGCTCAAATCGAACAGAACAGGGTTGCAATCTGTTGTAAGCTGAATATGATACTGTACCCGGTAAGCACCGAAAACTTGGTTTATGCCAAGTGCACAAAACACGTCCAGAATTGTCTGGTTTTGTTGCCCTTTGCCATTGATAAACGAATTCTAGTTTGAGAATTTATAATACTGCATCCTCAAACTACACAAAGCTGAGGTGTTTTGTTTAATATTTGCTTGGAAAATGTTATATTTTAGAACAAACAGAGATGCTATCGATAATTGTTGTGAAATTTCAATGGCAGCCACACGTTATACGTGGCATCGATGCATTGTTTACATACAGTCATTCCTAAAATAGCATTGCCAATTTTTATTGTTGCAAATTAATGTGGGGTTAATGCCATCGAGCCAGCATGGATATATAGAACAGTAGTGAAATTGCACATGTGGTCCTTTTGTAGTATATCATATGCTATGCCATACAACTAGCCAATATTCTACATAGGAATTCCTACAATGCATATAATTATTATCCGCTCATATGTTTGAGGCTATTTTGTAAAATACGTGATTTTCTAAAGTAATTTTTATTTTCAGTGTTTGGGTTTAGAGGTCATTCTCACACTACGAGTCGGTGTTTTTCTGACGCAGGGCCATCAAAAAAATATACATATATTTTTTTATTTTTTTTAATCCGTTTAATTAAATTGCTATCATAGTATATTACCAAAATAATCTCAATTTACATTAAAATTTTGTCAGGAGGCAAGAGTCCAATCCATAGTTCACTCATTAAAATTCACACAAGGCTACAAAGCAACAATGTCTTTTACAAATTGGAAGAAAGTACATGAAATCAGGGATTTGTTATTTGGGATAACAATTTCTTGGTGAAATGGTATTTTAGCAGTATAAGCAAATATAAATGTACTTAACCCTATGAATTATATCAAAAGAATAGTGAAAATACTACTGCGTAGGCTGAATTTGAGAAAATCTAGTATTAACACAACAAATACATGCACGTACCATGGTTCTAATGTAATTATGAAAACCTTGCATACACTGAGTACATGTGTATTCAGTTGCCTCAAGAAGCTCTTGTCATCACTAAATCTCATTTAATTTATTCTGAAATTGATATACAATTAAGATTCCCCATGTAATATGAAATGTATATTGTTTGTTTTTTGAAAGAAACTATCAAGTTATCAAGGGATAATGAAGGGTAACGACTGGAAATGTGTTTTGTGACCACATTTTTCAAAAGCTATTTATTCTGAATTTTTAATAGTTATAAATCCCTCCAATTTTCATAAATTTTTGCTAGAATTATTGCTTCAAATGTTAATGAAAAGTATTTTCAACCTTTTATTTGCCTAAATTTCATGTATTGATACCATTTTCTACCGTAACAAAGCTGTAATCACCTTCGAAAAACAGGTTTCAGCTCATTATACATTCAAAAATCCAAGTGGGCAGAATATGCTCAGAAGAGAATGAGGGACGAGTCACAAGGCTGGGAAATGACTGTGGAGGTATCTTCTTCTGTATGGGAGATATTGATTTTTACATTTTAAGAATGATGTCACACTTTCACAAATGTTGTTGAAAAATTTTCTTCAAAAACTTGTCAGGTGATAATTAAGATTTCTCCAGACAAACATAATGCTTGTTAATTACAAATTCACTATGATAAAAGAAAATCAATAAAATGCAAATTTTATTTATGTTGTAGGAATATCATCAGACTGTGATGCATGTTTACCATAGTCTAAATTAAGTCATTCATTTCTAAACGAATCTGATAAAACTTCCTACTCAAAATATCTGCATCAATCATCACACTGGGAATGAGCTTTCAACCAATAATGAGACATGCACTCAAAATTGTAATCGACAACAAATTTTAAACTAGAACAGAAAATACCGCATGGTTCGCATACTCATGCAAATTGACACCCATATCATATGACTCTGCCAATTATGAAAATGGCATCTCTCACTAAGCCTACATGGCATCCCATGTCCCACATGGCATCCCACCCCATGTCCCACATGACAACCCATCCCATGTCCCACATGGCACTCCACAATATCTCCCACATGGCATCCCACCCCTTGTCCCACATGACATCCCATCCCATCCCTTGTCCCACATGGCATTCTACCATATGTCCCACATGGCATCCCATCCTATGACCCACATGGCACCCCACCCTATGTCCCACATGGATCCCATCCTATGTGTCAAACGATATCCCACCCCCATGTCCCACCTGACATCCATGATTATCTAGCCGCCGCATTAAACAGTTGTAAAAAACTAGGGGTATACTTGTCTAATGATGCATGCAGCATCCTACCTCCACTAATTGAAAAACCCACAAAAGTAATATCGCCTTTCAAGCATAGCCGGATAATTTCCAGACATGATTGCATGCATAAAAACTACTCAAATTTAGTTGAATCACTCATGTGTGAATCACGTCCCAGAACTTGTGAATTATATCCTATGATTTAATGGGCGAGTAAGCAGGCAATGCAAATCGGAAGCAGAGGTACGTAATTTGATCACCCAACCATTTTTTTAAATTAATGATCGGGTGTTTAGAATACAATTTGAATGTGCCTTGTTGATCATAATGTCTCATCCCATTCCCTGTCCCACATGGCATTCCACCATATCTCCCACATGGCATTCCACCATACAGTATCTCACATGGCATTCCACCATATGTCCCACATGGCATTCCACCATATGTCCCACATGGCATCCAACTCTATGACCCACATGGCATCCCACCCTATGTCCCACATGGCATCCCACCCAATGTCCCACATGGATCCCACCCGATGTGACAAATGACATCCCATCCTATGTCCTACATGACATCCCATGCCTTGTCCCACATGGCATTCCACCATATATCCCACATGGCATTCCACTATACAGTATGACTCACATGGTATTCCACCATATGTCCCACATGGCATCCAACTCTATGACCCACATGGCATCCAATTCTATGACCGACATGGCATCCCACCCTATGTCTCACATGGACCCCACCCCAAGTGCCAAATGACATCCCATCCTATGTCCCATATGACATCCCATGCCTTGTCCCACATGGCATTCCACCATATCTCCCACATGGCTTTCCAACATACAGTATGTCTCACATGCCTTCAACCATATGTCCCACATGGTATTCCACCATGTCTCACAAGGCGCCCCACACTATGACCAACATGGCGTTCCACCATACAGTATGTCTTACATGGCATTCCACCATATGTCCCACATGGTATTCCACCATGTCTCACATGGCATCCCACCCTATGACCAACATGGCATCCCTCCCCACGTTCCATTTGGCACTTCTTCCTATGTCCCCCATGGCATCCCACCATATGTCCCACATCAGTGGCTTCCCACCTAATGTCCCACATGGCATCCCACCTTATGCCCCATATTGGATACCACCATGTTCTACATGGTATCCCTCCCAATGACATCCTATTTTATGTCCCACATGACATCACATGTCCCCATTGCCTCCTACCCTATATCCCACATAGCCTCCTACCCTATGTCACACATGGCATCCCGACCTATGTCACACTCTGTGTTATTCATGACATCCCATCCCATGTCCCACATACCACCCCACCCCATGTCCCTCATGACATCTCATACCATTCCTATCCCACATGAAATCCCATCCCACCATATATCCTACATGGCATTCCACCCTGTTTCACATGGCATCCTACCCCATATCCCACAAGGCATCCCACCCTATGTCCTACATGACATCCCATAGGCTCCATAAGAAGTCTCATCCTAGCTATTACAGTCCCTGATTGAGCATACTATGTATGAAAGTGCCAGTTCGTATAATAACTTATATGCAAATGATTTGTTGAATAAGGAAAAAGGCAGAGTGAAATAATTATGCCTGATTTAGCCCTTGGTGTATATCACATGGTATATATTATATCATATGTCCTGCATGGCCCCCATTTATGTCCCACATGGCATCCCTCCCTATGCAGTCACATCCTGTCACACTCCTTGACTTAGCATACTAAATAAAAAATGTCTGGTCAATTCATATACTGTAGCAACTTTATGCAAATGACCACAATAATAAAGGCGGACTTTAATAATCATCATACCGTTGGTGCCTAAATAATTTGAAGTTTTTAAGGATTTTAAATCTCCAGTGCTATGAGAGAGATGCTTTAGGATCTCTAAAGAATATTGGAAAATCAAATAATTTTACAGTTACCTTCTAAGGAAATATCAAATGTTTTGTAGACTTTTTAAGGAAATTAGTCTTCAATCTGTCCTTAGTGTCTCTGAAAACTTTAACATTTTGTGAGGAAATTCTAGCCTTCCATAAGGATATCTGAAAAAACTTTTAACTTTTTCTGAGGAACTCTGAAGAAACTTTAACATTTTCTGAGGAATTCTTAAAAAACTTTTTAACACTTCTGAAGAAATTTCAGAAAAAACTGTGGACGGCCGTACAACCGAAATCGCCAAAACTTTAACATTTTGTAAGGAAATTCCAGCCTTCCATAAGGATGTCTGAAGAAACTTTTAAGTTTTTCTGAGGAACTCTGAAGAAACTTTAACATTTTTTAAGGAATTCTCAAAAAACTTTTTAACACTTCTAAAGAAATCTCAGGAAAAACTGTGGACGGCCGGACGACCAAAATCGCCATTTAATTACATAGATTTGCATTATGCTTCGCATGCGAACCAAAAATTAAAGTTATGTATATTAAGGCTTCAGTAAGATTCGCAATTCCAGAGAATGATTCTCTGGCCCCAATGAACCTATATGCATAACTGTGCTTGCTATACATGAGCAACATACGCCCTGAAAATGCCATCTTTATAATACAATATCTTGCCATGTAACATGATATCTCTTTATACTGTTTTTCAAAATTGTAAAAATAAAACATTCATAAAAATGTTCTCTCAAAACAAAATATTTGCAATGGTACACACATCATTAGAGAAAATAAGAATTTGATACATCATTATTCTACTATAACAATGTTTTTTCTTCTGCCAATTTAGTCTGTGAATGCCATGCACATGAAGATAAATCAAAACATTTTCAAATTTAGAAGCCTAGTGATATGAAAAAACTAAAAAGAAAAACTATTTGACTGAAGCTTGCTTATTAATATTTTGAAGGAAAATGCTCTATCAGCATTAAGGCAAGTCACATCACAAGGTGTGGTGGTTTAAGCCACATGACCTAATTAAGTCAAAAGCAGGTATAACCATACTTTACCAGCACTTTTTTGAAAATGCACTTGCATTACGAATAAATTTCGCAATAAATATTCAGTCTTCATACCCGCAGAATCGTGGATTTCTGCGGGTGCTATTTTAAGACTCCAGCCCTACGCAAGTAACTAATTCCACCACCCCCATCATATAATCTAAGCAATTGGGAATTAGTTGGATTTTGAAGGATGATTAAATCATGGGGTTGGTAGTATTTGCCTAGGTGTATGGTTTGCACACCAATAATAGAAAAAATGGACTGGAAATTTTTAGCCCGAGTTATTTGTCATGTGGGAGGCGGAGTCAAAGATGCGGCACCCAAAACGGTGATAATATCACTGTGGTAGAGTAAGGGTTAAGCACAATCTGATTATTGAAGGGTACTCTGTCTTCCGAGCAGCAGAGTTGGAGTCGTTCCACTTCAGTGACCCGCTGGGCCGCCCACTGGGATCATGCTGCACATATTTTTGAGTTGGCACACGTGTCGCGGGTTGATTAATCCTTACTCTACCAGCACCTTTTTTTAAATGCACTTGGGAGGCGGAGTCAAAGATGGGTACCCAAAATGGTGATAATATCACCACGTGGTAGAGTAAGAATTAAACACAGACTGATTATGGAAGGGTCCTTTGTCTTCCGAGCAGCAGAGTCAGGCTCATTTCGCTTCAGTGACCCTCTGGGCCACCCACCGGGATCATGCTGCACATATTTTTGAGTTGGCATACTTGTCGTGGGTTGATCAACCCTTACTCTACCAGCACTTTTTTGAAAACGCACTTGGGAGGCGGAGTTAAAGATGGGTACCCAAACCAGTGATAATATCACTGTGTGGTAGAGTAAGGGTTGAGCACAGGCTGATTATTAAAGGATTTTTTTGTCTTCCAAGCAGCAGAGTCGGGCTCGTTTCTCTTCAGCACTTTTTTGAAAATGCGCTCAAAGATGTGGCACCCAAAACAGCCATAATATTGCCGCGTGGTAGTCTTTATTCTATTACGTGGCGATATTATTATTAAACTGTCATCCAGCATCAGTGACACTGTAAAATATGACACATAAAAGAAACACAAAATTTTGTTTTAAAAAGAAGCTAACAATCTGGCTTTTTGAAATGCAGTGCTTCAAACATGTATTTAAAGACAAACAAAAAATATTAAACATAAATGTATCAAAATTCATGAAGTCATCATTTATGACAATCCTGAAAATGTCATCTACTTGATATTACCATCTGAAATTATCAAATAAACACACTTCTTCCAAGAAATCATGACTTCCCCATGGTAATTATATAGAATATCAAATCAAATACCAATGATGCATTGAAAAGGAATTAATGCAAACTGCAGTACATGTATATAATCAGGAGATTTTGTACAGGTAAACATCTTATCATCTTTTTACATGTTAGTATTAAACTGAACAAAATTTACACATTAAATTGTGTCACTATGCAGGAATAATACTATTTTTTGCATGTTAAAACAACTGTGCATATTATTACTCTTTGTACCAGAAAAAATATTTAACAAAACTTTACTCTTAATTTACGCTTCCTTTGTCAAAACTTGCAAAATAAACACTTTCAAGAAAAGATATTAAACTCCATGCCAGCACAAGTTAAAACTTTCTGTGAAATTTCATTAATCAAATTCTTCTTGAAATTAAAGGGGAAATCTCGACTTTAAAAATGTCCTGCCATGACAAGTTAATCTGATTCGTACTAGTAACCTCACTTCCACAGCATTAATTGATTGGCGTGTCTGTATTTTTGTGAATATTTTGACCAATCAGAAAAGTTGGATTGTATCATCTCTTTACCTATACATAAACACAATAACTGGCCTTTAGACTTGTACGAAAGTACAATTTTTGCTTACTTAATTGGTCAAATCATGTCTGTCGTGTTCCTCTATTGCATATTCGGCACCTCCTTCTTTATAGAGCGTATCTAACTTTTAATCCCCCCCCCCCCTCCAAAAAAAAGCTAAAAGCTAGACTATGCTTACCAAGATGTTACAGCTCTATCATGGTCCAAAATTGAAGGTTCTGGCCCTAAATTGTAAATTTTATTCCTAAAAATGAGGATCTTTTTTACAAAACTTTTGGATTTCTGTTCAAATAATTAAGACTTTTGGTTCCAAAATTTGAAAGTTTTTGTTCCGAATTTTAAGATTATTTCAAAATGGAAGTTTTTTTGGTACAAAATTGTAGATTTTGGTGCAAACTCGAAGATTTTCGTTGCAACCCTGAAGATTTTGGTCAAAAATTAATGGAAAAAAATGCCATTTCTATGATTCAGTTCTAGAATTTTGGTCCAAACTTGAAAATTTGCTTTAGTTAAAAAAAATTATAGTAAATTTGTTCCAAAAACTGAGATTTTTGGTGTGTACGAACTAAAAGTGATTTAGAGCCAGTATTCAACCAATAAGTAAAAAAGAACACTTGCGATTTTCACTGACATATTTTTGAAAAATAAAGCGCCAATATCAAGTAAACCGCACCACAAAGTGTGATGTATATAGCAGTTTCTTAGTTTTATTTGTGGAAAAATCACAGTCGAATATGTACAAAAAAAGATAAGCGTCACAATGCTTATTCAATTTTCACTACCATAATTTTGAATAATAAAGTGCCGATATCAAGTAAACACCACAAAGGGCGATGTATATAGCAGTTTCTTAGTTTTATCTGTGGAAAAATCACCGTCGATATGCACAAAACAAGATAAGTGTCACAATGCTTATTCATTAATTTACATCAAACATACAATTAATACAAATTAGTGAAATCTGCCAGCGGCCAAGTTCAAATTATGGTGACAAATCGATCATCGCTTTGGGACCAGCAAATCCGACCCACTGGCGCACTAGTCCTCCAGTGTCCATCTTAAATGAAAAACCTGGCCAAATGGCTACAAAAGTAAAAATGCAAGGCATATGCAGGAGGATATGAAACAGCTTCTAAAATGTATATTCTATTGTCAAACTGGACTGCAATAAATTCTTAAACAGGAATGTTCCCGCGACTTTTAAATTCATGTATATGATATAAGACAAATTGGTGAAAAACCATCCACTTATGGAGTCATACATTTCAAAAGTTTCACCAGTATGTTGAAAAACAACCAAAGTAGAGAGTGTAAGATACTTGCAGGTGGGCGTTGCATGTTCTTGTGGAGTGTATGTTATATTCAATCTCAATAATTAAACCAAAAACATTTCAAATCATTTTTAACAAAAACCAAAAGGTTTTGTGGTTCCGATGCTTCTTTTTCATACGCTGATGGATTTGCAAAGTTTGTACTTACTGTCATGTTACTGCATATCATGAAATATTTGTTCCAGGATACTTATTCATAAACCATGTGCACCCACCATGCAGATCAATAAAAATGTTGACAACATTAGCAATTTGCACAATAATTAACTACATTATTATAGCAAGTATGATGCAGAAATGGTTATGTTTACTATCACAACATAAGAACATATGTACAGACCATGACCCATTCGTGTAACTGATATAGAATAAATATGATGTATTGTTTATGGGGTACGGTATGGTATTTACATCATTTAGCACTTTCACATTAAGCTGTGCCCACCATATTAATGACATCTGCTGATAACATAAGCATGTATAAAATAACCAACAAAATCATCATGCCCAATATGATGCAAAATGTACATACAGCAGCTCATTTATCATTTTTTTTAAATATTCACTTTAAACCCCTCCCACTTATTAATATGCATGATATCACCACCAAAAACAATAAGGCATACCTATAGACCATGGGCTATCTGTGTACCAAATATGACATGAATCCAGTTTACTGTTCATGTTTACAAGCTCTTTTCAGCAAAAGCCCTATCCACTATGCATATATTAATGGAATTCATAATTTTTACATCATGAACATGTACACATCAGCTAACATCATAATTATCCCAAATATAAAAACTAGACATGCAGTTGTGAAAATATGAACATTTCAAGATTTTCACTTTAAGCCCCGCCTACTAATTAATATGCATGATATCAACACCAAAAACAATATGGCACATCTACTATGAGCTATCTGTGTACCACATATGAACTGAATTCCATGAATAGTTCTTGAGATACTGTGTTTACGAGTTCTTTTCAACAAAATCATGTTAAGCTCTGCCCACAATGCATATTAATAAAATTAAATGTTTTTACATCATATGTACCAACAGCTAACATCATAATTATCCCAAATATAAAACAAAACAGACATGCTGTTGAAAAAATAAGAACATTTCAAGATTTTTTACATTAAGCCTGCCTACTTATTAATATGCATGTTATCACCACCAAAAATACATTAGTTGTTCTGCTCCTTAAAGTTTCAAACAGTCAGACCTGACTTGATAAATAAGCAGATGGGGTCAGACTTTTCCTCTTTATTTTCTTCATGAGTATCAAATTTCCCTTATCAATGGCTCCATTGTGTTTGTTCTCCTGTTGGTCCTGAATTGTTGTGGAAGTTGGTGTTGAGTATCAAGTTAGCAATGGATGAAGTTCTTATTGTGTGGTTGAGCTATTATTTTAATTAAGATAAGTGGTCTCATCATTGCTACAGTAAGTTTGTGGACATGATTTGCTGGAACAAATTTTTAAGGAGAAGGACAAGTCATGAATAGGGCACATCTACAGATCATGGGCTATCTGTATACCAAATATGACATTAATCTACCATTCTTGAGAGACAGTGTTGACAAGCTTTTTTCAACAAAATCATATTATGCCCTGCCCACTATGCATATTAATGAAATTCAACGTTTTTACATCATGAACATGTACACACTAGCTAACATCATAACTAAACCACATATGAAACAAAACAGACATGTGGTTGTCAAAATATGAACATTTCAAGATTTGTGCATTAAATCCCGCACTCATTAATATGCATGTTAACACTACCAAAAAAAATAGGGCACATTTACGTACAATGGGCTATTGGTGTACAATATATGACATGAATCAAGTCTATCGTTCTTGAGATATCGTGTTTACGAGCTGGCCATCACAAACATACACACACAAACATGCACACAAACACACATGCCATCATAACCGCATAGGTTCCTGATGTTATCGCATCAGAACCAAAAAGGCAATTAATTTTAAAACAAAAGCATCAAAAATTGTCTTGGATCTGCAATTATGACATTACACCATACATTGCACCGGTGGTATTAATATGTGTTCAGCATGGCCTTTAAAGTGGTCCTGCCATGCCTTCTTAAAAAATTGAGATTTAACCTGTTATAGGTTATTCAGATCCCTAAATTCAATAATCCCTCAAGAAAGCCTGGAAATATGTCCATTTTCATGATGAAAAAGGACTTAGAAAGTGATAATTTATTGCTTGCTCCGAAAAAAAGTTGAAAGGGATTTGTGACGTCATAACAATTTGCTACTTCATTTCAGGGACTGCTGATCGTAAACAATGCATCACACACATACTAACTACGTACAAATAACATCTAATTACGAAAGTTTTTTGGATTGTTAAGATCCTATTTTGCCCTCTTCAAGTTCAAGTTATGATTAAAATGATTTAGAAGTAAATGAAGAACACTCTCATAATTAAGGGATGTCATTTCTTTTGAATTTGAACCACTTTCAGACAAGAAAGAAGGATCAGGCTTACAACCCTTACACGGTCCTACAGTACAAAGCTTGCATAGTCGGCATGAAATTCGCAAGTAATATTTTGTTAAACATAATCAAATTGAAGTGTTTCCAACAACATCTATTTCTTTTTTGGCTAATGGAAATATAGTTTTATTCATCAATGTTCAAGTCTCTGTCGCTTGACGTTTAGTCAACAGGCCTATGTAAACTAAATAGTTCATTCACGCAATCCGTTTGTGTTTTTGCACTTGATTTTAAAGTTTTTGAAGAAATTGTGAAAATTTTGTTAGTTTACTATTTAACGGATTGGCATATGGACACAACAATTGCAATTCGGTTCTATTTTATCAATTTTTCATCATATTCCACAATATATAAAATTAATTTTCAACTGATTAAGTGGCCCAGTCGGTTTAACCGCTTCATCTTTTCAGCAAGAGGTTATGAGTTCAAATCTCACTAAGTCTTTTTTTTTCTTCCATTGTTTCTTTCATTTGAATTTGTATCGTTTGTTTGTTTGATGAGGGCTTAACAGCACCACGACAACAAGGGTCAAATTGTGCCTGAGAGGTCAGATCAATCTAGAGGTAGTAAGGGAAGGAAACAGGGGGAGAATGAGAGAAATTCAAGAACAAAAAGTCAGAAAGCTGTGATCGAGAGAGGAGGTGTATGGGTGAAACAAAAACAAAGTAGAGAGGGGTGGAAGAGGAGAATTAAATATGGTTGTAGAGGGAAGCATGATGAAGGAAGATAATTTCATCCGGAGGATTTTTCTGGAAGAACTCAGCAATTGACTTGTGGGGAGCGAGGGAAGCCCTGGGAAGGTTGTACAGGGGGCAAGCAAGGAGAACGTGATGGATTGTGAGGGTGCAGTGGCAATTGTTGCAGAGGGGATGGGGGAGCCAATAAGGAGGTGGGATGGATTACTCTCGTAACAGTAAAATTTTCATGTCAGAGACAATGCGGTCAAGCTACTGTTTAAATCAAACAGAACAGGGGTAACAATCTGGCATGAGCTGAATATGACAGTGTACCCGGTAAGCTCCAAAAACTAGGTTCATGTCAAATGCACAAAACACGTCCAATATTGTCTGTTTTGTTTCCCTTTGCCATCAATAAATGACTTTTAGTTTGAGAATTTATATTACTGCATCCTCCAACTAAACAACGCTGCGGCATTTTGTTTAACATTTGCTTGAAAAATGTAATATTTTAGAAGAACAAACAGAGATGTTATTGATACTAGTTGTGAAATTTCAATGGCGGACACACATTATACATGGCATAGATGCATTGTTGACATACAGGCGTTCCCAAAATGACATCATTGCGTAATTGAGCCTTATTCTGGTTGTTTTTGTCAAGGTGACGAAAAACGCATTTTTCTTTTGACTCGCAACCGGTGGGGTTTTGTGCAAAAAAAATTATATTTTTGCAAATCAATTAACCTAATTAACATATTTAACGTTAAGTTCCGCCCCCCATGGCAGAACAACTTTAAGCCAATTTATCTGCCTCAACAACAATACCATTGTTCTACAGTCTCCAATCCACAAATAAATATTAAAAAATCCAAAATGAAAACAATAAGAAAGCAAACAGATTTATGCATATCACTTCAAAATTGAAAATGTTTAGAAATACTAAATCAACATGTGTTGTCAAAGGATTACCCTTCATTTGTACAGAAATCTTCAAAACATGTTTCTAATTTCACAAAATGTTATTCAAGTACACTTTGTACAAGCATTTTCACAATAATCATGACCTATTTAGAAAATAGTCAGATGTTTAAGTGACTGACATTTAGGGCAAAAATTTGAAGTATCAAATTCCATTTAATTTCATTTATTTGTTTTATCACAATGCATTTCTAAATCTGACTTTTTCTATGAGAAAAAAATAAGGGCATGAAAATGGTAGTTATTTGAAGAATGTACCCTTTCTGAGTTGACTTCTCTTTCATACATCACAACTATTGCATACATTAAGAATTCTTTCAACTGCATTTTTTGGTAATCTAAAAACTATTGCGTTTAAAACTTTTGATGGTGAACACAAATCTCTATAACCATCATGAAGCAATTCAAACGAATCATGCCCATTTCTAAAAAAACAGAATCAAAATTCCAATGTCCCGACTACTGGAAAAGGGAAAAACACAAGTTCTTGCCAAAATAGGTCGTGATTAAGGAAATTAGAAAAACACTCACTGCAACTATTCACCTCCTAATTGAATACTGACTGCTACAGTACCTTTACACTTTTGCACTAACAAAATAATTGAAAAAGGCATTTTACTAATAAATGTACAATTTAACATTTCATATTTCCTCTGATCCTCCTCCAAAAATGGTTTCAACAAATAACATTTAGATTAAAAACAAAACAAATTTATGATAATGAGTATCTCCTTTTCATAGATCTTTAAAAATGAAATAAAACTCCTCTAGAATTTGAAGTGATCAGTGTGTTACTTGTGCATTATTATTCCCAATGGCTTTTGTGGTGACTTTTTTGCCAGTTTTAGTTCCTCTTCTTCTTCTTCTTCCTCTGGGGTTACTTCTGCAGTTCTCTTTTCGCAATTTAAAGCCCGCAAGAAACCTGTCTTATATTTATGATTTAAAAGAAAGTAAGCGTACGGTTTGAATGCCGAACCAAATGCAAACATGATAATCCCAAAGACTTCAAAACCTCCAGCTGTTTGCATGTATCCTCCGCCCCTGAAATTCTGAACCAACGTGTATCCAAAAAAACACAGAAATTGAAAAGGTAGTAAACAGCATGCGTAAATTATTCCACTAATCATGAGCATTTGAATCAGATTTCTATTCTGATTTATCTGGTCCGTGGAAACTTCTGATCCATCTGCAGCTGTTTTGTTGGTAGATATTTTTTCAAGATGCCTATTAGAGTATTTATACAAAACCATGATGGAAATAAATGTAAATGCGTATAAGATCATGTTGATCGTGCCAAGGAATATACCAGTAAATCCAGTATGGAATGTTGAAAAACTTTTACAATTACCAACTGCATGCAAAACAGTATTTTCCTGAAACCAATGACACAAAACTTGGTGTGGATGAAATATGACACAGGATAGGACCGTGACAAAAATGACAGAAACCAGCCAAAAGATAGCAACAATAATGACTGTCCTCACATGACCTCCAACATAAAGGTGCAAATTTGACGAAGTAATTGACCAGTATCGTTCACAATTTGTCATAAAAATCAACAGCAAGGACACCATATACATCATCCACGGTATCCCAAACAAAATGACGCAATCGGTCTTTGTGTTTGTGATGGAATAAATGAAAAAGCTTTCCTGTGATGATTTCATGGTGATACATCCAGATAGCCATAATACGCACAAGATAAGAATGTCCGCCACGGAAATATTGGCCAAATAAATGTTTGTGACAATCTGCATCGATTTCACTTTTGAAATCATGTAGAGAAAGGTAAATTTCCTACAAGACCAATAACAGCAAGAAATGATAAAAACCCTTGAGTCAGAGCTGAGTTTGTGAAAGATACTACTTCAACAACTTCTGTCAGAACACCAGCAGGGCAGATGTCTGGATTGAGTGCTGGTGCAGTTGCATCCATGTTTGTATTGTTTAAATTTAATATCAAATGAGAAAAGTACACTGCAGACTCCCCTCTGATTACCAAAACAAGAAGCTGGTAACAAAACTTCACTGTTCTCCTACATTACTGCAGGGTAAATACGTCAGATTTATGGTTTTGTTATTTTACTGGATAATTCCTGTCTTCTGAAGCAACCTTTTAACAATTAAATCAATTAGTAATTCAGTCTCTCCAACACAAATTTCATAAAATATTTTTAATTTCCTCTCAAATCTTAGTTCAGCATCTTCCACCCAGTGGCATATTTGCAAGCTCTGATACCAAAAAAGCCTAATAGAAAGCTAGAGAATATTCACCTAATTTTATATTCTTACTAATTTTACCCAAAATATGAATTTTCTTATTCAATATTGGCTATGTTTATGAAGTTGCCACCAGCAACTGTTAGCTCTTTCATTTACATTTTCTTAGCTATCGCATCAGTTTCCAGGGAGATCTTTTCTTTGTTTGCAATTCAATATTACCCTATTCCACTAAATTAGCTCTCTCTATAGGACAATACAAAGAAAATGCTCTGGCGTTCATCATCTTAATCAATAACCAGCATTTTTGTATAAAAAAATCATTAAATCTATTGAAAACAAGAACATGTACCATACTACATGTATAGCAACACTAATTCACATAAAGAGTAATATAACTTCAATTTGAAAATTGCATGAATTCGTGAAAAATACATTGAAGGGTTTATAGACAATATGTAAACTGGTTGAATGTTTTTGAAAATGTTGGCAAGACCTGGTTTTGATTAAATAGTTGTTTTGATTTTCATAAATTTTATGCACTTTCAGGAGCACGAGGAAAAATTAGCATTGCTGTATGCCAAGAAAACAAAAGGGAACCCTGAAATAGCTTGCTTTTTTCCGTGAGGCAAGGTAAAAGACAATAACTTTTCATGACCTACCATCTTCCGATTTTTTTCCAAATAATGACTGTATACAAACTTGCTAACAGCTAAAGCAAACAATGATATAGTCCTATCAATTTCTTTAACATAATTGAGAACAAACAAGTGATATTACTAACAACAAATACTAGCGGCAAATTTCTTTCCCATTTTACTTCCTCTAGATATATATTCTAACCTACAACATGAAAGTCTTCTAACAAAGATGAACGACTCCTTAACCCAGATAATATTCACGACATACATTCACAGAAATACAAGATAAAAATAAAATATGAGATGTAATATTTAAAGGTTGTCTTAAATTTTCATCAAAACATCATGGACGTGTGTATGTAGTTAAACCTGAGGACATAATTAAATTCATATTGGATTGCTTGAAAAATAGAAGTTGACACACAGAATTTATCTTTCAATATTAGTTTATCCCGTTAAGCGTAGCGGGGATATTTAGGAGAGTTATATTGCCTTCCATGCTATAAATATGCAATCTGATCACATAACCTGATTCTAACGCACTTCTAACCGACCTTAAAATCGTAGTTACCAGCCCAGTCCTGATCTCCATATAACCTCTACTAACCCTCACTTAACATCCCACCGAGGCCTGAACGAGAGGGGAGGCGGGTCAGGATGCATGGAAGGTAAGTATAATCTCGTAAATATCCTCGCTACGCTTAGCGGGGTAAATTTACTTCAAGTTATACCTTACCTTCCATGCTATGAATATGCAATCAGATTGCAACCGAGGATAGGAAGGGAGTTCAGGTCGCAGCACAATGTTCTAAAGGCTGGTACTAAAACTCTCACTAATCTTACCCCGCTTAAAGAACAAAATTCCTTCTCCTCTTAAGGATGAAAGACCTCCAGAGTAGGAAGTACTAAAACATAGTAAACCACTCCTAGTTACAGTCAAACCGAACAAGGCACTATTTGTTAACAGTAACTGAGGCAAACGTCGCATGAACCTGGGTTAGAAGCTCGGAAAACATGCCAAGCGGAAGAGCGTTTGGACACGATATAAATATAGTAGCGTCTACAATAACGCCACAAAACGCACCTGGTTCGCCCACGAGACGGAACCGGCTTATAAATTACGATTGGGAACGAAATGGTACTAGCTAAAACAAATTGAAGAATTCCTGGACCAGGGAAAAATTCGTTAGCGCATAACTGCATAAGAGCAAAAGTTAGCGGGGTAACACGAACTTCGCAAAGTAAGTCAGGCAAAAGACAAGAAAATGCGATATGCGTTTTCCCGAACCGTGGCATGAGAAATCCCGTGAAAGGGGCTATGTCTCGAACCCGAATGCATACCCCAGCCATTCCATGAACAGTGTCGACTACTTTAAGAGATTGCTTTAGGACGATCGATTGAAGGAAAATGTCTCGTGACACAGTATGATGAGATCTTTGTGTATATTCCCAGTGGTCGCGAATTAATGACCGTCGACCAAACTGGAAAACCTCGGTGGATGGCTGCAAACTATCCTAGAGCCAGTGTCTGGACCAAGTCTGAAAGAGAGCCCCCTCCAAAATGGAGAGGGGGTGAAGAACTCCTCAGAAAGGCCTTACTACGCCAAGGATCGGCGGACAAAGGCGACACCGTCAAACGAGGTGCTCTGGGACTGTGATGCAGTTTGCAGGAGCCCAGGAAAATGACAAAAGTCGTCCCTGACCTGAGGCTCGTATGGGAAGCCTGCAAGGTCTTGAGCAGCTGAGGGAGCTGCAGTTGGCCGGGCCAAGTTGGCGCTATCGGTCGTACGTTGCCTTGCTTAGCATACTAGGTACTAGAGTGAAAGGCGGAAAATGTAACTCACATAGTGAGTGCCTTTGAAAAGTAAATGCGTCGACCCCGAAACCCGCGGGTCAGGAGTTAGGACGAAAAGAATCGGACAGCTACGTCCGGGAGATTGAATAAGGTCCTGATCGCTCTGGTCACCTATGGGAAGCACGCCCATCCTGTGAAGGTTCCACTGAAGCGAGACGATTGTGATCGTGGTGTAACAACAGTGGTGTAAAGTCGGCACGAATCTGAAGTGCCTTGCTCAGCACTAGCGGTAAAAGGTGAAAAATTCCCGGCATACTACCTGTGAAACAGGCCAAGTACAGTACCTGTCCAAGTTTCTGTCATAAGGGGTCACATGAAATGTGCCCCTACCTAGACCAAGATGCATCCGTCGGCACTGACGGTGAAAGTCTGACAGGTGAAAACTTCGTTCCTCACAACAAGTTGGAACGTCTGCACCACCACTAAATGGGGTGGGCACCGACTAAACGTGTAAAAAATGAATGGGACAATCTTCAGCCCGAGGGTAGACTTCAACACCGTCCTCTTCATGACTCGGCAAGTCTGGGAATGCCGAAAATATGCATCGGTCACTGATGGCCGGTGGTGTGTGGGAGGCAACAGCCTCTCCTACACAGCCTGTGTGATCCATGACGGAAGTCTGGACATAAAGAGGTCCATAAAGAAAAGAAACATCTTCCCATGGATGGAACTAAAATTCTTCCCATTAGAGCTTCCAGCTTTTTTCTCTGTCCCTACTCCGGGACCTGCTCCGTTGTGGAGAGAACCGGGGGAGAGAAATGAGCGAAATACCGAACGTCTGCGAAATGCCCAAGGTGAAGTGCCATTGAGCGGGAAGAGTCATTCAGGCTGATAAGGTAATTCTAACTTAGGATTAACGTACGTCGTACACTTTACTCCACTCTGTAAAAAACTCGTAGAACAGCAGAGCTGTGGAGCTCCGGTGATCGAGGAGCAACGTGGCAGATAAGACTGCTGACCCTGAGCAAAGTTTGTTTAAAACTGATTAAACTAAACCAATGGTTAGCAAATTAATATAAAATGTATACAAAACGGGCTGCTAACCGTGTAAGGATATGTAGCTGCAAGACGGTTTTGGGTCGTAAGACCACGAAGCCGTAAGTCATTGTCTACGGCTCCGAAGCTGTGTCTGAAGACTGGAGCAGTTGCGGAACCACGTAGCTCTAGGCCACCCCTATTAAAAGCGAAACTTGTCTATGAACTTGATTGAAAAAGGTGTCAATGTACAACGTATAGTTACAACCTTGGAACTGCGGAGCCTATGGCTACAGATGTGGAAAAAACTAATACTGTATGTCTGTACGGGTAGTTAACTAATAAGCAGTGAAGCTGCAAGCCGGGTTGAACTGCTTAAAGAAGGGCTTAAAGCCATTGTTTTTAATGGCTACCCCGATCGTGAGATTGTCTATCAAAAGGCCACCTATGTCAAGAAAAGTATCCTTCATGGAGTTCATTTTGACAGGGGGTTTAACGTACTACGTCAACTGTATGAGTCGTTAACCCAAGCACTGGGGTAGAAACCACGAAAGAGTTGACGTCCTGTGTATACTACACGGGCCGTTAATGCTGTTAAACACCCTTCACCACGGAGCTAAGATGCTCGTGGCTATAAGGGGGGACTAACGCCATACTCAGTACGCGTCCCCGTTAAGTAGTATAGAGCTGTTATGGGTCTACAAAGGCGTCAACGTGACAAGTAAGTTCCACTAGCCATCTGCCCAGTTTGCCTCTGTTTACCACGGAGCAACAAAGCTAGTGGCTACGCGAGGGGGACTACCGCTGTACTGGTACGTGTCCCTAACATAATAGCTATCAGCACAAAAGAACCGTGTGGATCTATAATAGCGTTAACCTACTACATCTGTTACATGAGTTGTTACCTCAGTATACTTCTATTCACCACCGGGCCATCGAGTAAGTGGCTACGCGTGAGGGAGTAAAGTTGTACTCAGTACGCGTTCCTGTTGGAATAGCTCAAATATACTGGAGCCGTATGGGATACGGAGGAGTTGACATCCTATGCAAGCTATATAAGCCATTAACTCTGTTTCACTACGGAGCTACGAAGCTGGTAGCTGCATGGGGAAGGGGGGAGGGGACTACTGCGTACTCAGTACATGTCCAGGTAATAATAATGGCTGCGGAACTCTGTAGCTCCTAGATACTGGTCGCTTACCACGCAGTTGTGCTGCTGGTGTGTGCCGTTAACTCCATTTGTATCTGTTTACCACAAAAAGCGTAGCCGGTGGCTATGAGTGGGGGATTGCCGTCGAACGCTGTACGCGTCCCAGTAATAATGACGACCGCGGAACTCTGTAGCACGTGGCTATTAGTCGCATTATCCCAAAGTTGTGTTATCAGGGTTTATTGTACGTTGTACGTTATCCCGTGTAGGTCTCGTGGGGGCTGTAATGGCCCGTTCACCAGAGCCATGTAAGGCTAGGCTCTAAAAGCTTAAGGGCCCCTACGGGCCTGTATCGGAGCTGTGAGGGCTTGTAGAGTGTAGCTACGGAACTGCATGGACCTGTAAAGCCGTGTCCCGGACTCGTGAACTCATGTCTTGGAGCCGTAGGGACCGGTACGAAGCTGTTCAGAGGGCCCGTAAAGTTGTAGTACTCCCAGGGTTACCGTACGTTGTACGTAAAACCGCGCTAATCTCTTTATAGTTTGAGTGGAATGTCACATTCAATGCGAAAATATATTCAGTGTAGTTCGTGGAACTACGTAAGAGAAAATAACTCTCATGATGCAATGCCTCTCGTGGAAATGGTTTTCTTTTCACCCAACCACCAAGTTTCGTAACCTAAGGAAGCGCTTACACGCGACGCATCACGGAGCATATTGGGAGCGTAACGCACCAACATTCGGGGACCTGTTGTCCGTGTCCATAATGCTAGTGAAAATTTTTACGGAACCATGACGTTCAACGCGGAAATATTACTAAGGTAGCTCGCACAGAAGTGGAACTGCGTAGCTAATGGCTATACTCCTTGTGAAGATTGTAACTTATCACCTGAACATGTAGCTTCATAGCTAAAGGTTCTATTTTCGGGTTTTTCGTACGTTGTACGTTACCCCGCTAAAGAACGATGGAGGCGTACGGACCCATTCGCCGGAGCCGTATGAACCCAAAAACTGTTGGTTACGAAGCTGTGCGGACCCGTCCCATGACCCGTACAGAGCCGTAGGGCCGTGTCACGGGGCCATGGAAACAAGCCGTGGGGCTGTACGGAACCGATCACCGGAACCGTACGGACCCGTGAAAGTAATCCAATGGCTCTAAAACGAGCCATAAAAAAGGTTGTAACTTACGCATAACCCCTTAGGGTGCCGCCTCTTGAGGTCCTACCGGTCCCTTCGCAAAACCGTGGTCCACACCGGTGTACGCTGGGTTTTTTTCTTCTTTCTTTTGGATATCACGGGAGAGTAACTGAAAGAAGCGTTTACACACGACGCATCACAGGATGTCTTGGGCGCGTAATGCATTGACACTCGAGGACCTATCCTCCATGTCCATGATATTGATGAAAAATATTGTGGCACTGTAACGTTTAACGCGGAAAATCTTACTGAGGCAGTTCGCACTGCCGAGGAACTGCGTATCTAATGGCTACAGAAAGAAGAAGAAAATAGCTCTTGTGAATGCTAAATTTCTTGTGAAGATTGTCACTTATCATCTGACCACATAGCTTCGTAGCTAGCGGGTTCATTTCCAGGTTTATCGTACAGTGTAGGTTATCCTCTTACAAAACCCTGGAGCCGTACGGACCCGTTCACTGGTTATACTGCAGAACTGTAACGTTCAACTTGAATGCGGAAAATCTTACTCAGGCAGTTCACACGGCCGTGGAACTGCGTAGCTTATGGCTACAGAAAGAAGAAGAAAATAGCTCTTGTGATGCTATACTTCTTGTGAAGATTGTCACTTATCACCTGACCACGTAGCTTCGTGGCTAGCAGGTCTATTTCCGGGTTTATCGTACGGTGTACGTTATCCCATTACAAAACTCTGGAGCCGTACGGACCCGTTCACCGGAGCCGTGGGCCATAGAGCAGAGAGCCGTCTAATGGACCCGTAAACAAGGGCCGTGGAGCAGTCCAATGGATCGTACAGACCCGTAAACACGGGCCATGGAGTCGTCCAATGGACCTGTAAACACGGACCATGGAGCCGTCCAATGGATCCGTACAAAGCCATCACGGACCTGTACGGAGCATGAATACGGGCCGTGGAACCGTATGGATCCGATCACTGGAGCAGTACGGACCAGAAAAGACCCGTGAAATCACTTGTGACTCACGTATAACCTCTTTGGGTGCTGCCTTTACGTGGTCCTACCGGTCTCTATCGAGGAACCGTGGGCCACAGCGGTGTACAAAGGGTTAACTCACTAAAAATACGCGCCTCCCACAACTCAGTAATCTTATCGAGAAGGGGGCGCTTCTTTATAGTGGTTTATTCTAAGTGACATCTAGGACACCACTTAGCTTATCAATATAGACTCAGGTAACTTATGTCTAAAAGGCCGCACCCGTGGCCCTCCCGACTCAGTAATCTGTTGAGTCAGAGGCTTCCAGGGGCTTAATCACGAAAAAGTGAACAAAGTAAACTACAAACACAGGGCAACCCTACAGGGGATGTACCTACGACCCTTCGTCAAACATAGAGGCAAGCCACAGCAATTTAGCACATCAAAACAAATTATCAGAAAAAAATTTAAAACCCGAGAAAATGCACTGAACGTAAATTCTTTAATAGTGTAGGAGTAGCGTTGAAACACGAACCACTGAGGAACCTGGCGTCTGTGAAGATTAAAAGAAAAGATTAGATCTCCTGTAAAGAGGACGTCAGAGAGACCCCCTCAAGGTCTCTCCAACACCCCAAAATTCAAGCTTGAAAATTAGAAACTTTGTCTAAATTATATGCAAGAAAAACAAATACACGATATGTACTGGTAACGTTAAATAAAATATAGGCTCTCTTGTAACTGTAGCCCCTTGGAGCTGTAAGAAGCTGACTCCTCGAATATAGGCTCTCTTGTAACTGTAGCCCCTTGGAGCTGTAAGAAGCTGACTCCTCGAATATAGGCTCTCTTGTAACTGTAGCCCCTTGGAGCTGTAAGAAGCTGACTCCTCGAACACCCTGTGGTGATGTCGATCCAATACGCATGCGCCAACATCGATTTAAGAAATTGGCTTAATGCATACGAGAACCTGTACTGAAGATATCCTGACATATTAAAACAATGCATATAACGCTAGGCTCTCCTCATGGAAGGGCGGGACAGAGGGTGAAAAACACTTAAACCCAGGGACAAGAGGTCCACTAGACAGGCACACTTGGTGCTCTAGGGCCTAAAAACACCCGCTACGAGAGTGGGACTCTCTCGAACTAGCCACCCGCTTTGTACGGATGGAGACAAAAACACTCCATCCTAAGTGTAGGCTACACGGGAAAGTCCTGTAAGTCGAACCAAAAAATTTCGGGACCCATGGCTACCTCATCTTTTTTCGAAGACTTGAAAAGGCGAAACAAATAAGGCCGAGCAGCGTAAAAACCTGCCTGGTAGAAGCTGCAAGGGAGAAAATTGTTAGAAAAAGGTTAAATTTATAAAAGAAAATTTGAACAGTTCCAGCGATGATGTTGTGAAAACAAAGTGCTGAAAAAGAGTGAGGGTTAGTAGAGGTTATATGGAGGTCAGGACTGAACTGGGAACTACGTTTTAAAGGTCGGTTAGATGTGCGTTAGAATCAGGTCATGTGACCAGATTGCATATTTATATCATGGAAGGTAAAGGTATAACTTGAAGTAAATATGGATGATACTTAATATCCTGAGATTAGGGATGCACCCAATTCGGCCGGATCTGTACTTAAATCCGGGGAGACCAGATTTTTCCATTACGCATTTACAAAAAAGAAATCATTAACAAAATGGAATTAAGGAAAGGAAGAATATTTTAGTTGAACTATACAATTTGTTAGGTGTATAGACCCTGTAAGAGATTGCATAGGACTTGAATTGGTGTATGCCTATTGTTATTTAATCCCCCCAAAAAAAACAATTGCAACATACATTTTACAAATGATTGCTTGATTCATGTAAAAAAGTTTGTTGGGAATAAAGTGTACACCTTGAAGTTTGTGCCAAAATTGAAAGTCACATTTAAGAAAGCTCATATGTTGAGATAAAAAGCAAGTTAATGGGTTGTAAACTATTTACAATTTACTTAATTATACATCATTTGTTAACAAATATTGATAATGCAATGGACAATAATAAGATAAAGAGCTAATGAACGATGATAAACTTAAGGAATGTGTATGGTTAGATTTAACTACACAAATATGATTACACTGATAAAGGCTGTCAGAAATGCTTCCACTTTATACTGATTGCTGGTTGTATATGATGAAAAAGCTCAGGTTGTATCATTTTGGTTGATTTATTCTCACAGTAGCTCAAACCTTTCAGAACATTAAGTAAAACAACATGTTATAACTGTATCTTTCTATACTTTAACAATTTTTTACTGATTTTTAAAAGATTTTACCTAAATTCAAAATATTTACAAGATAATTCAGGCCAGATTTTTAAAATGATTCGGCCGGATTTTAATGCAGATCCGGCCGGAACCAGATATCCCTACCTTCGATATGTTTCTGCAAAACAATAATGGTTCCAAGATATGCATACCAACTAGACACTCAAAGATTAAGACCTATTTCAGAATTGTGTCAAAGGTTGACCATTTTGTCTTTCAACACAGTACAATTTATTGTCCAGTGTTTTAACCTAATTGGGAAATAAGAATTAAAATCTAATCTTGACCAAAGATAATTCTCATTTACACAAAGGCTTCAAAAATACAATTGATTCATTTGATTGTCTGGCCTCAATCTTTCATGTTGAATGTCAAAATGGCTGCCATTGAAAGTCATGTTGTAAAAGATATATAACAGGGTTTGAATATCTTGTGTATGATTATTTGTCTCTGCAGATGAGTCCCCCTTGATCAAATTTAGATCAATTTTAAGGACTAAAACTAACTCTACCAGAAACTAGCTCTAACTGAAATAAACTCTACCAGTTTATACCAATATGGAAGGGTATATAATTAGAACTATCACTAACAACTTTCAGATGAGCAAAATCATCAAAAGTAGATGAACATGAATGACATCCATTTGAATTTCAAAATCTTGTTTGCTCTGTTTCTGTTGTAGTTCAGACAGTGGCATACTGAGGGGAGGGGGGGGGAAGCCTTGAGGGCTGAGGCTCCCCTCAATTTTCCACAATAAAAATTGTGAACTGAAGTTTTAAGTTTGGCTCATTATGCCACCATGTCAAAATGCGCCCTTACATCAGTGATGTTCGGAAAATCCACATGTGCGAAAATCGAACATCTCAGAATGCGCTAAATGTCATGACGTCAACGGGATGAACGCATCACTGCCCTCACACCCTATACATACAGTGTGCGATTATCACACACTGTAGGCCTAGCTTACGTACACATACATACAGAGTTTATTCGGGGGAAAAAATAATTCATGGATGAAAATAATAAGAGAGAATCAAGTGATTACGGGAAGTTCAGGAAATTTCGTACGGACTTGAATTATTACTACAAAAATTATAAGGAATTTGGCTTCAAAACATTCCCCTACGCGTACGATGGGCAATTTTATACTGCTTCTCCGCCAGCGCCAAAAAGGTGGACACCAAACAGCAGTGAAGTATTTTAATTTGCACGGAAAATCCCAGGCAAAATTATATTTGTATAAGTCGCTGGTGTAAACATAGTAAATTAAAGGATCAACATTTTGCTGTAAAGATTTTTATGGAAGCTTTGTCTAAAAGGTAACGTAACTTGAAAGAGTTCAAATCATATTCATAATTTGACTTGGGAATGAAGTTCGAAGTTAGCACGTAACGTAAGTTAGATAGGCCTAGGGCCTAGGCCTAGGCTAGGCCTACGTACACTGTACAGTCAGACAGCACTGTACAGTCTCAAGTGGTACCTCCATGGTCGAACTACAGTAGGCCTAAGCTAACTCAGTGTGTCAGTCAGTGTCCAGTAGGAATGTTAACACTGCATTAGAGCTAGTAGAACTTGAACAAGAATTCGATTTCGAGTTGGCCTATAGACCTAGCCTACTCACACTGTCACAGTTGTTCCTAGCGTTATGACAACTGTGACAAGGTAGGTCTAGGTCACGGGTGTCCCTAGCATTATGGCAACCTATATGCTTACTATACTAGTATATAGGCCCTATATAAAGAAAGGTAGGACTCTTTCCAACGCGACTTTCGAACCGTATATAAAAATTTCTTTTTGACTCGCGAATCTTAATCAGGGGTCTAGGCCTACACTTTTTTACTCTACTAACATTTGCTGGAGACTCCTTTCTTCGTGTATAAGCCACGGTATTTGTTAGTTTTTCTCCGATTAGATGTACAAACGATGAATTTTCTACCAAATTACCGTCTAGACAGTCTATCTGCCCAACAATTTTTTGCAAACTAAAGAAATGTTGCGATGACGTTATGAAGAAGCAATGACGTCACCTCAATGTTTCTTTAGCTTGCAACAAATTGTTTAGACTGTCTTGACGGTAATTTGGTAGAATATTCATCGTTTGTACATCTAATTGGAAAAAACTAACAAATACCGTGGCTTTTACACGAAGAAGGGAGTCTCCAGCAAATGTGAGTAGAGTAAAAAAGTGTAATTAAGATTCGCAAGTGGTCAAAAAAAGGAATTTTCCAATTTTGCCAATACAAAGTGAGGATGTGGATGGACAAAAATTAAGTTGGTATTTTGTCCTCAGACTCGCCGTTCCCATCACTAAGGCGATGTTATTGTAGCCAGTGCTCACAATCGTGTGACACCACTACATGTACTGATGCCCCTCCTACATGCACTGATGCCCATCCTACATGCACTGTTGCCCCTTCTACATGCACTGTTGCCCCTCCTACATGCACTGTTGCCCCTCCTACATGCATTGTAGCCCCTCCTACATGCACTGTTGCCCCTCTTACATGCGCTGTTGCCCCTCCTAAATGCACTGTTGCCTCTCCTACATGCACTGATTTAACCTCTAACAGTGACAAGGTACAGTGTGTTAAACAAATGCCATCATTTGTTACTATTCTATGTACTTCCCCCTTGATAAAGAAAGATGAAAGAAGTACAACTTCTTCGTCAAGTGAGTGTATTTGTAATATAAAGAAAAAGCCTCCACCGTACGAAGACAAACTTATTAGTGGTTTTTTAAAATGGCAAAGAGCCCACAAACTAGTTAAATATTATGAGGGTAAATACTTTCCCAAGTATTAGGTTAAAAAAATAGTTAATTATTGGTAATTTATTACAGCATGTGATCTAACATGCTTTTCAAACACATCACAAGTTTAAAAGTTTAGCATACTGGTCAAAGAACACAAGTAACATTTATGCCTAGAACCATTAAAGAAATAATGATGAAAGTTTAAACCTAAGACATTTGTAAATTGTAATTTATTTGATTTTTTCTTTCACATTTTCCTTTTCATATAGATTAGCACAACTAATTACAAAATTCTCTATCAGGCAGGGCTCAAAATTAACATGAACTAGCACTGGCTAGATCATTTTACTTATGGGCTAGCACAATTTAAATCATTCAATCCCGCTGGGCTAGTCCTGTAATCAGAATTATTTCATATGTTTTAGACAGATATGAAAAGAAGGGCTTGTGGAAAGTTCAGTCGGGCTAGTGGAATGTGAGATGAGAAAGCTGATAAACCAATGCTAATTTCGAGCCCTGCTATCAGGGTAGAAAATTATAAAATGTAAGTAGGGTATGCGAATTAGAACGAGATAACACATAAACAGTATTTTGAATCTTCAAGTTAAATGCCATTGTTTACTTACAGTAAGTTCAAATTTTTTTTTAACATACATTTTTTTTTTAACATAAATTTTTTTTTATAAAATGTTCAAACCTTAAATATTTGTACTTTTTAAGTACAGTAGGTAAGGACATCTAATTAAAAAAATACTCGATCTGGGTAGGAAATAAAAAATATAAGTATGTGAGCTAAAAAAAGATGGCACTTGATATATTTCCAGCTTATAAGTTGGAAACCATTGTTTATTTACATTAAGTTCATGTTTTTAATATTTTGTAGAAAAAGATTACTGTACATTATTAAACATCGCTTAGAGGGTGAAATATTGTAAAAGATTTTTTGATGTTGTGCTAAATTGTCTTCATTTTATTCAGCAAAGCACAACTCACTACAAAGATCTGTTTAAGATTAGTAGATGGATAAGTGCATGAAGAAATAGGGATTATGTATTATATTTCAACACTTTCAATCCATCAACAATGTTTACTTATAATGTACATACTGTGTCTTTGATATTTTTTGAAAAATTTGAAAAGGTTGTGATTCGAGCGTACTAGGATTTTACTTGCTGTTGTTATTTTATGTAGGCTACTTTTTACCTATGGGTTGCTATTCATGTTTTGGGGGATATGTCAAAAACATTTGGTATGAAGGATTTGGTTTTCGAGGATATGTCAGAACATTTGGTATGAAGAAATGAGATTTTTCTGGATATACACAGAAACTACAATTACATATTGATAAATGAATGATTAAGTCAAGACTAAATCCAAAAGTACTGGAAATTTAGACAGAAAGCACTATTTATTTATTTATTACTTGTTTGTAAAAGAAAAGAGAAGTTGTTTATTGTATAGAGTGTAATGATTGCAATGGTGAATCTAAATACATACAGTAGGAGAAAAATTCAGAAGCCTAGGTTAAAGATTTGATGAACATTTACCAATAGGAATGATAAGCAGCCTGTTTTTTTGATAACCATAAAGTTAAATACCACGATGGACAGGACTTTTAAGTTCAAAGTTAGCAGCCTCAATACACACATTGGTGAGAGGATGGTGACCCCACGCGTAGATAAGGAAGTATCTGAAGGAGTTTGTATTGCAGAATTCAGACCCAAGTTAAATATTAGAAAAGAAGAATGGTCTACAGCGACAACTGAACACACAATTACAATGACGGGGTCGTCGCCTGCGTATATGGTTATGATAGTAACATTCCTATCACGAAAAACTTAATACGACCCGGAAGAGAACACAGGTACGACGTACGTGCAAACATAACATCGACAACCAAGTCAAATGTCCACGGCCTTTGATAACCATTTGTGGTGCACTGGTGAAAGGGAACCACCCAACCATAGCCCAAAGCCTTATCAATTAGATTCTTGACTATTTTTCTCAATACTTAAGCTACTGTATGTTTTGTATGAGCTTTGTATTAAGTTGTTGTTATCTGTGTTGTAGTAGCACTAAGCTAGCTGAAGATGGTCTGGGTAAGACCAAAAACTTTAATATACCAAGAAAAGAAAATGAAATTTAACACCTTTTTCATGTTTCTTTAGATTATATATGTAAGAGTTGGAATGTCAACCACCAAAAACTAGCAAATTTTATATAATGTTCTCCAAGAAAAATGGAATTACAGGTAATACACTTGCAGTACAGGCAGGATTATGGACAGGTAGCAACAACTTGTTCTTATTTGGAAGAAAATATGTTATAAACCATATAAATAGCAAAACAAATCATCAAAATCATACAAAATTAAACGATTTAGAGCATTTTGAATTTTAGGGCTTATTTCAATCAATTATGCAATTTTGATTGAATATTTATAGTATGAAAAGACCAATGGATTTCCAATGTTTTTAATTCATTCACCACTGAATTTGAATATTTAGGACACAAAATGTAAGTTATTACATATATTAAGCTGTCCTCTTTCGGCAACATAATTTGTAGACACAATAAAATTTCTTCAGACTTTAAAAAGCCATAACCTGCAAACAACTGTTCATGTGCTTTTCAAAAAAATTCAATTACTGTATACTGTTTAGAATTTAATGCTGTCTTTCCTGAACATAAAATCTTTACATTTCCCATATACCTTTATACCATTAAGTGCTGACTAACCTTCAACTTAAACTGTTTTTCTCAGAAAATCTTAATTAACCACACCCAAATGCTTGCCAGCTATCCCATAATATTCTGCATATGTAATTTAGGGCACAATCAAAACTTATAACCATTGGTTAACAGTTTCACACTATGTTATATATGCACTCCATCTGAGCAAATCATTGATGTGAGACAAAGTATAGCATTCAGCCAGGTGTTACACAAGATTACATCACATTCTCAAACATAGCCTTATCTCAATGTATGAAGCTGTACATTTAATTGTCCTTTGTTGTGCTTCAGAAAAGTTCAATGTGTAAAAGTAGACTTGATTATTAGCACTTTCTGCACATGTGTTGTAAGTAAAGGTTTTTTTAGTCAAAAAAGTGAAAATCTAAAAATCATGTATTAGGAGTGCATGATATGTTTAACAGAGTAAAAAGAAAATAATTTGATAGTAAATTCACAGACATTTTAAAAAAATTTTCAGCGAGGTATCATAGGCAAGATTTTCACAGTGGAACATTGAAAGCCATAGCGATTACGGCAAAAAAAGTTACGCGATGTTGAGTTGAAATGACATTAAAAGGAAGTTATTTGTTCTTTCTAAACTGATTTTTCAAGCATATTTTACATAAAAATGATATGATTTATTCTGTAGAAGTAAACTTTTTACAATTTGAATTGCAAAACTCGAGCGTCTAAAAAGGCAATGTAGTCAATACTTTTGCCATACTGGTTGCTAGGTTTTTTTTACTTCGCGTCATAAATTTGGAGCAATTTTGGTGTATTTCCGAAAATTACGGTACTAAACGCGTGTAAACGATACACGCTTGCTTTTTTTGGCGTGTACACGTTTACTAAAATCCCTAAACGTTCACAGCTCTACTGGTTATTAGTATTTACATGATGTACTGTAGCATCCAGTTGCCTACAGTCATACAAGTGCAAACAGCCTTGCATATGTTTATTCATGATTCTATCACCACTACTGTCCAGTTATTCATTTCAAGCTACCTGATTGGCTGACAAGCCTCATTTGCATACTCCTACTGTTCGGTTATTACTCAACTAATGGACAGTAGGAGCTTGTTGATTGAATTTAGATACCCCTGGTATCAAAATAAGTTGTAAATAACTAGTTGATAACATTTTGAGTCTTCAGGTCTAATGATGTAAAAAAAAAAAAAAATGAGATTTTTAGCTCAACTAGCATCCCTTTCTGAAATTACATTATTAAAGCATTCACTTATTTTTGCAGGGTTTTGTACTTGTAGTTGATAGCTCGTTTGGGCTAAAACTACCCCATCAGTAGCAAAAAAAAAAGTAGTAAAACTACAAATTGTTTGTATATAGGGTGGTAATTCCCTGAGGACAATGTGAAATGATCTTCCCCTCTCCCCCAATATACATACACACTCTTTTACTTGATGGTACTAAACCTTAAAGGTCATGTGGGGGAGTGGGGTGGGGGGGTGGGGGGGGGGGGGAAGTGGGGGGGGGGGGGTCATATCAACCAACCTATATACAAATAATTTGATGGTGTACTAGTTTTTTGTACTACTGATGGGGGTTGCTGTACTGTACCTTAAAGGTCATGGTTGACTGCATATTTTCTCAGTATTTGTTTTTGCTTTTAGAAAAACTTTAAGTTTTGTCCTTGATACTTTTTGGGGTCTTTGAGAGTGATTTTTTTTGTGCTCCTTACCTTATGAGTACTGTAGACTAATCTTCATGGACAAAGGTCAAGAAGTTTATACAACTGTTCTTATAAAGTTGGTGTAAAATAAATTTATTTGATTTTTGATAAGCTGCAATGTTCTGAAAGCAAGGGGTTGGGGCATGCCCCCACTTCTCTGGAAAATGTCAAACGTTTTCATTGTAAAAATGAAAAATGCCCCTCAACTACTGTCAAAGGGTTTAAGAACTGTAATGTTTGCATACTGAATATAAACAAAATAATACAAAAGTGCCGTTTCAAAAGTGAAATTCCCCTTAATTAATCAATTAATCCAATAGTAAATGGGCAACTTTTGCAGTCTTATGTATTGGGGGAATTTGTTCCCATTGCAAAAGTGCCCCTTTTTAAAAAAAAGATGTGGCCTTTTAAGTTTACTATCTATACACACAGGGGCAGACATGACTTGGTAAGTGCCTTCATTAGGTCATTCATCCCCCTCCCCCTTCCCCCCCCCCCTCTCTCTCACCCCCATACACACACACACCTTTCAAATGCTTCATACACTTATAAGTTGAGGTCAATGTGGTCAGCAACCTATTGGACTGCCATCTTCATAAACCCCTTTCTTCTGTCCATGATTGTTTAAAAATGCTATCTTGGTGGTCAGAATGAAATGAGTTTCATATGCATTCATTCACAACAAGCTTGAAAGTTTATCTTCACACCCCAAACAATAACAAGACCACAAATGCTCTGTTTACCAGCAAATCTTTGTGCAGGGGATTTTTAACTGACAGTCAGTCATTGTTCAAGCTATTTCAAGAATGTGGTTTATGAAGAAATAAACTGAAACTTGAATGGTGTGCTTGTTGCATATTGGGAGTATTGTGATTTATTCATAGGTTGTGTGAGATGTTATACTTAATATTTATGGATCTACTGTATGAGACCTAGATAAAAAGAATATTTTTATGTTTTTTGTAACCTTTCATAAGAAAGAAAATAATTTTAGAAACATTTTAGTACATAAATCATGTTGATTTGTTATTCCTAATAGGATATATTCATATTTTAAGGTTCACTTAAAATGCCAATAAACGAGTAGGAAAAGGCTTAATATGACAGCACAGCAACACATTCTCCCACAAAGTTTATGTATTTCATTAAAATTTGTCATCCTTTTTTATTAGTAAAACCTGCAAGAAAAATAAATTGATGAAAGTTAGGTATTTATATACATTGCCAAATATGCCATACTTAAATAACTTTTAAAAAATTGTTTCTAATCATACAGAAACAACTAATTAACATTAAAAAAAATACATAAACATTTGCAATGGAATTACCTATATAACAAACACAAATTCATCACACTGTACAAAAACTCTTAAATGCAGTTAGGAAATGTTTAAAAAACCATATTTTCTGAACAGAATATGATATCAACCTGTTTAATGTACCAAATTGGCTCTAAAAGTATGCTATTTCAAATAAAACTTTACAAAAAACCATAGGAATATTTCTTTAATGAGAAAAAACAGAAAGGGTTGTGCTGCCATGTTCAGATAGAGAAAGAATTACAGGCAAAAGAACTGTGTATATGTTCTTAGAGATGTAATCATTTTTGCAGACATTGGTGAAGATTAAAGAAGGGAATGATTTTCACCAGATGAAAAACTGGTTAAAGTATTGTTTTTTTATTCTTCCACTGCCATGCCTTCACCCAAAAATGAATAGGTAAAATGGTGGATTTTATGTAAAAAAAAAAAATAATTAAGAACAAATATTTTGTAACACTAAGTTTCCTTAAGATTACATATAACACTTTGATCCTCTGACCTCACCTCCACTCCAATGCCTTATCTGTATATCTGTCTGTATATCTCTTCTACACTTCGAGACTGTCAACTTATACATATATGTGTTGCTACAATCCACTCTCCCTTTAATGTATTTGTATCCTCATGCGATTTTTTGCTTCTACAAGTAGAAATGTATACATGTGTTGCTATAATTTAAGCTATTTGCCGGCTACGCCAAAAGTTTGGGAGTCCGAGAAAGTCCCCCTTCCCCTGTCCTCCAAGACGAAGTGTTTAAGTTTAGCCCACTTATGGCATTTTTTAAAGCAAAAAGTTATAAAAAACAAAAATTATCCCAATTGTAGAAAATTTGAAAATTCCCCCCTCTCCCATCGATACACTACTACCTTTTGCACTGTGACACTTGGAACTTATTCAGTTATCGCTGCACTCATTAATTTTTTTATATATCCCTTCTACGCTTATGCGATTTACCTACACATGTGTTGTTATAAACCTAGACAACAGCTGTGTTTTTATATGTGTACGAAAAGTTAAATATTTCACCAGACGACAGGGAGTATACATCAAGTAGACCTAAAGTTTTAGCAAAACTTTTTCTTTTCCATATTCATAACTTTGTTAATTAGTCCATGATCAGTCCATCAGTTACAATATTAAACTCACTATACGCTAGATTTGCCTCTTAGTAATTTTATCAATTAAATGCTAGTTAAACCTTTGTAATGAAAACCAGGTCCCCACCCCTGATCAATGACCATAATTCCTGTATAAGAAGAAAACCCACTTTAATCTACTTGTTGTGCATGGGAATTTGCCAACCGGTGATGATAGAGTGCATGGGACAGTTGATTATGTACAGGAACATAACTTGACTCTGTAGCCCAGGGGGTGTATGTAAATTCTCCCAATTGATTTTGCCCGACTTATTACACCAGAACATCAACGATGTAATAACTCAACATATATTTTGAAGGTGGGAATAAGCCTCTTTTTGGTGAGCATGCCATTTCATCTGGCTGTCTGGCCGGCCACAGTTTTTACTGAAATTTCCCCAAAGTATATAAAAAAAAATTGAGAATTGTTCAAAAATGTTAAACTTTTTTTTTAAGTTCCTCAGAAAAAGTTTAAAGTTTTTCAGATATCCTTATTGAAGATTAGAATTTTTTACAAAATGTTAGTTTTTCAGAGACACTTAAAACAGATTGAAGACTAGTTTTCTTTAAAGTCTACAAAACATTTGAAATTTCCTGATATTTGATATAATTTTCTAATATTCTTCAGGGCTCTCTCTCTCGTAGCACCCGAGATTTTTTAATCCTTAAGATTCTTCAAAATATTTGAGCACCAAATTAAACTCCTACTTTATTATTGTGGTCATTTGCATAAAGTTGCTACAGTATATAAACTGACCAGACTTTTTTGTTTAGTACAGTATGTTCAGTCAGGGAGTGTGACGGGATGTGACTGCATATGGACATAGGGAGGGATGCCATGGGGGACAGGGATGGGGGCCATGCGGGACATATGATATAGTATATACCATGTGGTATACACCAAGGGCTATATCAGGCATAATTATTGGACTGCCTGTTTTCTTATTAAACAAATCATGTCATGTGGGACATTGGATGTCATGTTGGAAATGCGATGTCATTTAGAAGATGTGGTGAAATGCCATGTGGGACAAGGCATGGATGGGATGGGATGTCATGTGGGACATGGGGTGTGATGCCATTTGGGATATGGTGTGGGATGCCATGTGAGACATGGGGTAGGATGCCATGTGGGACATGGGGTGGGATGCCATATGGGACATGGGGTAGGATGCCATGTGCGGTATGTGATGCCATGTAGGACATTGGATGCCATGTGGGACATGGGATGTCATGTGGGACTTAATGTGAGATGCCATTTTTATAATTAGGCGGGCCATATGATATCTGTGTCAATTTGCATGGGCATGTGAACCATGGTGGTATTTACCGTCCTAGTTTGTGTGTGGGTTGACAACTTGAGTAAGTTGGAGTTGTTAGGAAAGGAATATACGTTTGATGTGTATTATTTAGAAATGCTAAGTAATGGGAGCTTTAGGATCATTTGAATATGTGATGCTAGAACATCAATTATGTGGCAGCTCAACATATTTTTGGGGTGGTACAAAACAGGCGTATTCCCAACCTCAAAATATGTTGAGCTACTACATCATTGATGATTTAGTTAATTAATATTGTTTTAAATGGCACTAAGTGTGCTAAATTGAATTCTTTAACAAAATTTCCCACACTTTTCAGTTCCACCTACCTACCATTTTATGTGTTTGTTTTCCTGATTAGTTATTTTCTGCCTCTGAACTTGACAGGAAGTCTTTTGTATTGTGAGTAAACACTTCCATAGGTAAAGTTTATTGATGGTGATAACTAGTTAAACCTGGCTCTTAAATCATCTTTGCAAAAGTGTTTTGTTCATTAATTAATCCCCACTAAATTGTGATTGTGTTTTAAGGATATAAATAAGATCTGAAATGTTGTGACTGCATCATTTTTTGGTGGACAGTTGTGCTTATTACACAATTTGTAGCAATGAGTTACCTATTGGATACATTTTTCTCAAAGGATGTCATGTGCTTATTTTGCAAAGTATTCAAGTTTTGCTGATCTCATACTGTTTTTGGGTATGTACTAATACTTCAACTTTCCATTTTATATTTATGTAATCAAATTGTTTGACTTTTGTTCAGTATACTGTAGTAATTGATTCATAACTCATTAATTTATTCTGATGTACATGTAAAGCAGCATTTTGTTTGATAAGGCTAGCTTCTTGAACTAGATTTATATAGGTTTTATTGACAAAAGTGCATGGTATAGATTTGTTTTAAACCATATTTGAAGTACATATATGTTAAAGGTAATCAATATTTTTGTAGCTGGACAAAGCCAATTTCACCAGTACTGTTTTCCTTTTGATTGACTTTTTGTTCCCACTTAGTATTCTGTATTCTCTTCATAAATACATACTGTAATTTTTTTATAATTATTGTGAGTGTCATTAAGTTGTGGTTGAAAATGGCAAACTGCAAGCTACATTACATGAACCACAACAATTCCTGTGCAGTTGATACTTTTTTGGAAATTGCACAGTTTTCATTTTATCCAGATTTGGATGGCAAAGCAAAAGGAGATTTTTTAGGTCGGGTGAATTTAACATGTTCTAAAAGAGATGAAATTGGTTATGCTATCCGTAAAGTTGAGCTTGAGGGAATTAAAGAGAATGTTTGGAAGTGGTTAGAAGTTCATTGCCAGTCATTTAAAGGAAGAACGGTGGATGCCTCATTTGAGGAACTATTGGACCATATTTCATCAACACAAGATGAGGAGGGCTTATTTTCAGTCAAAACAGTATTGAAGTATGCTTGCACTAACGATAATTGTTTTTTCTTAAAAGTGAAACAGAGAAAGGATTGCCCTGTGTATGTGTCATTAAAACCACATTTCCAAGATAATGGATTTGATTTGGGTAAGGCCATTGAAAACACAATTTTTCGAAGTCACAGACATAATTTGTTATGTGAGGGTTGTAATACTACGACTCTTGTATGCAGTGAGGACAATGCACAAGTGTCTTTGCCGAAGTATATGTTTGTCCGTGTGCCAACTGCTCTAGTTGATGTGGGAGGTCAAAACCAGCTAGTGGTTGTTGATGATATCATTGTAAATGATTCCATTGCCATTGGAAATAAACATACATATCATCTCAAAGGGGCTGTACGAGGATTGAACAGCCATTTTATGGCTGCAGTTCAAACTGATGGCAAGTTTGTCCATATAGATGGAAACTATACAGGCATGATATCTGCAAATTCATTCAATGAACTTGCAGGTGTTGTTGCACAGGACTACTACACTTCTGCAGGTCATGTACTTGATGCAGAGAGAAATAATTTGCCAGTTTCATCCCCTTACAAAACCAAGTCTAGTGATGGATATTTCATTTTTCTGTATGAGTCTGATGCACATTTAGGTGTCAATTCAGTTCCGACTTTTGCTTCAGAACATAAAAGTGATGTTTCTTTTGATGAATTAGCTAATGCCATTCCCTGTTACTCGGTCCCATTACACAATAGATTTAATGTACTTAGTGATGAACTACCTGATGA